>CM077503.1:58240163-58694567 GCA_039654745.1 Houttuynia cordata
GTACTGAGCATCGGTGCCCGGGAACAAACTTTTCATCGCACTTGTAACATAGTCCCTTGGCGCGATGTTCCTCCATCTGAGCGGTTGTGAGTCACCGAACAGGGGAAACAACCGAGCCAGTCGTCATAGGTCCACTGGGAGTTGGAGCAGGAGACGGCAGTGGCCCTAGCGCTGGGCGGAAGGAGTCCTTGCTGGAAAAACCCCACGTCCCGCACTCCTTTGTCTGGCCAACTTCTCTTCTTCGATGCGTGCATGACGCACCACGTCCCTAATCGTGTGATAGGGAAAATGCTGAATTTCGTCTGCTATCTCCGGTTTCAAGCCGTGCTTGAAAGTGCCAACCAGTGCTGCGACCGGCCATTCTGGCAGACGATTCGCAATCTTCATAAACTCCGAGTAGTACGCCCTCACTGTTGTTGTTTGCCTGATGGTGGAGAGCATTTCATTGAAGTCCTGAAATTCATTCGGCCCAAACTGGATGCACAACTCATCCGAGAACGACGCCCAAGTCGACAATCGTACCTCCTTCTCAAAGGCCTGGTACTAGACTGAAGCATCTCCATCCAAGTGAAAAGCGGCCATGCGCAGGCACTCGGCATCTGAAAAGGTTCCCTGATAGGCGAAGAATTTGTCCGCCTTGTGTAGCCACTCCACGGGATCCTCTTCACCATTGAATCGTGGGAATTGTAGCCGTGCCAACCTGGGTTCTACACTACCCCTCTGGCCTCCACGATAGCCTAGAGACTCCTCCCAATCCACGTCCAACTCACACTGGACATTTCGTAGGTGCGGATGCATTGTGTCATTTCCTCGAACACCTTGAGTGCCTCGTCCCTCAAGGCCAGATCTGCCCTCTTCAGCGCCTGGGTTGAAGGAACCTAGTTGGATTCCATGTGCATTCTGGCCCTGTGTAGAGCCACCAAATACACTGAAACCCCTTATCAAACTGAACCACCGTGACCTCCTGGTGGTGGCGGTGGATGAGTGACCATGGCTGTCTGGTTGGCCTAGTTCTGTGCGTAGTTCTGTGAATTGATCATCTCCAGATTCTGTAGTCGGACACCAAGTGCACTGATCATGGCGATCAATACCTCCTGGTTGGATTCCATCGTCGGCCCTGGACTAGATCTCTAGCATTCCCAGTTGTTGTTTGCGAGGAGACATGATTACTCTCAGATCGGCACCGCTCTGATACCAATGTTGTGACCGGCAAGGTCACAAGGTATCGATCGACGGCAAAAGAAAAAAAGAAAGAAGAAAAATAATAACTTGAAATGGTTTCTATTGCATAACCTCCAACTGAGGAAGACGTCCAACATATAAAGGGAAAAGATGACGCGTCTACCTAGGGGCGTGCGCCATCTGGCCAAACTGATGGGCCACTAATTGGGCTGATTATTCTCAATTAGCCCGTTACCTAACAATTAGCCTAAACGGGTCTGATCACAATAAGATACGCAATACTAATCAATTATCCTACTGGCATGATGGTTGTTGCTGACGTTGGCCCACTGACGTACCCATACTGGCCTGGCATAGCGTTCACAACATATAGTTGGGAAGAAAGCACAAAAGACCCCTTCCAAATCCGAGTCAAAATAGGTCAAAAACCACTTTTGCGCACACAATGTGATCGATCGTTCTCTCGGTTTATTCCTGCAGCCTGATTTTCCAATGGTCATAACTTTTTACTCTAAACTCCGAATTGTGCACGGTAAGTGGCGTTGGAAATCTGACTTCTTGAACTTTAACATGAAGCTGAATCAGTTCAATCAGAGATATATACCCAAAGTTATGATTATTCAACAATTGGAGTCACTTTTCACCCCATTTCTGCATCTTACTCTTGTTTTCCTACAAAAACAAAAAACTATATTAAAGTATCACTAAATCTAATCAAACACTAACATAAATATAAGTTTAAGGGCTTATAAAATGCATAAGTCGTGTGTAGATCACACCCCCAAACCTATATTTTCCTAGTCCCTAGCAAAAGAAAACAAAACAAACAAACAAAAGGAACTATGGCTACAAAAAATAAAGTAGAAAAACAAATGCCACTTTCGTTGGGAACACGATTGCATTGAGCATATTCAACAAGCCGTTAAACCTCTAGGTATCCCTAGTAGGATGAGTTATATCTCGTGAGGGTTTGCAGCCATGCTACCCAAAAACATGTATTTATTAACCTAAAACAAACACAAAACAAAACACTACAAAATAAATAAACCTATTATCCCAAGAAATGCAAACCACAATGCTAAAGAAAATCAACCACATGTACTTAGTTCATAATCAACGGGAATATAGAAGCCTTCAAGTAAGTGGTTTTATTCCACACTTTCATCTTAGAAATTTCTGCTCAATTATGATATAGCATGATAATATATATAGTAGAAGTGTAGAACATTGTAGGCATACATTCTAAATCTCTGTTTCACACAGATCCAATGTGACCCATTAACCAAAGAACATTAAAATCTACATAGTCATCGTAATCTTTAGGTTCATGATAGCACAAATGCCTGCGCACCACATTCGGGTCTAACATTCTAGACTTGAGAGGATAATACACCATAGACTTTTTTTTTTCAATAGGTCTGTGTAAGGCCTCACTTCAAGATGCTTAGGTTTAACAATAACTCAGGCCAATAACTCCCAGCCAGTAGGCTTAGGGCATTAGGTTTTAAGTATAGACCGCTTTGGGCCTGAGCATTAGCCTAAGTTAATCCTATAATAATCAAGCAGCCCCTTTCTTTCTTTTTGTTCATATTTTATTTCATTTTTTCATTTTTTTTCAGCATTCATATTTTCCATCACATCTTTATTCTGTCCAGGCTGTATTATACTCTCAACCTATTTCCAGTTCCAAGCCCTTGCCAGTGCCAAGTAAATGGTCTATCATGATCTTTTAAGCTCAACAGACAACCACATATCAACCAATGACTCTGACTAAAGGTATCTCACTGAAGATTAGTATTCAACAAATCTCTAGATGGTATTACTTTATGTTTTAGTGTGCGAGAGTGAATTTTATTAGCTCAAGCACATGTTCCAAGAGGACTGTAACAGAAAGATATTCTTAGTTAAGTGTATTTATCCTCCAATATACTTACTCACACTTCCAATATAAATTAATCTCTTAGGAATTGAAATATGCATCATCAAGGGATAAACTATCAAAACCTATGAAAAAGACTAACAAACAACCTAAAAATTAATTAAATTTTTATGGTTTTTCATTTTTTTGAATTTGTTATGGAAATAATATTCTCTCCCCCAAACGTATTATGAACATTGTCCTCAATGTGAACAAAATAGAAAATGACAATGATAATATAACGAGGAAAAGAAGAAAATGAGAGAATATATCTGAATACGTGGGTTGTCTCCCACCAAGTGCTAAGTTTAATGTCTTTAGCCAGACTGAGCCATTTGTCGAACATATCCTGGGTATTTCAATCTGACGTTCAGTCCATCTGTGGTCCTACTGCGCACATTAGGGTTAATGAAAGGCATCGTAAGTGGATCATCAGAACAAATACATGAAGGTGCACCATCCACAAGAGTGTCAATCATATGAACTGCATAAGAATCATCGTAGATGTTGTTTTTTAATATTAAAAATATTCAGTTTGACATTTAAATTACTAAAAGACAATTTCAGCACCCCATTCTAGCAATTTATAATTGCATTGGACGTCGCCAAAAATAGACATACCAAAATTACAAGAATTTAATTACCAATATTCTAAGCAGGTTGTGTGTCAAGGACAATGAAGTCCACTAGAAAGAAAAACTTATCAACCTGCATTAAACATCTTCAATAACACCACAGGGTACTTTAATTGATCGATCTGCAAGTTGTAGTGTCATGGTCGTAGGTTTCAAATCTCCCAACCCAAGTTGTTCATACACAGAGTAAGGCAGCAAATTAACACTTGCCCCCAAATCTAACAGTGCATTTTTTACAGTATGGTTCTCTATCACACATGAAATTGTTGGACATCCTGGGTCCTTATACTTCGGTGGAAGATTATGTGTCAATAGGGAACTCACTTGCTCAGAGAAGAAATTTAGTCACATTGGATTTAGCTTTGCGATTTTGGGTATAAAGTTCTTTCAGGAATTTGGCATAGGCAGGCACTTGTTTAATTGTATCTAACAAAGCAAGATTGACCTTAACCTACTTAAACACCTCGAACATCTCCTCCATCTTTTGATGGGATTTAATAAACGGGGAGGGTTTGTCCAGGCATTGCGGGTATGGTACCCTGGGAACATTGGCTCCTTTGTCATAAGCTTTGGTCGGGTCCTCCTGAAGGGTTTTAGAACTAATAGGCATAGCTTTGATTGGAACAGGTTCTTTTTCTATCTCAAGAGAAATTTTCTCACTCGAGGGACCAACGGACAAATCCCAAACCCTATTATCGACTTGCTTACTGTTTTCAAGGGTAGTTATGGCTTGGACTTGTTCAGGAGGGTATTGGGAAGCCTCAGCTGCAATTTAGCCTCTAGGGTTTTGCTGGGGTTGGCTAGGTAGGGTTCTTGCTTATCTCCGGTTCATAGATTGGGCCAGCTGTCTTAATTGGGTCTCTATTTTGAGAATAGATTGTGTATGGGAATGGACAAGCTGGGCCTGGGTTCTTAGCTCACCTCGCATCTATCTTTGTTCGGTTTTCATCTCCTTTTGTTCAGTTGCCAGCGTAGTTAAGGTTGTAAGTATGGTGGATAGGGTAGCTGACATTTGGCTTAGATGGTCTTCTACTGAAGGTCGCCTATTGGATTGGCCAAATGGTGCTGAGGTTGGTTGGTTTTGGAACAACTATCTTGGGACCTGATTAAAAGTAGGCCCTAGGTTAGATGGCCTCCAAGAAAAATTAGGATGATCATGCCACCCAGGATTATAAGTGTTGGAGTAGGGGTTGTTGTTTGCTCTTGGGAAGATCTATGCAAGGTTGACGTGCTCCTGTACAAGGTCTGGATACTGGGAGGCTGATGGGCAGTCAACTATGATGTGCATAGGGCTGGCACAAATATCACAAGCATCTCGAGAGGTTTGGGTATAAGGTGGAGTCTGAGAGAAAAACCTGTCAAACCTCCTGTCAGAGATGCCACTTGGTGTTCTAAACTTGTGGTGGCTTTGACATCGTACATGCCTCCCCTTGAGGCACTCCTACCAGGCATATGACCTTCAGATCTATAGAGAGTGGCATTGCGTAAAGAGTTTTCACTCAGGTCCTCTAATAGATCCCAAGCATCATCAAGGGTTTTCTTCATGAATGTGCCTCCACAAGAGGCATCAATTAGGGTCTTGTGCTGGTCGCACACACCCTCATAAAATCTCTGCACTAATTGCCACTTAGGCACATCATGATGTGGGCAAGATCAGTAGGGCTTTCATTATTTTCTAACATTCATAGAATTGCTCATTAGGTAGCTGGGTAAAGGTGATGATTTCATTGCGGATCTTATTAGTCCCGCTGCATGAGATAATCCATAATTAATTCTAGAAAAGTCATAAAAATATGATGTAAGTTGTGCTATGTTCTAAACTTTGCAGGGTTATATCCAATAGCTTTCTCTAGTCTAGAAACTATTGTATTGTTCTCAGGAGGGGTGTCTTTTTACCCCTTCTATTTTGGACAGATTCTTCATTCTTGAATTCTACTGATCTAGATAATGTTGTAACCCCGTGTGTCAACAAATCCCCTATGTTCAATTATGTGTCTTCCCTACCTATATTTATGTATCATGTGATGAATACTCAAACTATTAATTTTCTATGGTGAGGTGTGATCGTTTAAATATAAACCCTTACAAGTGCACAAGGCAACTGTATTACAGTAAGTATTAAAGGGTTGTCAAACCTCAGGGACAGTGAATACTTTACCAAACTCAAGAGAAGAAAAAGATGTAGTTTAATTAATTCTAAAGAAAGCAATGAACTTTATCTAATCTTACTAAGATTTAATCAATATGGAGAAATATTAAGACAATGAATCCACCACTAGACATGCAATTACTACTCTCAATTATTATTAAGCATCCATTGACATGATATGGTAATTCGTGTTCTTGATCGGACACATGAATTACTAATGAATTCACTAACGTTCTTGATCGGACACGAAAGTTCATCTACTATTTTGTAATCAATCCTATCCTTGATCGGGCATAGAATCAATCACAACTCTATTATAATGTAATTAATCTTATCCTTGATCGGGCATAAAATCAATCACAATATCTAATTCTATTCATAATCAATCAAGTCTATGATTAAGCACTCAAAAGAAACTCATGAAATCGCATTAAGCATGAATCATAATCAACTTTATAAAATTAAACCATCAAGAGTAGTAATACACATCTAGGGCTTCATCTAACCTTGAATAAGCGTTTAGTTACACATAGAAAGAAAGAAAAGAGAAGCCTGTTTATGTAGATCCATCGTCATGAATCCTTCTTCTTTGCTCCAAAAGACTCCTTCTCTTGCTCCTCTCTAGCCTCCAATAAAGCTCAAAAGTCTATTCTCTGGTCTACTTTCTAATACCCAAAACGTTCCTTCATAAGGCCTATTTATAAGAGTGAAGAGAAACCATGAAGTCCCCTTCCAAATCCGAGTCAAAATAGGTCTTATTTTAGTTTTCCGCACACGGTGATCGATCGCTCCGTATTGCCGATCGTTTGCCTACCGATCGATCGTAATTCCTTCGTTATTTTCCTCCGATCGATCGCTTTGTCGATCGACGCCGTATGATGCTGATCGATTGTATTTACTGTCTTGTACGATTGAAAAATTCCAGTAGATACGATTGATCATTTTGATGTCGATCGATCATTTCCTTCAATACACTGCTTTTGCAGTTGAGGCGATCGATCGCATTTATAGCCGATCGATCGTGGTTACTATTCATAAATTTCAAATGGCTATAACTTTTTGCTTTGAACTCCGAATTATGTGTGGTTGGTGGCGTTGGAAAGCTGACTTCTTAATCTTTAACATGAAGCTTGAATCAGTCCAATCCGACATTTGTACACGAAGTTATGCTTATTTAACTATTTGAGTTACTTTTCACCTCATTTCTGTGTATGACTCTTGTTTCCTACAAAAACCAAAAACTATATTAAAGTAGCATTTATTCTTATCAAACACTAGCAGAAACATAAGTTTATGAGATAATAAAATGTATAATTCATGTGTAGATCAAGGTGTTATAAAAGTATCTTACAAAGTTTATAAAAAAACCTATCTCTTTCGGTTTACATATTTATAGTTTGTTTATTCCAAATACTCTACTTACCCTTTATGAGGCTCTAATTTACAAATACAAATTACTTCTGCCATGTTGATGTGTTTTCAACTAATTTCATATGACTTATAATTAGAATTCAGTAGTACTAAAATCCTACAAGTATTGTCAATTTTTCTCAGAACTATGACCAATCTGTGTGTGAAGTCTTAAATTTGTAATATACACATATACGAATAACTGAGAAATGCTATTATCTATTAAAAGTATAATAGCAATGAGTCTTCTAGTCATGAATTGGTCTTTAGGATTAGAACCTATTGTTTCATCAACTTTCTGTCTGTTCCATGCACCTTGAACACCAATATGAGAGTCAAGTTTTCAATCTCTTTTAAATTCACGACGAGCAACATTCCTTATATATTTTATGGGGGCTCTTACTTAATGCAATTACAAGTAATGCTTGTGTGTTTGCTTGAATTCTTCTGGTAGTTATAACTGGAAAGTCGGATTCCTTAGGGATTTGCGTATCTCTGTACTTTTGCATTATGAAATACTCGATTGAAGTCTCCTAAGAGATTAACGTATCTCTAATAGAAATCATAGTATGCTCAATAAGTCATGTCAAAAACATTAATCTTGCGAGGTCCCTATATTTATATCTTGGATTAGTATATCCCTACCTTATCGAGGCACCACGTGCACTTCATAGATTATTAAGCATCATTGAATGCCTACACAGTCTCCGTCCATTGTGTCCATGAACACTGATGGAGCCCACGTCCTAGTCTCATGGTTGGGTTCTTATCGATAACCACTAGTGGCGAGTGGGTATGATGTCTGCTTACGAGCAACAATGATCTGATAGCATAAATTCACTCTCTCTTAGCATTATCAAAAGTTATGGAATTTGATTGCATCGTTCGGATGTTTGAGTTACCTCCTTCAATTGCTTTGTAACATATTATAGATTCATGTTACAACTACATCCACTGATTGTTTTATCCTTGAATTATCTTGTTATATTCTATTGTAATTTTGCATTCTACTGAGTATTTCTACGGAATACTCATGCATCATGCAATGCAGGTTTAGTCGTAGATAGTTTGTAGAGGGGAGTTGAACTTAAAAGTGAATTTGTACAATAAGAGTTCAAAGCTTAGACTTTATAATTGTAGTTTATTTTGATAATTTTGTAATAATGCATTTAGATCATTAGAGAACATAACAACAAGTTATTATTCATTGTTCACTTTGAATTTTCATTTATAAATTGCCTATCCTTTGAGAGTTTGTCATTTTACACTTCTAATTATGCTTGTGTGAATGACAATGCAATTACATGTGATGCCTCAAGTATTCAGCACATTTAAAAGACACGCACTCCGATAAGAGCTGAACATTTGGGGTGTGATAGTACCTAAATTGAATTTAGCTGTTTTTATGTAGATTTCAAAAATTCTAGACGCGGTTTGTCAAATTTAAGCACATCGGATGGCTTTTTATGCGAAGAGATCAAAGTAGAGACACCTGACAGTGAAAGAGGCTACAATGGGTTTTCAAAGCACAACTCGTATTATAAAGAGTTGAAATTCAAGATGAAAAGTTCTTAGCCATTGATGGAAATGGGAAGCAAGACTACAGGTTTTGTACTTAAAATGGAGAGCCATACATAGCAGATACAATGGCTCTAGGTGTTGAGATGGGTTTGAAATGAAACAAAAAAAAGAAGACTGGCCCCAGCGCTTTGCTTGGTCGACCAAAAGAACAAAGCCACTCAAGCTCGTGCCCGAGCGGTCAACTAGGGGATGCAGCAGATGGCGCACAGCTTGAGTGCTACAATGGCTCACGATGACTGTGTGGCCTGACACGAGCAGAAATGAGGGGCTGAACAGAACTAGGAGTGTAACAGATGATGAATAGTGCTCGTGCTTGGCTGGGTTCTAGCTCGGCTCTTCTCAAGTGGGTTCGGGCTCGGATCAGAAGAGGACCAGGGCTCGATTGATCACACTCGACAAGGCTTGATCGGATTTAGCATATAATCGCACTTGGGTCAAAATTGCTGGTTCGCACTCAATTAGGAAAAAACAGAGGCATGTCAGAGTTCGAAAGAATTGAAATTTAGAAGATAGACTCAAAACTGGATGATTTAGATGTGGTTTTGGATCAACTCGGATGTGGAAGATTCGTTCTCAATTTGGATTCGGCAGGTCGTGAACTTGGCTCGGATTTGGGATTCGGATTATAAAGGAGCATATTTGTCGAGATCTTTTCTTGCGTTCAATAGGAAGGCTGAATTCAATTGGATGCAATTTGAATTTGGATACTTGCAAATTTGGGTACATTCTAAACATGGAAAAAATTAAGGGCTACAATATTGGGATGGCTATAAAAGAGGAAGAATAGGGGTTGCTCAAGTTGGGATGAGCTCCAGTAGTAGCTGACGACAGACGACAGTCGGGGGAGAAGACGTGATACAGTGTTTTCATCTCACGCGTCAGCTGATGACTTCTCCAAACTAGGCTTTTTATTTTATTATCATGAGTAGCTAATTCTCCTTAGGGCTAGTACTAAGATGGATTTGTAATGAAACATCTTATATATTCTTGACTTTATTTTATGGTTAATTAAAGATTAGTCCTTTATATTCAATTAGTGCATTTTTTCTTTCTTAGTACATATCAGGCATTTACTATTGTTGAAATTTTGCATAAATATGGAGTATGGAGCAATGGTTAATTGAATTAGTATTGTCTTTTGATTGGATGTAATCGTATGATACATTCAATGCTTAGGATAATTAATTAGATGCTTTCGACAATCATAGATTGATATTATTGTCATAGTCTTGAGATATATGATGTGGAGTTATGATGAAATCGATGCCTTTGCCTTGCCTTTATTTATTGAGTTCTATTTCACTTGCTAGTTTAATTTTAATCCTCTCCACAACAAAACCTAATTTGTTAGATTAGGAATTCATAATTTAGTTAGAATTTGTGAGTAGTAATTTCAGATTCTAATTTTTCCCAAATACACTCTCCTCATGGATCAATCTTGAACTCACCGAGTTTATTACTTCGCTACTACCTGCACTTGGCTAAACACTTTTAAAGTTGTAGCAGTTGACGACATGGATGTTATGCCTCCATTCAGACCTATTTTGTGCCAACTCTTTTGTAAGAGATAGCTAAGTCGTATCCTTTTTTATTAACTCCATCTAAGTTCTCTTATGTATCCCTCTCCCTCTTTTAGCATCATTTACATGCATGTCATTTAATCTTCTCAGAGGGGTATCTATTGGTCTTCTTTGCATATGCTCATACTAATGCAACCGATATTCCCTCAGCTTCTCCCCTAAACTTTGACAAACATTTATAATCTTATCTCTTCTAGTTATCCTACTCATCCACCTTAGCATTCTCATTTTTTTTGTGCCAACACTCTGCTCTAGAGAGCATTACAGGCCCAATGGTTGTCCTATAGAACTTGTCTTTAAGCCTTTTTGGAACACGCCTATCGCACAAAACTTCCAAGGTTGCCCTCCACCTTTCCCACCTTGCATTTATCCTATGCACCATATCACTATCAATATTCCCTTCATTATGGATAATGGATTATAAGTAAAGGAAATTATCACACCTTGGCACTTCCTGCCCATCTATTTTAACTAAGGTTCAACCTTTAGTTCTACCATCCTTAATGAAATAATTTATGAGTATATTCTGGATTCTCTATCTTTATAGCATGATAGACTAGGACATCTCAACATTAAAAGTATACATGACATGAAAAAGTTGAATTTGATTCTTAGATGTGATGATGATATGCATGAGAAGTGTAAGATTTGTATGCAATAAAAAAATAAATAGAAAACCATTTTCTAGAGTTGAAAGAAATTCATCTTTACTTAACTTAGTACATAGTAATGTGTGTCACATATATACTCATCCCACAAGGGGTGGTAGTAGAAAGTACTCTCACATTTATTAATGATTGCTCTAGATTTTACTATGTATATTTGTTGAATGGTAAATATGATGTCCTTGATAAGTTTAAGACAAACAAAGCGGAAGTAGAGAATTTTTGTAGTACCAAAATTAAAATATCTTCGGTCTGATAGGGTGAATATCATTATCCAGACTATTATGAAAATAGGAGAATAATACATGAAAAGATAACATCATATACTCCACAACAAAATGGAATGACAAAAAGAAAGAATAGGATTTTGTGTGAAATGTTTAACTCAGTGTTATCCTATTCAGGAATAAGCAAAGGATTTTGGAGAGAAGCCTTATTAACAGCTTGTCATATATTAAATAATTTCCTACAAAAAAATTAGAAAGAAATCCCACATGAAATCTGGAAGAATTGAAAGCCTAACTTTAATGACTTGATGGTTTGGAGTTGTAGGAATAATAAACTAGTCAACAAAGGCATTAAATTCATCTTCTTAGGCTATGCACAACATAGCAAGGCTTATAAATTTTTCGTCATTGAACCAAATGAGTCTATGAAATTTAATACTAATATTAACTCAAGACATGCAGTGATCTATGGAAATTGTCACCACAAATTTTTGGTAAATGTGCCAATCACTTGGGACGCGAATTGGTAATCCGCGCCATTATTTACACAATCATCATAAGACATATAAATGACCATTCACATTAGATGAGAGTATTATTAAATAAAAAATTCATAATGTACTGAAAACAATAATCCAAATTATTTTTCTATTGGTACACACACCATTTATTATAAAGTTCTTAAAATAAACAAAATAAAGTCATCATCTACAAGTTTTTCCAAGCATCCACTAATCCCTGGTACACCTTCAAACGTGATCTTCGTATCGCATGATGCATGAGTACTCCAAAGATATACTCAGTATTGTGAAACCATAGCGATATATAAATAAAATTTCAAGAAAGATTACTGTAATGCGAAAGCAATTTAACAAGAATATGAACAATAGGATTTCCATCAATCGAAAGAAAAGAATTATCACCATCAAAAGGATCATTAGTATCCAATTCCATCAAACTCGATAGCACCCATAGTATAAGGAGGGTTTTAATTTCTACTCTCATGCCAATATCACTCACAAGTGGCTACTTACCCGGTTACCCTAGGGGTTCTTCTTCTGGAACCTTCCATGAGTCTAGGATAAAGGCCCCATTGGTGCTCACAGACACAATGGGCGAAGACTGTCAGACTTTTCATCATGCCTATCCAGTCTAAAATGCACGCATAGTTCAAGGTCCAAAATAATATGGAGATCTCGTAAGATCTGTCATGGCTTAATGAGCATACTTTGATTCCACAACGGAGGGAGCCTCGCAAGATCCCTGTGGAGAATTACTCGACAATTAATATGCAAAGATAGGAAATACAACAAATAATATAGGAAACAAAGATGTCACAGCAATCCCTATATCGAGAATAATATATAAGAAGCAGAGATGTTGCAACAATCCTTCTGGAGTCTCAAGATTAATATATATGAAGCAGAGATGTCTCAACAATCTATGTGGAAACTGGATTTCCTAATTCTAACTGACTCACAAGTGGTAGAATAAACAAAAATACTCAAACAACCAAGATACATTATACGTAATTGAAATTGAATAAGAACCCTGAAGAAGAAGTCAAGGTAAAGATGTCCATCATAAATCTAAGAAAGATGAGACTTGAATTGAAGAATAAAGTATTCAAGTTCTAATGGAAGAATAGAACGGAAAAGACAGAAAAGAAGCAGAAAGGTCAGAAAAGACAGAAAAGGTCAATCAGACAATGTGGTTCTGTACCTAATGACTCAGCCAATTCTTAGAGACTCTTAACTTGAATATTTTAGTATTCTTTAAGTTGATTATAGGTACATTAATATTACAAAAATAAATATTATTCAATGATCGGTTTTTAATCGTTAGGCAATAC
Organism: Houttuynia cordata; assembly: GCA_039654745.1. Lineage (NCBI taxonomy): Eukaryota > Viridiplantae > Streptophyta > Magnoliopsida > Piperales > Saururaceae > Houttuynia > Houttuynia cordata. Next base: position 58,253,363 of record CM077503.1, read on the forward strand.
AATATTTAAGATGGATGAACCCGGTCGGTCTATAAGGATTGCTAGTTCAAAGACATCTATATTGTGCTCTCTTGACTGACTTTCTTTTATCTACACTAAGCATAGGTTCAAGAGGTAACACACATTTGTTTATATGTTCATCCTGATGCCATGATTTATTGTGTTTTGAATACACTTTTTCATGTTTTGAAAATGGTAGGGGATTGTTGGGATTTTCAAAACATATAGCACAAGGTCTAGTCGACTGGTACCACTAGTGAAATTGGTTCCAGACAAAACTGTATCTGATTGATCGATAACTTCTACCGATTGACATGTAGTGTCACTGTCTCCTACTAAAACTTACAGATCTGTGTCCGGTCGATTAGCAGAAGCTCCAGTTGACTAGTAATGACCATTTTTTAACTGTTGGGACATGAAAGTGCAACTTTTCACTACTTTTGACACCTCTTAAACCCTCTTCTATATATAAAGATCCTTTAGTGGACAAAACAAAGAGATTAAGAAGGTTTTTGACTAAGTTTTTCTTTGCACTAAACTCTTGTTGATCTTTTGATCGGTTTTAGTATATCATTGTTTCTAAAGGTTGGAAAGAGACTCGTTTTCAACTGTGCAAGTTGTAGATGAGGAACGAAAGTGTTATGGACTCAATTAAAACCTCTTACTTCTATTAGGACTAGGATTCCTTATTTAATAATGTTTTCTAGTTAAGATTTACTACTTCTATTAGGATTAGGATATTTTTACTCTTTATATATGTAAGGCCTATGGCCAAAATGGGATATGAGATGAGAATTACAGCTTAGTTTTATTTCGTTTACTTGTTCTAATTTACTTTTCTATCTTCCTTCGTTCTTCTCCACTGTAGACGCCGAGTCTACATCAAAAAGCTTCATTGTGCATCTTGAGGATAGATTTGCGGAAATCCCAATTGCACACCACATTCAAGAAGTGGTGGGGGCAAATAATATTTTTAGAACAGTGATGTCATCATCACACTTTGAAGAATGGGTTGTAGTTTATTTGTCTGAAATAAACTCAGAATTCTCTTCGTAAGACCCAAAAACGTACAAGACACGCCACCCATTCTTACCTAGCATTGATTTTAATTTAGCACTGATTTGAGGAATGCTTAAAAATTATTAGCTCGATCTAGAGAGAGCCAATTTGCCCTGGTTTAAAGGGGCTTGCTTGCCACATGAATAGTTTAATAATTCACAAGGACATGGTTTAAACTTAATATGGAATGGGACGCAAACACAGTTGGTTTTGCTTCACACAAACTGGCATATCTAGACTGAGAAAAGAATATGCCTTCATTTTGAAATCTAAATGCCTAAGGGAATCCGTGGAAGCTACCATGTCCACTGATAGAAAGTTGCGCATTTTTATTAATATAAGTGATTTGAACTTCACCACAAACAGGATTTTGTATCTCTTCCCTCACTAATTACAATATTTATAATAAATTAAACTTGCCATTAGAGACAGGAAAGAGACCCTGTTGCCTTGAATATGAATGGGGTCCCATGGCCTCTTGCTTTCTAGAAGCATTCCAAGAAACTTGCAGTTGAAGCTCATATTAGAATAAGATCATATGAACATGAAATGCGCTCTACTCCATTCAGAAAAATAAACATAATGGAAAAAATTATGATTGAACAACTTAAAAAGCATGATCTTGAGATAAAAAGTTGCATCAAAGCTGAGGATAGACTAAAAGATCAAAACTTTTAAAAGTAGGTCCATTGTCAAAATTCCACACCTAAATGCGAATCGAAAATGAGGCACTTGACTTCGTGGTCGGCTAATCACCCTATCGATCGTCCAAATTGCTTATTGATGCGTAGTTCATCCTATCATTTCCTCTAAAAGGCATCATGGAAATACTTTGTCTCGAGACTCATGTCAAGCCGTTGCTTTTTTGACAGCCATGGACACCTCCTAGTTGCACGTCTTTTCAACCTTTTCTTTCGGCTTTTAAAAGATTAATGATTATTTATATATATACCTATATATTATATACAAATATACTATTAATGTTAAAGTAAAATTAGGACCTAGTCTTAGTGGTTTTGCAAGCTACAGATCATGTATATGCGCACATTGTTGATGATACAGCGCTTTTTTTAAGTGAATGAATTGGATTAGCCCACATTGTGGGCGATGCGTCCTGTTTGAAGTATCTCGCACGTGCACCACATGTGAATGTGTAAGCACCTGTACTAAGATTTTCTTTTGATGTTTTGGTTCCCTGAGCATCAAGTAAATACATAAGCAAAGATGACAGGGGATTGAATGGAAGATTTTGTTGTCTTGTAGAGCCTAGAGGCAAACTTTGGCATGCTGGAGGCTGAATCTGGAGTACTGATTAATTGGAGGAGATAATATCAGTTTGTCCCTAGAATATGACATGACTAGAACATTTGGAAAAAGTTCGCCTTCGCCTTGGCGCATATTGATAATAGTGTTGTTGGATAAAAGTTCGATGGCTCACGTGTTTTTTAGGAGGCGAGCGGCATATAAAATTCCTTCCTTCCCTTGTATTATGGGTGCCTTACGGTCGAGATCATGCAGCCCTAAGGCGCCTGATGCATGCATGTGGCCATTCGTTGGGTAATATAATGGGGAATCCATTTGGAAAAAGCTATTGCATACGCTCTAATGCATATTTTCGATACAAGTGTCAGGGAGGATGGTATCATCAGATATAAATCAGACGGTCAGCATGTTTTAGGGGGTGGTCAATTTTTTTTAAAATTTTTATGATACATGGGTGTGCAGGATGCAAATATGTTGTCTGCCCCCTGCATTCCATCATGCACCAAAAGTGTCACAAGAAAAGAACATTAGTCATTTATTAGTAGGGAAGAGTTTAAATGAGACACTGCTCAGCTGGGTCACCTTGAGCCGTCGGATCTTGATACTGATGGTGCTGGTGATCACACCATCTGCCCCCTGATTTGATGCTGCTGTCTGATCGAAATCCGATGGCTTGACGTGACTCTGCTCATGCAGGCGCCTGAGCCATGTCTTGTATAAACTGTCAAGATAGCGAGGTGGGGCAGACGGTGCATAAAATTTCTCATATTATAATAAAGATATAAGCATGAAAAGTTATAATAAAGATATAAGCATGAAAAGCTTAGTTTTGCTAGAATGGACAACGAGATAAATAACACCCAAGTTCCATAAACAATTTCTATTCCCCCGGTCACTTTTAATAGAGAAAAATTGTGCCTACTAAAAGTGGCCGGAGGGAGTGTACTTTTAGTCCCGGTTCCACTTATAACCTGTATTGCCATGTACGCGACATGTGTTAAGTAGCACTGATGAAGTGCCAAGTATGTGCCACCACATGTAAGTAGGATTGAGGATATCCCATCAATTAAAACTTATAGTTGCTAGTCAATGCATAATTATTTTCTCTAGTAGTGTGCTCAATCTATAGAAAAAGCATTATACTCAATGAACTTTAGAGTTCCATCTAACACATGTTGTGACTTTTGCCTAGTAGGAACCAAGTATTTTGTTTGCCTTAAAATCATGGACTTACAATAGCTCCATTTCTAGTAGGGATGGCAATGGTAACCGTTTATCTGTTTTACAGTCCGAACCATGAAACAATGAACTACTATGCTGGAGCTGGTCATAACCAGTTGCAAATGCTCTAAAACAAATTAATTTCTACATGAAAATGAATAACCAGTCATCATCATCATCATCATCATCATCATCATCATACGCCTTATCCCAGCTATCTGGGGTCGGCGGCATGGATTATATGCCGCATTTGACTCTTATCGGAATCAAAATAGTACAAAATCCATACAAAAAAATATAGTGGCAAGTTTTTACGTCGGATGCCCTTCCTGACGCAACCCTCCGAAAAGGGGACAAAACTGAGAGAATGCACAACAATAAAGAAATTGAAAAATTAAAGAATTCTAATTGCAGATGTATTAATACATTGTATATACAATAGCTATTCCGATGCACAATCAAACAGGCAAGGAGGAAGAAAAAAATGTCTAGCTTGAATTTATCGAGTCGACCTACAAATGTGAGAGATTATCTTATAACGCGAACTTGATAAGTATGATCACACAAAATCTTTTATAACTAAGGGTCTAGGACAAAAAAAAAAGTTGGTAATACTAAAGACAGAAACTTACAGCAAATGCTATATCACTTAGCTCAATCACGGCCACAGTCAGAAGTAAAGGTGTAGCCTGCACCCATGTTCATTCAGGACAAGCTCATCATAAACATCTATCCATTTGCAAGTTACGCTAAAGAGTCAATCTAGAATCAATTACACGCTAGCCAAGTCATCTCCAGCAGTGGACAAGTTTCACTGAGATATCAACTTCAAGAAAAAAAAGGAAATCACGATGATCTAACCTTCAACACACCATTCCTGGTTGTTAAAAATTTATCACCATCATATTCAGCTGCAGCAAGATTGAAAAAAATAAACCAATCAAAACTAAACACAAAAAAATCAGACTTCCACATACCTGTGGGGTCAATGTAAAAATTGGGTCCAGTTCTACAAGGAGGCTACCACTTTTCAGTATCATTGCCTACTCTAAACAAACCAAACATAAATGGCATGGGAAGGTTTTATAGGAATTGATTCATATACATCTCTTTACATTGTAAAGGAAGCCTTTCAAGCAAGTAAACAAAGAACAGGGACTAGACATTACAAGTTATTGGAATAAATTTCTGGCAGGTCTTCACAATAAAATTGTCAGACAGGTCAGTTTCCTCTCCTTCTTCGGCAAACAGTTGTTGGAATAATTAAAAATAAGAACATTAGCGATAAAAATAAAGTACCTCACATTTTAGGTATAAATTAAGACATACTTTATACATGAAGCTACTATTCTAAAATCATGATAATTTTAGCTACTAGTGCAAATGAAACACTTGAGAAGAATACCAAGTGAATAACAAAAAGTAAAACTCACTTTACCAACAGAAAAGAAATCTACTACAAAAAAACAGAGAAAAACATTGTATGAGGAGTATAAAAGAATTGAAGCCAACAATAAGTTCACGGCCTCAAACTTCTGTAAAGAAAGAGAAATTTCATTATCTTATAACAATTGAATATGTTGAAATACATAACCAATGAATAACCAGTAATTACATCAATTCAGCAAAAAGTAACTATAGGTAGATCTAGGTGCTGTTTGGGAGGCCATTTACATTTTCATTACATTTATTAGGCGAATGATCATAATGGTTATTTTCCTTCTCTAGGCGAATGTCCTCATGTCAAATGGGTTTTTAAATAGGAATCTTGTGGCAAATAACCATAATTACCCTTCCATCATTTATGTATTCCTTTTAAATCCCCAAAACCCATGCTTTAATCATCGAATGAACATGAAATTTTTTTCCTTTCCTACGATATTCAAATGGCCTCCCAAACAGCCCCCTAGAATTTGGCGAAATGTGTAGATACTAACCACAAAAACTGTGAAGATGAAGGTTCACCACCTCATACCCCTTACACACAAAGGAAAATCCATGAATGGTGGACATCTTTGAAAGGGTGGGCTGGTTAAACCGTGGGGTGGCGAACTACTCATCGGCACCGTAACCTGACAGTCATTACTCATTAGACACGGCGTTGAAGACTGTGGAAATAACAAATTGGGCCTCCAATAACAAAGTTTAAGTTTTGGATGACAGGAATAGGCCCAAGGAAGGAGAGTCAAAGTGTCATCCGACTCCTCTCAGCCTTCTTCATCTTCACCATTTGCCGATGCGGCCCAACAATAAATTCACATGGTTTCACTCATTTAGTTGCAGCCTGCAGGTAGCTGAAGTCGTAATGGCCCATTAGAGCAACCATCACGCCCCAGTGGAGCCGATCTCGGCCCATATACCATCTCCAAGTAATGCGTGGAATTATCATCTCATTCCTAACAAGAAACAAAATTGTTAACTGTACCAAAAAAAAAAGAAACAAATCAATCTAATTAGAGAAAATTAAACAAAATCACCTATAAAAAGATATAAATAAATAAAGGAAACAAAATTATCTGCTTTGCCATTAAATTCTGGGCATTTTCTTTCCCTTTTTTATAACACTACAAGACATGGTTGGCTTAATCCGCTAAACTGCCTTCTCATAATTATAAAAAAAAACTGCCTTCTCATTTGAACAAAAGCATCGCATCATTGGTAGGACGAAACAACTGTTATGCCTAAATAAATGACATAAATATAGCCCTTTTCCTAACAGTTTAGGCTATTTGGGAGACATTGATTATTTAACATGCATGGTATCAGAGCTAAGGGCTTATTTCAGATCCCTTAAAGCAAGTAGTTTTTGCCTGTGTGCTTTGGTGCACATTCATCCTCCCTTGGATAGCTCACATGCATGCTAAGCTTTACTGGATGCGGGTGTGTTGTAATAATAATAATATCTCGTACCCTAATAGCTTAAGCGATTGGGAAACAATGATATTAATTCACACGGTATCAAAGCCAGGGTCCTAAATCAAATCCCATGGGGATCAATTTTATTCCCGGCCACATTTTCCTTGTGTCATGGTTTCGTACGGTGATTCACCATTTTGATTTTGGGGCACAATTCTGCTATCCTCAATTATGTTCATATGCTAAGCTTTGCAGGGGATTGCTTGTGCAGGGGGAGTCTTAGATGATTAAAGTGAATCATTACTGGGATAATGTCTTCCTTTTTCTAGAGATGAGTAGTTCACCATTCCACATTATAGGCAGCTCACCCCTTAATACAATCGGTGGAAGTCGTTTGTGTATTTTCAGACGGTACCGATGAACTGCTCATTCTTTTTATAGGTAAGACTCCTTGTACCTTCTCCCACAAAACTGGGTTAGATCCAACCTGCCCAACCAAAGCTGGATTGGCTGCATCATTGTAATAATTGTGCAACTAATGCTTCACAGTTCGAACACCCTAGTACGAAGATCAAGTGCTTTTAATACTTGTAGTTCTAATGGAGAATGATGTCTTTCTTGGTCGCATTTTTAGTGCAAAGTTTCCCTATCTATAAGGGGTCAAAGAACAATAAATAGATAAAACTGTGATTTTTATAATGGCAAAGAATAGAACTCTTATAAATATTAGCTTCACCTATATACATAGAAAGAAGCCAACCCTTTAGAACAATATTGTGAGTAAGATAAGGTTGTATAACTATCGTTTGTAAACCAGTATATTAAAAAGGAGCAGTCTCCTTGAATGAACTGTGAAAAGCATGTTCACTATATGATTGATCCAGCAATGAGGCTTGTCAATTTACATGTGAAATTAAGAAGCCAAGCATTTGTTGTAGGAGTCGAGCACGCATGCACACACACACAACTCTGATACATAATACTACGTACTCCCTCCATCCAATGAAACTTGTCTGCATTTAGAAAATGAGTTAAACGTATTCGTCTCTTAAGCCTCATATGAAAAAACAGAGTTTCCCCCATCTTCTGCGCACATTTTTGGTCGCGAGGGAGCAAAGTCAGGTATTTTTTTTTAAATACAGACAGGCTTAATTGGACGAAAGAGTAGTAAAATATCAGTACCTGAAATTACATGAACATAACGTATTCAATTATATTGTCATTTCCCACAACCTTGTATCAACATGATAAAACGTATAAGTGTTGATATATACATCCAATACCTGACCCAAAATATATTGCTCAGCACTATATTGCTATTCTATTCTACATATATATGTTTTCAAGTCCCATTCACCACTAAAGCAAGGAAGGGGATCTTCAGAAAGCTATATATGACCTGGTATCTTCTATTCAATGACTTGTAAATGATCAAACGATGTCCTCTATATATGTAACTATCCAATATGCGCCTACTTCCCTCAAATCCATAATAAGCCAGGCAATATGGGGAATCAAGGCCATCAAATAATATCAGCTGCATAAGCTCAGACCACAAAGTCATGCAATAATTGAGGGGAAAATCTCTTGTTGCTCTGAATGTCAAGGTTATGAGCAGGTGATTGAGTGCTCACACTAAAGAAGTCTGTCCCTTCATTGCCCGTCTCAATTCTCCTACCCATTTGCATGTTTTGGTTGGAAAGGTAAGATTGTTGTGCCCCTGAAAGCTGTGGCAGGCCTAAAGTGAGGGAGACCACATTGCCAGCAAATCTAGGAGCAAACTGCTCCTGATCAAACCTGCCCATGTCTCCAATCTGATAGTTGTGGAAGTCACCTCCATCAAAGGATTCCTGATTGTCAGCCTCAATTGGCTTCAAATCCATTCCAATGCCACTACTCATCAAAGACATGAAGTTGGAGCTATGAAACTCGTTTCTTTGCTTCTTTAGATTTTCCTGCATCTCCAATTCCTCATCGTTGGAAGCGGCAGTTCGAATGTTCATGGTTGGCGGTGATGGAGGCACATTTTGGTTGCTGAGGACGTCTAGTTTGGGTTGGAGGTTGTTCGTCTGCTCTGATCCTGATGGGCTCTCTCGAGGGGAATAAGTTGCAATTTGTGATGCTGATTCTTTGTCATTAGATCGGCTGTGTTCCTGTTCTTTGATTTCCTCCTTGTACATCTGTTCTACCATGGGCTTCCATAGCCGAACCCGGGCATTTATGAACCAGTTAGAGACCTACATCCAGCAAAGTCAAATGCTTTAATCGTGGAAAATATATTAATATGGGCTGATAAAGCCCTTTGGTTTAGTAAAGGATTATATGTTCAATGATTAATGCCTGGGAAGAATCCATTCTATGAATATCCGAATGAGTCCCCTAACTTGTGACATGACTTGGAGGTTGCATGTTGGCACGCAGGTGAGCATGTGTGAGGTACAAGGTACAGTGTGCTCATCACTTTGGCAACACGTGTGTGCAACATTGCCAAGTGATGCACATGTGCTGCTTTGTGCCATGAGTATGCTAGCGTGCACACTAATACGCACACCACTAACAAAAGTCCCCAAAATGTTCGCAGGCCCCTGCATTGGTTTACGGCGGGTGTTTTTGAGCCGCAGCATTAATTCCAGTCAAGCAGGGGGCATCAACTGAAGGGGCAGGTGTGTGTTGAATCACCGTCTGCCCCTTGTTACACTTGCACGGGCAACACAACACATATTTCTAATTGGCGCATGTAATTAGCTTTTTCCTATCTGATATGTTAGAAAATCCTTGTTCGTGACTATGGCAGAATTGAAGCATACACCATTGGAAGCTTTTGTTTTGAGAATTATTGGAGCAAAGAAGTCTTAAATCAAGGTTGGAACTAATCTATGCCTTTTTTTAATTTACCAAATTAGATCATACAGTAAGGCCACAAAAAAAACAAGAGTAGAGCATAAACAAAAGGTTAGATCATATTGATGATACCTGGCTCCTAGTGAGACCTGTTTGCTTGGCAAGCATGAGTTTATCTGAATCTTTTGGATACCTGTGAAGACCAATCATGAAAAAAAAGTTGTCACATAGTATATCAAACATCATAAAATTGACTAAAACTAGGAAGGGGACGGATCTAAAGTTTGCTGAGTCAGTTGCCGAATGTATTCCTTGGCGGGGTTTTTCTTTTCAAGTATCACTAATTGCATGTTAGTTTAATGATATCATTAAGTCAATTGTAAGTGAAATTGTCGAATCCTATCAAAGAGTAATCTTCTAAAAAAATTAAACTCTTTCCGTCCAATAAAACCTGTCTGCAACCCATGTTTTAGTCGTGAGAGAGCAAAGTCAGCCCCCTAATGATAAAGATGTCTTTTTTTTAATGCAGATAGGATTTTTTGGGGCAGAGGGAGTATCATTTTGTAAATTGGGGAACTTTAACATGCCACTCAGCGAAACCACCAGCTAGTATTATTTTTGGGAAAAAAAAATGTGTAGAAAGATGGTGTTTTGCTTTCAATTTATCTGATTGACTTTTTTATCAGAAAAAAGGAAAAGAACAAAAGAAAGCTTATTGAATTTGACAAAATTTCAAATTGAAATGTAGACAGTAAGATGCAAATATGTAATCCATCTGTCTGGAATTAGTATGAACATTCGATTTTCCAAAATTAGTTTATTTTTCATTTTGGGAAAAGAAATGTTAATACTACTTCTAGACGGAAGGAGTCATTCCGTGGTAAATGTACCTTCTTCCTAATTTTCAATTCCCTATTTTGTTGCAAAAAAAAATTCACTTCAATATTTGTATATTCACCTCTTGGAATATATACTACAATATGATATATGTGAAGTTAACACACGTCCCAGCTCACACACAACGGGGTGCATCGGGGCATCCAGAGCCATCAGATTGACATCTGACGTGCATTATCAGCCAGCCCCCAGTAGTAATGAATGCTGTCAGATAAAAAATTTGATAGCCAGCAATGCCTGCCGCAAGCCATCTCTTGTGAGGCGAAGGGCATATTAAGCGGACTCGATTAGTATATGAACCATGCTAAACTGGCTTCAAAGCTCGTACGGGATGGTGTTTCAGGCAAATGCATAACATCCCTTTGATGTATGGATCCCACTAAATACAAACACGGTTGTGATCATTGCTCTTTGATGCGCATATGCTATCCCAGTTCCTCTAAGCCCGTTAAAAAGCATTTTTTTTAGTATAGACAGTAATCCTAATATTTAAATTTAGCGCAATGGGAAATGGGAAGACTTTGCAGTCCGTCTGGAGGATGTCTGCTAGGATATCCTCCAATAATGGGAGCCGTCGTTCATTAGAATCGATCAAAGAGGACAAATCCATGCCATGGCAGAAGGGTGTGCCCCCTCGATCATCATGATCAACAGCTCCCATCCGATGGAGGATATCCTGGCGGACATTGGCATCCTCCGGGCTGACCAAAAAATGCTTCCTGAAATATGATGCAACAGCCAACAAGAATGGGATTATGGGGCCAAAATGAGCCCTTGCAGTAAATTAATTGCCGGTGGCATGCCACACAGGTGGCATCCCCTTGCAAGTTGCATTTAAGTGCTCATTTTGGGCCCATACTTTGAGGGATCACAGAAGAGATCACCACGAGGATACACCTAAATGCAATTGAGAATTAGGATAATGTTAGAATTCAAATAAAAATGGCCGAACTTACGGGTGGAGAAAGTGCTCAAACAGCCAAGCACGGAGGACTGAGACGGACTTCTCCGGCAAGCCCCTCTGCGGCCGCCAGGCATTGTGCTGGACCATGCCGAGCTGCTGCATTGCCCTTTGCTGCCGGAGGTGGTGATCGACTATATTCAACCTCGAGGGGCACACTTCATCGCCGAGACTCTTGCTGGTTGCACGAATTTGACCAGAGATGGCATCTTTTAGGCATCGGAACTTCTTAGATATGGTCTGAAGGGCTAGCGATGTGTACGCCTTTGCCGGCCCAAATCCGATCGCGGCCTCGAAGGCAGTGATCACTGTCTGGACTTGATGATGATACTGCTTGTACCTCTGCTCAACCTAAAGGAGAATAGGAAAGAAGTCAGAATCAGAACGCATCAATTTAGCAGTACTTAAAAGTTGGCCTATTCAACCATGCTTGTTTTTTCATACTGGAATTTTAATTTTGTTAAAATGTCTTCTAATTGCACTAATTTAGCTAATAAAAAAGATTAAGTGAATGTGGCATTTAAATAAGGTGTTCAATCAAAGATAGTAGCAGAACCATGCAGAGATTCTGGAATGTCATTGTCAGCCAAATTTGCTTTTGAATTGAATTGAGCTCTCCTGAAACTTCACTGATTGCAATTCTCTTGTAATAATATGGTCTAAACATTGCAATTCTCTTCATGCTAAAAAAAAATTGCAATTCTCTTTCTATGGTCGAAACATGTGAGAGCTGATAGAGATTGTGGGAAAAAGATTTTGTTATGTGGTTTCTTCAAAAGTGCAAAGAAACAAAAATTAAGATGCAAATTTGAAGAAATCAGCAACTTCATTCAAAATTTTAATTGAAATTGGTTCTGCAATGGCATGGGCACTCCCAGAAAAGACATGACTATACACAAAATTCATTTAAATTGTACCAAAAGAGATATTTCTTTATGGGTGTTATCCAATACACAATGAATATCTTCTTAATTCTGTCCAATTATTCAAAATACAAATTGGAAGAAATTCAAATTTTTTGTGAATTCATACCTCATCCAACATGCTCACCAATTTGGCCTTCTTTATCTGTAGCTCCTGCCGCTCTGCGGTTGTGAGCTCAGCGCCTCGCTTCCCTTCCACTTCCCTACCTGAATTCTCCGGTGCCAGAACCGGCACCCTCTCCGGCTTTTCGCCTTTCGCCTTCTCACCTATTGCGCTTCCCATGCTCGCCACCTCATCCAGAAGCTCCTGTGTCGCCCTCAAGTACTTGGACCGCAGTAGAGCACTCTGAACTCCGGCAATATTGTTTGGGACCCTGGCATCCGATGGTGGCGAGGTCGAAACCTGTGCCTCTTCGCCACTCCCAGCCGAAATCCCCAGTGCAGACGTTGGAATCGCTGGCTCCGGCCGGTACAAAGAGTACTCTGGCCGCTGCGACGATAAGGTCAACGACAAAGCCCGTTGGAGCGGCTGTGGTGGCTGCCCCACGCCTAATTGGACGCCATAGTCAGTAGCCATAGCCTGAATTGAATTCTGCCCTGATGCTCCGGCAGCCATCGGATAATCCACCGGCATCCAGTGGTTGTAGTGGAGTCGGGACATGTGGCCGTGAACGCCGGATACATCATGTAGGGATGCCGACATGCGGCTGGAGTCGGGCATCTGGTGTTCTCCTGATGCTGTCATGGTCAGGGGAATTCCGACCAATTGATGGCTCTGCTGATTAAGATGGCCAGAACCTCCACCATTCATCGGATTCCCGACGGAATTAAAGAAGGCCATGCTCCCTGTAGTCAGCCCCGGCATTCCGACCTGCCCTCCGGGATAGCGGGCAAAGCCGGGGTTCATCAGGTAAAGGGTCTGCAGCCCCTCAGCTTGGATTTCAGAACCTCCATGACAGTAAGCAGACATATCCAATTACAGTACAAAATCAGCGAACTCCCAACTAGTAGCACATCTTTTGATGCACAACCTTCTTTAGTCTTCAAATTGAAAACCCAATTGTTGCCTCACAATCACCAACATCCTGAAAAGCCAATTGGGAAATCAGATATCAAATTGAAAACCCATGGATCATTTCACTAGAAATAGAATGGAAAGGAGGTGAAGAAGACAGGAAGACATAGGTCTTCTCCATGTCCTATGTAACAAAAGTATAAAATACATGTAATAATATGTTCCTTAGATTGACATAGCTGAGATCGATTCTCACCCACGTGCTGGTGGAGTAAGATCTTCTGATTTTCAGCTGAAGAACCCCAATTGGATACCAAAAGAGAGCTTTCAGTTCCAGGCCATCACTTTTTGTGTGTCAGACTGAGCTTCCCTCCGCTGAAAAGGAAAAGAGAAGCAAATTTAGGAGATGGTCTCTCAAAGAAATGGAAGAAAAGAACAAAGACACCCCCATCTCTCACTTTCATCACCTCCTATGAGCTCTTTATCCTAATTTATTCCACACTTTCCCAGTTTTGCTCTCTTTTGATTTGGGAGTCAGTACTTGGGCAGAGGAGGATCTAAAAGTTGGGAAGTTATTCAATGATTTGACGCTTGTTTCCTTATCATTAGATGCAGGCACGTCTGATGATAGAACTGATGAGAACATGCAGGAGTTAGAGAGAGAGAGGGACAGATGGGGTGATGATCAAGGAAATCTACTAAGTGTCAGAGGAAACAAAACAGCTGAAAAACGAGGAAACGTCTACTTCCAATCTCCTCCAATTTCAAGCAATAAAGAAATAGAAAGTGAAGAGAGGGTGGTTCTAATGCCCGACTCCTCCATCAATTATTATCATCAAATGGCTGCTTGTTTCTTCATTCTTCTTCCTCTTTCTTTTTAATAATTCCTTGCTTATTCAACCTGTCATTTATTTAGTTGTTGAATTTTGGGATGATTGGTTGCCAGGACAAGGGGAAAGTGTAGCCAACCCCACCCTCCCTTTGATGGCACCCAGCTGCAGAATGGGTCCACAGTTAGCAGGCCATGTGTCAGTAACCTTTCAAGTACCAATTATCTTAAGTCTGGACACGGACATGAGCAAGGCTTTTGGCTTTGTCCCGCGTCCAAGTGAAAAAAGTGGACATAAACCAATGGCTTATTGGTGGGATGGCCTCCACTTTGTTTGCCACCTAGGGACGGAATTGCGATTACCTGGTGAGTATGTTGCGTGGGCCATGTATTTGCCCGAGCTGAACGGCAACGGGTTAAAGTGCTTTAAGGGACTGGTGGTCTTCCCTTTCTATCTAGTCCTAAGGGCTCGAACACTACTCGTTACCAAAGAAAAAAATGTGGACATAAAAATTTGGAAGGCCACATAAATAGACAACAAAAATAATAAGCTTAGCAAAAAATGTAGAAAGGAGTAATATAGCTCGTGATGGTGGAAATGGCAGCAAGGGGGAGGAAGGCGGCGAGGGGCAAAAGCACTTGGAGAAGAGAAGAAGGGAGGTGGCTATACAATAATGTGAAGATTCAAAGGCGGGTGCCCTACAACGCAAGTTCAATTGCTATATGCTCAAGCTGTGGTAGGACTCACATGGAAAATGTCCTCAAGAATGGGGTACTGAAAAAAAATTGGTACTTATATTTGCTAGAAGTGCAAATTTGTCAAATACATGTAACCTTTTTGTATCAAGGAAAAAACATGCAGCTTTTAATTCAAATTGTTCATCTATGGCGTTTATTAGTTACTTAAAACAGATGGACAGTTGGACAAACGACAACTGTTGTGTTTGGGTGGTTACCGGCTATTAAGCTTGGGGCCTAAGGAAAAGCTATAAAATGCCAGGTAAGTGGCTGGATGACATATTCATCACAAATTGACTAAACAAGGAGAACTTGGCGATATGTTCATGGAAAAGAGCCAAAGAATAAATTAGTTCTCCAAAGACAACGAAGAATAAATTTATCATAAACTCAACTGTAGCTAGACAAGGACTTGTAACAAGATGAATTAGGGCATCATTTGGTCTTTATAGGAAACCCGGATGCTTTTTTCAATTTGCATGAAAGAACATTATCATTATCATTATCATCCATATATCGTCACCCTTATCTCCTAATTAATCCTAAGCAACCATCACCCTAATGCCCCCACTTGCATTTCATGAATAGGCAATAATTTATTATTCTTGACACATAATATCATAAACTTCTAGTTGTTCCAACAGATTATAGATAGCTATAATAGTAAATCCTATAAAAATATGCATTATGAAGTTATTAATATATGTTTTCAACTAAATATATTGTCAACCATAACATTGGAACATGGCCAAATTATTTTAAAAAAACGTTTTCCATCTAATCACTCGAAAATATGTGTACTGCTCGCCAACGTGATGTATATATGAAGAGATTGCAACTTTTATTATCGCTGTCGCCTTCGTTGTTGTTATTGTTATCATTGCTTCTTAAAATGTGAGGAGATTAAAACTAAAGTAAAAAAGTTTGTGCAAATTCTATCTATTTAGTAAAAAATCGATATGAGTCCAACATGGCGGGTAGTGATTCAAACCTGCCTGCCCCTGTATTAATACCCAGCACCGGATCAAAATCCGAAGGCTCAAATTGTTTAGGGTCATACTGAAGCAAGTGATCCTAGGTTCATATAAACTTTTTCTTTATACCATATAGATAGAGTTTCCTCAAACTTTCACATGCTTTAAAAAACAACAACAATAACAATAAACGTTGCAATTTCTTCATAAATACATTGTGTTGAGGGCAATACAAATTTTTTCTAGTGATTGGATGGAAACGTTTTTTTTTAATGATTTGATATGTCCCAACGTTGTGGTTGACATTATATAAATCACTTCATAATGCATGTTTTTAAAGGACGTGCACTTATATAGCTACTTAACGGGATTCATAATGTAATAGTCCATGAAATAACTAATAAACAAACTTCTAAACCATTGTCTTCAGAAATTAGAAAAATATTTACTTCCGATCTCCTTCAAGTTTACCTCGAAACTCCCTAATTATGAATTATTTTTATAGATCATGTAAAGCAAATTTACATTACTTAAAGTGCCTACCATTTTTTTTGGTGAATAAAGTGTCTATCATATTAGAGGTATAATGAAATGTGGTATACAACCTGATTTACCTATTGGATGAGCAATGAGCTACAATCTTCTGCTGATGTCACTCTTCATTTGATTTCAGAATTCAGATTGTAACCAAGATACCAATTTGTTTATGTGTAGCTTCCACCAAATGGGCCTAGGTTTGGCGGATGGCACAGCTGTCCCTGTTGAATATTGATTGGTGATGATCCTTTTACAACTGTTGGTCTCATCCACAAGGAGACAGAGTGGTTTAAATGCTTTTCTAGGCTATTGCCAAGAGGAGGCTTATACTTGATAATGGTCTGTGGAGGCTTAATTTAGCAAATTTAAAAAATATATAGATAAAAAAGAAGGAAAAAAAATCTGTGGAGGCTTTGGCCAACCGCATTAGGGCAGGTCAAGCTCTATATGTCCCTGGTTCATTCATCTGTTTTATTTTTATGCCTGAGGTATAATCAGATGGTGAATTATCACCATCCTAGGCATTGGTGAAGTTCTAATAGCCATCAAAGTGCTACCAGCCCCTTGAACATGCACGCCTTTGGATGTTGATCTGATGACATGTGATGCATTGTGACACATTAATTAAATCCCATGTAATGTTTCAACCCTATGAGCACTTTGTGATTTTAAAATTTTTAAAAGCTCACGGGTGAATTTTGCATAAATGGGAGGGCCAATTTTGTGACGGGTCATCTATTGGGCTCTATGATCAGCAATAGGTTACAAAAAATAAGTTGTAAAACTATCTTCAATTAATTGAGGGTGAGGGATGGTGGGGCGGCGAAAAACGGAGGCCAAAATGGTGTCGAGTGTGTTGCATCATGAACTAATTTGAATGGATCACTTGTCGTTCCTGAATTATTTTGAATGAATTCCTTTTATGTATCTTTTTTTATACAAACCTTTTATGCATCTTACTTTTGAGAAAGTTATATACAACTGTTTGGTTGATTGAATGTACAAAGTTTGATGGAAAATAAAAGAAAAAGAAAACGAAGGCCATTTCAAATCACCACATTCTGAGAGAGAATTTTTTTTATGATCATCTTTACTTTCATCCCGAACGCATAAAGGTCAAAAAGAAAAAAAGAAAAGAAAAAGGAGGCGAAGACAATTACTCCATCTGTTCGGAATTATTATGACCATAAGGCATTTCCGAATAAATAAAATTTTAGTTCATTTTGAAATGCCTTATGGTGATAATAATTCCGGACGTAGGTACTATCGGAGATTAATTTTTAAAAAGATAGATAATGAAAAATAAAAACAAAGTTAAAATAGTAACCAACTAGTCACTTGCTTTAAAACAGGGTCATGATATTACTATTCCACTTTTCTACTCCATCTTCCTAAAAATAGATCTCTTTTTTGTCCCAAGGGTGTATTATGAACTTTTCTTGTTTAACTTTTTCCAAAAACTAACATTGTGTTTAGGGGTGATAACATAAAACTCGCACACGATATTAAAACTATTGTCTCTTAGGCATGTTCTTGTAAGAGTCTTGTTTATGTGCATAGGGTGGGGAGTAAACACAAGGGGCAAGCGGGCTTGGTAACTCACCCGCCTCTTGATTTACCTATGCAGTCAGATCTTGTTTCGACGGCTCGCAATGCACCCCATGTACCCAAGATGCATGCTTCCTAACTTTTGCCTTTTTCCAACACTTCCATTTCCAATTTTTTTGAATATTAATTTTTCTTTTCATTCCACTAACTCCCCTCGGTATTATTCATCTTTATTTTATTATTCAACACTTTTAATTAGATAAGCATGTTGTAAAAAAATTTGCCTTAAATAAGTGGGCTCCACTTTAACCAAAAATTCAAAGACAAGTGGGGCCCATCCTATCCACTGTCTCGCTTAAAAGCTGCCACGAGGGCTGGGCCTCAAAGGTTAGGTTAGGCAGAGAAGGTGGGACCCACTCACACATGCCGTGTCGTCCTAAACGTTTGTGGGCCCACCGTCGGTCAGTCAACTGGCTTACCGGTCCACGGAATCATTTAAGGCTGTGGGTCCGGCCGAGCCACTACCCGGTCTGCCCCGAACCGCCCCTACCTCGTATGGTTCACGTTGCTCTGGGTGCCGTGAGCACCCACGCAAAATAGGATTAGGTCATTTGTCCGGATGTTATTGGAGTGACGATTTTACCCCTAGAGGTAATAGTGTGACCTTTTCTTTCTTGTTCTTTCATGGATTGGTGTTACCGTATTGCCAAAGCTTTCTTTATCAGAAGGAAGACTTTAGATTCTGGTGGTGCCCACCAAAGGCTGGTGGGGGAAAAACCAAAAGTAGGAGTTTTATTGGACTTTGGTAACTAAGGAAAAGCATGAGCCATTTATTGGGGGAAAAATGACAGAAGTTATTGGCTACAATGGGCCACGTTTTATGCCATGTCGTCTTTTCTGGGTGCCAGGGAGTCATCAATCCGAAGAATCGATAGCGCAAGCTTCAACTGTATGAGCGCACCTATAAATCATGTACGCCATCAATCCTGGAGATTGAGGATTCCCTAGCGCATTGAAGTAGTGTTCCAGGGACATTCCTTAGGTGAAAATGCTTGCTTTACGTGTTCTTGCCTATGATATTTGCATACGGGCTTCTGGCCAAACCCATCTCCACCATATTTTGAAACGATGGACCGACACATCAACAGTTCTCGATGGCCTTCAACATTCAACCTGTATGCAATATTACGTGCACCGCTGCTTCAGTTTGGTTCAAATGAGTGTTTTCATTTGGTGAATGATACTCGCTAGTAGTAGGGAAGCCATCGCCCCGTCTGATAATATCGCTAACTTGATAGGAGACCATCTAGCCAAATTAAGCCACGAACTTTTTTTTTTTACAATTAAATTTTTTATTAAGAAACAAAACAAGGGAGTGTACAAAGGATGAGATATTACAAATAGCTCTTTAACTCAATGAGAGGTAAATGGAATACTCCCCTAAAGAACCCTAAAGCCAAGGGGCTTAAAAAACAAATGACAAAAGACAAACATTTGAGTGCGCCGATCGATCGCTGTATGGATACGATCGATCGCCATGGAATCCAGGCAATCGATCGCGACCTGCAAGACGGATGATCGCGAGAGTGGTCCAGTGGACACGATCAATCGAGGAGGGGGCGATTGATCGCGCTTCGTATGTCTAGCAGTTTCTAGTAGGCATGATTGATCTGGGGTAGGCCGATCAATCGCACATCCTATTTGCAGAAAATTCCAGTAGTTACGATCGATTAGGAGTGGAGGGATCGCATTCATTTCCAGTTGCCAATCCATTCCAGTAGATACGATCGATCGTGGGGGGCGAACGATTGTGCCTTCGAATTCCTCTTGTGTCTGAAGTAGGGCGATCGATCGCATCTCGGGCCGATTGATTGCACATCCTGTTTGCAGTAAATTCCAGTAGTTGCGTCTTGAGCCGATCGATCGCCAGAGAAAAGTGGCCGAGTTGAGAGGAAGAACCAGAGAGTATTATCCGCCGAATCGAGGGCCAAGTAAAGGTGGTCAAACATACCAAGTCTGCAATGTGATGATAAGCCCAGCCGCTTGCTATGCTCAAGGAGTCCGCTCATCCCATAGGGTATACAGGAAGGTGCAATGTGTGAGACAAATGACCTTAAGCTGGAAGGCATTGAGGATCTCCTTAGCTTTATAAATGATATTTTGGCCCAAAACATAGGTCTCAAGCTTTGTATCTTCAAATAATCGCTTGTTCCTCTCCTCCCAGATCAGTGTAGTGAAGCTAGTGAAATCAACTTAGATGACGTAACCAGCATACTTGTTGTTTTTGATGAATTATGCCAGTCAATCGAGTTCCATGGAGCAGCTTTCAATTGTATGGAAAATGTTGCACTTGCGCAGATACATGCACCAGGTCACCTTGACAAATATGCATTCACATAGGAGGTGCTTGACTGATTCTTCACTTCTCTTGCAAAGGACACACCTGTTTGCTAAAGGGATCCCCTTTCTTTTCAAGTTATCTAGCGTGAGAAGACCGTCATTTAGAGCCATCCAAGCGCAGAAGGAGCAACGATTCACCCGGTGCTTGAACCATATGAGGTCATGCCAAGGGACATTATCAGTTTTCACCATGCTAGCATCCCAGACACTCCTAAAAGTAAACTTGTCGGATCGAGTTAGCCATCCAAAAGAATCTTTTGATTTGGAGAGCATAGGGGTGTTCGCTAGAATTTCTGCCTTTGCAAGATCTCGTTTTCTTGAGAGGAGCTGCTCACTGTGGATGTTACCTGAATTTAGATAGTCAATAATTGATTCGTTCGTGGTGCCACCTAACTTAAGAACAGTACTATTGCCAAATTTTCGAACAAGAGCCAGCAGGCTACTCGAAGGGTCAAACCACATCCTCATTGTGAGACCATTTCCAATGCTAAGAATACATCTCTCCTGCATAAAAGTTTGCATTTGATCAAGGATAGATTTCCAAGCATAAGAGCAGTGTAGGGGTCTAGTCATCCAGAGGGAGTTGTTTTTAAGATAAACACTATGAATCCATAAGCACCATAGGGATTCTTTGCATGTTGCACATCTCCAGAAGAGCTTAGCAAGGTTTGCATTGTTGATGTTTTTTATGCGCCTAACCCCAAGACCCCCTTTTTTGAGGGGCCGACATAGCTTTCGCCAGGATATGTTGTGAAAACCATTGGAATGAATAGTACATTTCCACAGAAAAGTGGCCATGATGCTTTCCAGCTTTCGATAGGCTTTCGTAGAGAGTTTGAAGCAAGATATCCAGAAAACATTCAGGCCTCCAATAACCGATTTAATTAGTTATAATCTCTTGGGATAAGATAGGAGATCTGCTTTTCATCCGTTGACTCGGCTAATGATTCTGTCAATAAGAGGTTTATAGGCAGAGTAGGAAATATGCTTGGAGGAGAGGGGTATATTGAAATAATTGATCGAAAACGTCCCTTCAAGGAATCCAAAGGTTTGAAGGATGGCTGACTTGCACTGACTTCCTGCGGAGAAGAAGATAGAGCTCTTACTAATATTTGCATGAAGATTAGACATGCTTGCGAAGGCTGAGAGGATTTCATTGATGCAAACAGCCGACTGCACATCTTCTTTAGAGAAAAAGAGGACATCATCGGCAAAAAGCAGGTGAGAGATGGGGAGACCTCCCTCAATGTTGGGTGCCTTGAGGTTGTCATTCATTGCTGAGTAATTTAACATAGCTGAGAGACCTTCCATGCATAGTAAGAATAAAAGGGGGGTTAATGGACATCCCAGCTGAAGACCATTTGCACTAGGGAAGTACCCATAATTCGAACAATTGAACAAAACGCTAAGCACTGCCTCATCCAATGGAGCCATGTGTCTTCAAAACTAAGAGCCTTAAGAACATGAAGGATAAAGTCCCATCTCACCTTGTCAAATGCTTTCCTCAAATCCACTTTTATGCAAAACCGATTTTGCCCCCCACGAAGATGCATGTTGTGGACTAGTACATGAGCAAGTAAAATATTTTCTCCAATTAATCTTCCCTTTAGAAAAGACGACTCGTTGAGGTTAATCAAAGTAGGAAATATGAGAGCCAACCTGTTTGCCATGATTTTGGTGATGGTTTTATAGATGAAGTTAGAGAGGGTAATTGGCCTAAACTCTTCAAAACTATTGGAGTCTACCTTTTCGAGGATGAGAGTTAGAAATATGTGGTTGAGAGACTTGAGCATGTACGCTCTCTTGAAAAATCTCGCACCGCCAGGAGGAAGTCTGGCCCAATAATATCCCAAAAGTGGTGAAAAATTCTTTTGGGAATCCATTCAGGCTTCGAGCTTTGCCAATGGGCTCCTGGAATACAACCCCTTTGATTTCATCATCACCCACGTCACTAGACAAGAAAGCGCCTTGATCATTTATAGATTAAACCCTTGTAAGTGCACAAGGCAATTGCACTACAGTGAGTATTTAAGGTTGTCGAACCTCAGGGACGAATGAATAATCTACCAAGCTCAAATGAAAGAAAGTTGTTGTTTTAACTAATTCTACATAAAGCAATGAATTTTAGCTAATCTAACTGAGTTGAACTTATATAAAGAAATACCAAGGCAACAAATTCATCAATAACATGCAATTACTACTCTTAATTATTATCTCGCACAAATTGATATGGTAACTCGTGCTCTTGGTGAGACACACAAATCACCAATGAATGCACTCATGTTCTTGGTCGGATAGGAAAAGTTTATTCACTATAAATTAATGTAATTAACTATATCCTTCGTTGGGCATAGAATTAATACAATCCTGTTCTTGGTTAGACACAAGGAATATCAAGATCAAATCTCATTCATAATTAATTAAGTCTATGGTCAATCACTTAAAAGAAAAACTCATGAAATCGCATTAAGCATAAATCATATTAACTCTATTCAATTAAACCATTAAGAGTAATAAAATAAATCTAGGGCTTCATCTGCACCTTAGACGTGAATTTAGTCGGCCATCGGACGAGGAAAACACTGGTGATTTATTTGAGTCATTTTGCACTATTCACCAAAAACACTGTTCATAGAAAATACTATTCACTGCCTTCCCCAAGTTGTTTGGTTTCTGATTTATCAAATTATCAGTCCTGACGGTGATTCGAGAAAAAAATCACCGAATGGCCAGAAGCACAACCCCCAAAGGCTCTATTCTTTAGGCCACAAAACAATTCTTTTTTTTTTCTCTCCGGCCTCTCTCTATTTTTATAGGCTACTCTCACCCCCAAATCCGATCCTTAGTCGATTCCTAATCAAGGAAAAAGTCCAAATCGAACACGTTGTTGAAGCATTCCAATTCAAGGCCCTGACTTTGAGCACGCCTCTATTCTGAATCAAACACCTCGCTACGGCCATCTCCTTCATTTCCTGATCGCCCACTCACTGTCCGCCTTGCTGCGATCACCTCTCCGCCGCTGTACTTCCCCGCCGAGCTCGAACCGAAGCCGCCACTGCCATTCCGCCATTGTGATCCTTGCCGGTGCCCAAGCTTTGGCTCGTTTCGATTTTTTTTTCCTTTTCTTTGACCGAACCAAACCGGAACTGAACCATTAGTTCATTTCTATTCTTCTTTTTTTTCTTTATTAAGTGAAAACCCATCGTATTGCTCTCATTCGTCCGATATCATCTTGACAGTTCTTTTGTTTTCTTCACTTAGGACCAACACCTGTCTTGTCCTTAGATGACAATCAACGATCTGGATCATCTCTGCACTTGATCTTTTCTTTTTGAATTGATTCAAACTTTTAAAACCCGCCAAAGACTCCTTAACCATCCGATCTTTGATCTATTCACCTATAAATCCAATTGAGGCGCGATGAATCCAAAATCTACAATTCGAGCTCTTTGAAGCTTACGCAAGCAATCAATATTAAACTTAAACACACAATTAAAATAAAGTAAAGTCCTAATTATTGAATTAACTCTAAAAACTCATAATTATTCCTAATTAGCATGAGATAGCACTAACAAATTAAGTTTTAGAGGCATATAAATGTGTGTATTTATGTGTATATCAAATACCCCCAAACTAACATTTTGGTAATCCCCGAGCGAAACAATATAAAATAAAACATAATCACACAAAACAAACTATTGTAAACTAAACTAAACTAGACTAGAAAAGTAAATACCACTTTCGTAGGGAACACGATTGCATTGAGCGTATGAAATAAGCCGTTAAACCTCTAGGTGTCCCTAGTATGACGAGTTGTGTCTCCTGAGGGTTTGCAGCTATGCTACCCACCTAAGAAGCACGGACACGCCAAAATGGCAGCCGTGTCCGTATCCGATACGTATCGGACACGGATACACTGGCGACACGGCTGCCTGCGTGTCCGTGCCGTTTTTTATTTTAAGAAAATAAAAAAAAAACGATGCGTGTCCGACACGGCGGGACACGCATCGGATACGGCGGGACACAGTCGGACACAGGGAATAGCCAAAATGGCGCTCACTTTTCCCGCGTCTGGACTGACCGATTCCCAATCGGCGGCCATATCCTCCGCCTCTTCCTCCGGTGTGGTTTGTAGCTAAAAAGAGCAGAGATTCCAGACTCCAGAGAGACAAATAGAGGACCAAGCAGCAAAAAAGCAAAGTCGTCAATCTACCTACTGAAGCTTATACCAGTAATATATCGTTTCGTGGGTTAAATTAATAGATCTCCAAAAAGGTGGAGTTGCTGGACAACAGAGCTCCTGCGACATCCAGGAGAGCTTGCAGTGGCCACCATCTCCGCCGCCCGCTGGTGCCGAGAAAAAATCTGATCACATCCGAGGTTCAAGCTCTTCTTTCCTTCTTCCTCTTCTCCTTTCTCCCTAATTCTCTTTTCCATCTCCTTTCGTAGCTTGATAATGAGACCCATGTAATGACTGTGTTTTATGCCTGTTTGATTATTTGAAGAAATACATTTAGGAGTTTTAAGCGGTGACTTCTGCATATTTGTGTGAAATGAGAGTTTGGTGTTACTAATTTTTATGACTGAGAAATTGTTGTTGGGTAAAGATGTAAGCTTTTCTTGAGTATCTCTTGTGTATGTCATCTGTTTGACAAAATGCCAAATAAGTAAATTGATAAATTTAATCCCAAAATTGTTACATTTAGATGAGATATCGATTGTTTATGTATTTGTGTATTTATGTGTCTCTAAATTTAACTTCAGAGTTCTTATCCTTAGAAGTAATTTGATATTGTACACTATCGACTTGATCTGCTGTCCTACCATGCTTTGTAGCAATGGAAACAGATCTTTGCTCATTCTCTGCTTTCTTGTGCTCCTTTATTTCTGCATCTCCTTTCTTATCAAACTTTGTATCTAATCTTTTGCTAGTTGAGTTAGCCTTCCCTTCAATTACGAAAGCTTTTTCTTGATTAAATCCCTTGCCCTGGGAAGCAATCACTCGACTGTCCATATTTTCAAATTTAGCAGAGTCATTAGGCATCACTTCAACTTCGCAATTTTTCAGTGTAATTATTTCATGTCGCATTCTTCTGCGCTTGGTTTCAGTTCTACCTGTTTTGATGTCTCTAAATTCTACGTTTTTGGCTTTGCCAGTTTTGACATCATGGCATTGAAAGTTAGAGAAGCCAATTTCCTCATTTTTAGTTACATGGCTTTGGTCCTTCCCTCTAATTCTGTCCGAGCTTCGTGTGAGGATGTCATGGCTGTTGTGACCTATCTGATCTTGCATCATCTTTATACGCTTTCAGAACCAAGTATTGTTAGTTATTTGTGCAAAATTTGTACAGGTGTCTGAGATTATTACAGGTTTTTTACATATCAAAAATATAGGGGAGACTTTGCCAAAATTTTAGTAGAAATTATGACTAACTAATTTTTGAATTGCAAATTTGTAGTAATATTTATATAAATAATAATAAATCTTTTTTATTAGCCGTGTCGTATCCTACTTTTTGAAAAAATGGCGTGTCGCCGTGTCCGTATCGTGTCGTATCGTGTCGTATCCGTGCTTCTTAGCTACCCACAGACATGTACTTATGAAATTAACCTTTTTAACCTAAATGCAAACATAAATTAAATTAAACATTACAAAATCAAACAAACCTATTATCCCTTCAAATGCACACCACAATGCTTAAGAAGACCAACTACACGTACTTGCATTTATAATCAACTGGAATATAGAAGCTCTCAAGTAAGTGGTTTTATTCCACACTTTCATCTTGGAAATTTCTACTCAATATGATATAGCATGATAATGTAAATAGTAATAGTGTAGAACATTGTAGCAATACATTCTAAATCTCTGCTTCACACAGATCCAATGTGACCTATTAACCAAAGAATATTAGAATCTACATAGTCAACATAATCTTTAGGTTCACGATGGCATACATGCCTGCACATCTCCTTTGGGTCCAACATTCTAGATTTGAGACGATAATACACCGAAGACTTTTTTTTTACGAGACTGTGTAAGGCCTTGACTTCAAGATGCTTAAGTTTAACAATGACTCAGGCTAATGACTTCCAACTAGTTGGCTTAGGGCATTAGGTTTCAAATATGGACCGCTTCGGGCCTAAGCATCATCCTAAATTAATCCTATAAAGTCAAGAGGCCCCAAGCTTGCTTTTAATTTTTATTTTTATTTTTTAGCATATATATTTTTTAGCGATCTTTATTCTATCCAGGTTGCATTATACTCTCAACCTATTTCCGGTCCAAGCCTCCGCCATATTGCTAAAAAAATGGTCTATCATGATCTTTTAAACTCAACAGATAATTACATATCAACCAATGACTCTGAGCAAAGACATCCCACTGAAGATTAGTATTCAACAAATCTCTAGAGGGTATTACTTTATGTAACTATTGTGTGCAAGTGAATTTTATTAGCTGAAACACCTGATCCAAGAAGACTGTAACAGAAAGATATTCTCAATTAAGTGTTTCTATCCTCTAGTATACTTACTCACACTTCCAATGCAAAGTAATCTCTTAGGAATTGAAGCATGCATTATCAAGGAATAAACTATCAAAACCTATAAAAAATACTAACAAATAACCTAAACACTACTCAATTTTTTTTTTACTCAAGCAATATCTTCTCCCCCAAACCTATTATTAACATTGTCCTCAATGTGCACAAAATAAAACGACAATGATAATCATAACAACTAGAGAATACACCTGAATACGTGGGTTGCCTCACATCAAGTGCCAAGTTTAACGTTTTCAGCGAGACTATGCCAACCATTATTCTTTAAGGTCTGGATCATCCAAATAGACAGTCATTGCATCCATGTCTGCAGTAGCCTCGAGATAGAGTTTCAATCGGTGGCCATTGACTTTGAATGTACTCCCATATTTTGGATTATGAATCTCAACAGCTCCATGATGGTAGATGTGTTTCACAATGAATGGACCAAACCACCGAGAGTGGAGTTTCCCAGGGAATAAATGCAGCCTAGAATTATAGAGCAACACCTTCTGATTAGGCTCAAAGGATTTCCTGGAAATCAGCTTATCATGTACAGCTTTAATCTTCATCTTGTATAACTTGGCATTCTCATATGCATCAAAGCGCATCTCCTCTAACTCAGTCAATTGAAGTTTTCGTTGTTCACTGGCTTTATCCATATCAAAGTTGTAGGTTTTAATATAAGCCTGATGTTCCAACTCAACCGGTAAATGACAAACTTTGCCATATACCAACATGTAGGGAGACATGCCAATAGGAGTCTTGAACACTGTCTGATAGGCCCAAAGTGCATCATTCAGTCGTAATGACCAGTCCTTTCTACTTTTCAAGAATTTGTATAATTTGGCAATTTGAAACCTCCACTTGTCTGCTCGTTTGAGGATGATACGGTGTTGCAACTTTGTGTGTGATAGAGTACTTCTTGAGAAGAGCATCAAAAGACTTGTTACAAAAATGAGTACCATATCACTAATTATAGCACGAGGAATGCCAAACCTGCTAAAAATGTTAGATTTCAGAAAATCAAGCGCAACTTTATGGTCATTTGTCTTAGTGGCAATAACTGGGTCTCTATCTTGGCGGTGGATTGGGTATGGGAATGGACTAGCTCGGCTTAGGTCCTTAGCTCACCCCTCATCTCCTTTTGCTCGATTTTCATCTCGGTTAAGGCCATGAGGAGGGTAGATTGGGTGGCTAACATCTGGCTCATTTGATCTTCTAAGGTCAGTCGCCTAGTGAGTTGGCCAAATGAAGGAGCTGAGGCTAGTTGGTAGGGCGGTTGTTGGCTTGAGAAGTCTTGTCTGGCGGCCCGATTAAGAGTAGGACCTAGGTTAGGTTGCCTCTATGAAAAATTAGGGTGATTACGCACCCAAGATTGTATGTGTTGGAGTACAGATTGTTGTTGGCTTTGGGAAAGGTCTGTGCAGTGTTGACATGCTCTTGTACTAGATCTGGAAATTGTGAGGCCGAAGGGCAGTCAACAATGGTGTGCATAGGATTTGCACAAATGGTGCAGTTATCTTGGGATGATTGAGTGTAGGGTGAAGGCTGAGAGAAGATTCAGTCAAATCTCTCTGTCAAAGATGCCACATGGTGCTCTAGGGTTGTTGTGGCCTTAACATCATACATGCCTCCCCTTGAGGCATTCCTGCCAAGTATGTGACCTTCAGATCTATAGAGGGTTGCACTATGTAAGGAATTTTCACTCAAGTCCTCTAATAGATCTCAAGCATCATCTGAGATCATTTTGATGAATGTGTCTCCATATGAGGCTGCAATTAGGGTTTTGTGTTGATCACACACTCCCTCATGGAATCTCTGCCCAAGTTGCCACTTGGGCATATCATGGTGTAGGCAGGACTGGAGTAGGTCTTTCATTCTTTCCCAGCTCTCATGGAATTGCTCTTTAGGGAGCTGTGTGAATGTTATTATTTCATTTCTAATCTTATTGGTCCGTCCTAAAGGGAAATATTTCTTCAGGAATTCAGCTTGTAGTTCCTTCCAAGTGGTAATAGAATTATGTTATAGAGAGTGCAACCACTCTTTGGCTTTATCTTTCAAAGTGAAGGGAAACAACCTAAGGCGAACGTGGTCATTGGACAGTGTTAGCTTAAAGGAAGTGTTGACTTCTAGGAAGTTCTGCAGGTGCCTATTGGGGTTCTCATTCAGTAGATAACATTTGGACGATGTTGGGCTTAATTTCAAAATTAGCCGCATTATCAGGTAATAAGATATAGGATGGGGAGGTGTAAGCTATGAGACAGTAGTAATCTTGTAAGGTACGAGCATGAGGTACTATCGGATTTTGGTAAAGGCCATTCCCACCTCCAAGGTTCATGTTGTCAGCCATGGAATGGGACTTATGAATCGGGTTTCTATAAGTTTTACGGATTCTAGACAGATGCTCAGAATCAGGATCAAAAGCAGCGAGGTCAGGGTTCAGGGAACGACGACCATGCATGTACAATCACACAGCAAGCAAAACCTGTAGCAATCCTAGATATCCATAACTAGCATGCAGCGATCCTAAATATCCACAAATAGGAACCTAATAGCCACAACTAGCACAATTAGGTTGTCTCAAAAAGAAAAGAAAAACACTCAACATTCAATTAGACTAAAAAGAAAAGGATAAGAGAATGCAAACGAGGGGAAGGGTTGGCCCTTCCACATTGGTGGGAGTTCCACGTCTTCTCTTAATTCTGCACAAGAAACCCAAACACAAATTAACTACTAAAATTGAATCTAAATTAAAACTAACTACTCTAAAACTAAACCACACTAAGAATTTAGTAAACTATTGGCTTCCGTCCAAGGCAACGGCATAAAAAACTTGATCATTTAAATATTAAACCCTTACAAGTGCACAAGGCAATTGTACATAGTGAGTATTTAGGGTTGTCAAACCTCAGGGACGGATGAATAATCTACCAAACTCAAGTGAAAAAAGTTGTTGTTTTAACTAATTCTAAAGAAACCAATGAACTTTAGCTAATCTAACTGAGTTGAACTTATATGACGAAATACCAAGGCAATGAATCCACCACTAAACATGCAATTACTTCTCTCAATTATTATCTCGCACAAATTGATACGGTAACTCGTGTTCTTGGTTAGACACACGAATCTCCAATGAATGCACTCATGTTCTTGGTCGGACACAAAAAATTTATTCACTATAAATTAATATAATTAACTCTATCCTTGGTTGGGCATAGAATTAATACAATCCTGTTCTAAGTTAGATATAAGGAATATCAAGATCAAATCTCATTCATAATCAATTAAGTCTATGGTCAAGCACTTAAAAGAAAAACTCATTAAATCGCATTAAACATAATTCATATCAACTCTATTAAATCAAACCATTGAGAGTAATAAAATAAATCTAGGGCTTCATCTACGCCTTGGATGCAAATTTAGCTAGCAATGGGATGAGGAGAACATGCTGATTTGTCGGAGTCATTTTGCACTATTCACTAAAAGCACTGTTCACGGAAAATACTATTCACTGTCTTCCCCAAGTCGCCAGTACTGTAGCACTGCTACGGTACTGTAGCAGCACTATTACAGTTGTTGTTTTAACTAATTTTAAAGAAAGCAATGAACTTTAGCTAATCTAACTGAGTTGAACTTATATGAAGAAATACCAAGGCAACGAATCCACCACTAAACATGCAATTACTACTCTCAATTATTATCTCGCACAAATTGATACTGTAACTCGTATTCTTGGTTAGACACATGAATCACCAATGAATGCACTTATGTTCTTGGTCGGACACGAAAAGTTCATTCACTATAAATTAATTTAATTAACTCTATCCTTCGTTGGGCATAGAATTAATACAATCCTGTTCTTGGTTAGACACAAGGAATATCAAGATCAAATCTCATTCATAATAAATTATGTCTACGGTCTAGGACTTAAAAGAAAAAATCATGAAATCGTATTAAGCATAAATCATATCAACTTCATTAAATTAAACCATTAAGAGTGATAAAATAAATCTAGGGCTTCATCTACGCCTTAGACGCGAATTTAACCGACCATCGGACGAGGAGAACACTGCTAATTTGTCGGAGTCATTTTGCACTATTCACCAAAAACACTGTTCACGGAAAACACTATTCACTGTCTTCCTCAAGTCCTTGGTATGGTAGCACCGCTACGATACTGTAGCAGCACTATTCACAACACTAAAAATAATCCTTTTCTGGCCAAAATCGCGCTCATTCTCTTCCTCTTATCTCAGCCTTCTCTCCTTCGATTTCCGACCAGAAGCACAACTCCCGAA
This sequence comes from Houttuynia cordata, assembly GCA_039654745.1. Lineage (NCBI taxonomy): Eukaryota > Viridiplantae > Streptophyta > Magnoliopsida > Piperales > Saururaceae > Houttuynia > Houttuynia cordata. Next base: position 58,284,268 of record CM077503.1, read on the forward strand.
GGCTCTGTTCTTTCGGCGACAAAACAATTCTTTTTTTTCTCTCCGGCCTCTCTCTATTTTTATAGTCTACTCCGACCCCAAATCCGATCCTTAGTCGATTCCCAATCAAGGAAGGAGTCCAAATCGAACATGTTGTTAAAGCTTTCCAATTCAAGGCCCCGACTTTGAGCACGCCTCTGTTTCGAATCAAACACCTCGCTATGGCCGTCTAGTTTATTTCCCGATTGCCCACTCGCCGTCCGCCTTGCCATCATCACCTCTCCACCGCCGTACTTCACCGTCGAGCTCGAACCCAAGCCGCCACCTTCATTCCACCATCGTGATCCTTGCCGGCGCTCCGAGCTCTGCTCTTATGAAAGGCCTGAGCTTTGGCTCGGGTCGATTCTTTTTTTTTCCTTTTCTTTGACCGAACCAAACCGGAACATCATCTTGATAGTTCTTTTGTTTTCTTCACTTAGGACCAACACCCGTCTTGTCCTTAGATGACAATCAATGATCTGGATTGTCTCTACACTTCATCTTTTCTTTTTAAATTGATTTAAGCTTTAAAAACCTGCCGAAGACTCCTTATCCGTCCGATCTTTGATCTCTTCACCTATAAATCCAATTGGGGCACAATGAATCCAAAATCTATAACTCGAGCTCTTTGATACCTATGCAAGCAATCAATAGTAGACTTAAAACACGCAATTAAAATAAAGTAAAGTCCTAATTATTAAATTAACTCCAAAAACTCATAATTATTCCTAATTAGCATGAGATAGCTGATCGTTTAAAATTAAACCCTTGCAAGTGCACAAGGCAATTGTACTACAGTGAGTATTTAGGGTTGTCAAACCTCAGGGATGGTTAAATACTTTCCCAAATTCAAGAGAATGTTGCAGTTTTTAATTAATCTAAGGAAAGCAATGAACTTTAACTAAATTAACTGAGATTAAATCAATATGGAAGAAACCAAGGCTTCGAATTCACCACAATAAACTAGTGTATCGTCTCTCTCTCTCTTTTGAATAAAAATTTCCAATTGGCTAGCATATTCCTCTCGAACATATACTTGTCAACTCAAAATATAGTGTTCTCCCCTTGGATGTAACACATAAAATGGTTAAAATATGGAATTGTGATCTATCTCTCTTGAGTATAAACCAATGAAACTTTATTGATATATATAACACCTCAGTCTACTCACGTTCCTCTCGGACACGCAAGTATTCTTCGAATTGAAAGTCACAAGAATTCACTCTTATCTCTCTCAAGTATAAAGAACAAACTTTTAATAAATTAACAGTGATTATATAATAAAATCCATACACCAACTAGAGTAAAACATAATATGAGAGAAAAAAACTATACAACCAGTCTATTGGGCTTCATCTATGCCTTGGAAGAGAGTTTAGCCTCGCATTAGAAGAGAATCCATCATTAAGTTCATCATCTTCTTCTTCTTCTCTCCTTTGTTTTAGCCTCCAAAATAGCACTAGATCTCCCAAAACGTTCTCATTTAAGGCTTATTTATATGTTTGAAGAGAAACTCCGAAGTCCCCTTCCAAATGCGAGTCAAAATAGGCTTCATTTATGTTTTGCTGCACAAACCAACCGATCGCTCTGTATGGCCGATCGCTCACTTTGCGATCGATCACTTTCCTTCGTTAAATTCAATGTTGTCGTGCCAATTGTCTGTTTTGTCTCATCAGCCGATCGATCATTTGTATTACCGATCGACCATGTTTACTGTATTGCACGCATCCAAAAACTCCAGTAGATATGATCGATCGTTTTGATTGCTAATCGATCATTTTCTTCATTAACACTATTTTCGGCTCTGGCGATCGATCGTGTATAGAATGCCGATCGATCGTAGTTACTGTTCAGAATTTTTAAATGGCTATAACTTTTTGCTCCAAACTTTGAATTGAGCGTGGTTGGTGGCGTTGGAAAGCTGAATTCTTTAAATTTTAACATGAAGCTAGAATCAGTCTAATCAAAGATATGCATACAAAGTTATGATAATTTTACTATTTGAGTCACTTTTCACCTCATTTTTGCATCTTACTCTTCTTTCCTACAAAAACCAAAAACTACATTAAAGTAGCACTAATTCTAATAAAAAACTAGCATAAACTAAAATTTAAGAGATAATAAAATGCATATTTCATGTGTATAATAATAGCACTAACAAATTAATTATTAGAGGCATATAAATGTGTGTATTTATGTGTATATCACTTCTTGTTGCTGAGTGAGGGTCTCGGAGATGGGGAGTGTTATCCGGGGGGTTGAAGCCGTAGGAGTAAATAAATTCTTGTAGAACACCTCTGCACTGGCTCCAATTTCCTGGGGGGTTTCCAAGCGAGTGACCAAGTCATCAATGAGCTCATGGATAGTGTTCCGAACACAGTGGGAGGCAACTGACGCATGGAAGAACTTGGAACACCTTTCTTCCTCTTTGAGCCACTTTACTCTTGATTTTTATGGTAACATTTTTCTCTTATACCATCCTCTTCATACACTTTTTGCCTCGCCAGTTTAACGCGCATCCGCAAATCATCATCATGGGGTTGATTCTGCAGGGCAGATTGTAAAGCATGGAGGTCCAGGACGGCTGATCTATATCTATCATTGACATCCCTAAAGTGATCTTTGTTCTAGCTTTTGAGAGCCTCTTTGCATACCTATAATTTTTTAAACATTATAAACAGAGGCTGACCACGGATCTGTGTCTCCAAAGCTTTGGAAATAACCTCTCTCACACTGGGATCTTGGAGCCACATATCGAAGAACATGAACGGTTTCAGACCTTTTGGAAGGGGCGGGTGCATTCTGAAGATGATGGGGTTGTGGTCTGAGATGCCTCGGGGTGGGCAGTGGAGTTTTGCAGTAGGGAAGCTAATGAGCCAATCAGGGTTAGCAAAAACTCTATCAATGCAAGGGATCTCCTGAAGCCCAGCCTGTGAGATGCAATCATTGAAAGCTCTAAGGTAAGCTTGGGGCGCGAAGCCTCTTCCCATTCTGTCTGACTAATGGCGAATTGCATTGAAGTCGCCCATCACATGCCCAAGGGCCCATGTTAGTGTTAGCGAAATCATAGAGATTGGTCTACAATTTCTTCCATTCGTGAGGGTTATTAGAGGCATATACAGTTGTAAAATAAAAGGTATCACATGAGGTGCAAGTGACAAGGCAGTGGAGCGCCTAGGTGTCTCCTGCACTTTATGAACGGTAGCAACAGTGTGGTTCCAAAGGATCAAAATTCTGCCTGATTCATCTGAAGCCAAATTATTCAGTGATTGCCATCCCGCAATGACTTTCCTGCTAACTCTACCAATGTGTCTTCTTTTGATTTTTGTTTCGTAGAGCGCCAAAAGGAACACATCTTCATCTTTAACAAGGTCGCACACCGCCGACCTTTTACTTCCGTGGCTCAGTCCACACTGCTGCAGATGGACATCAAAGGGGTAGACACTCCCATTTTATCCGTCTCCTTTTTTTGTTTCTGGTTCTTGTTTTGAGACACCATGCGAGCTGGTTGAATTCTCCTTGTTGCCTCAGCAGAATGGACGAGGCTTCTGAAGTTGACTCGTTACTATCTTGTATTGGGGTGGAAGGGGTTTGAAGAGTGCAAAGCCTGTGTTGGAAGTAGCTTTGATAGAGTTTTGACCCCCTGGAGAACTCCAGTCGTGCGAACATTAGGCATGAGACAAGGGGCCCCCTGAGGTGTCCAACACGGCTGTTTTGGTGGGCGAGGGAGGCAAGCGGGGTTGGATGAGTTGGTAGGGGTGGCCAATATGGGGGGCCGCATGCACATCCAGAGAGGCTGTTGGGGTGGCTGAGAGATAGAGTGGCAAGCCGTCAGGTGCATGCATGTGCTTCCCTTGGAACATGTAAGGCACTTGTCCAACAACAATCGATGAGTTTTTGAGTACTGACCTTGAGTCTTCAGTTTGGTTGGGGTGGGAGGTCAATCGGTTAGGATCAGAGGCGTGCACCAAGGTCATCCTCTGATGCTTAGTGGTGGAGCTCGTCACTGCAATGGATTTTGTAATAGTTGCGGGTGTCAGAGCCTCATCTGTTGGAACAGGATTTTTGGCGCTTGCACCATTTGTGCCTTCCAGGGCGGGTGCTATAACACTTCAATCCATACTTCCTTCGACCTACATGCATTGGTGGTGTGGTCGAAGCATTTGTATTTGGCACAAATGTGTGGCTTCCATTCATAAACCACGGGCTGTGGGAAGAAGGACCCATTTCGATAGCTACGTGGACCATTGAGGGAAACTTAAAATTGGAGTCAATTTCTATGTAGGCTCTGGCATACTCTAGCTGGGAGTGGTCAGTTGTGGCTCTATCGGAGTGTAGTGGACACCCCACAAGACTGGTCACCATGCTCAAGGTCTCTTTTGCAAAATATTGCGGGGGGAGGTCTGGGAAGCGCACACAAATTGGGACCGATTTCAGTAGGTTCTGAATAGGGCGCATATTTGGATGCCATTTTCGAAGAATTAAAGGCCTACCACCCACAGTCCATATGGAGTGTAGAATTCGCTTGCAGTTTTCGGAGGATGTGAATTTGAATAAAAAAATCCCTCTGCCAGGGCCTGCATATTAAAAGAACCAGGCGGCTTCCAGATCCTAGATATATATTCCTTGAACCAGATGAAGGATTGATGCTTACCCATGGCATATCTGACAAGGGTATTGGTTCATCACAATGCTTCCCTGTCAACAAACTCCTGCGGTATACGGACGGAGGTCAAGCCCTTCAACTCTGGGTGGAAGGTAAGCGCTTTAGAAAAGCCTTTGAGGTAGTCGAGAGGTGATGTGCCCACGAGAAGGGCTGGGATTCAGCCCTGGCGGAGGAGGAGGGACCCGGGTCAAGGCCAAGGGGGTTGGGTTTAAGAGATGGGAGAGGTGAGGGAGCGAAGGAGTGGTGGACAAAGGGGGGGGGGGGGGTCAGTTTGGGAGATTGGGGATGCCATGATCCCGCTTGCCGGACCTAAAAGGGAGACTGAAAAGGAGGTTTCCTTTAGTCGTCCCACTTTGGCATTTTGTTGAGCAAGTGGCGGGGGTGGATGTGGGAGCAGTTTTTTTTGGGGGGGGAGGGGGGGAGTGGAGTCTGATCAAGTTGGGTCAGGTCGGCGGTGGAGAGGGGCGGCAGCGAAGGGGATGGGGCGGAGAGGCCAAAAGTGCCCCCCCTTTTTTTTAGCTAGAGGGTCTGGGGTGAGGGCGGGGTCAGGCGGGGTGGGGTCGGCGGGGTCGACGGCAGCGGGCAGCGGCGGCTAGGGCATCGATCGCCTCCCTCCCAGGTTCAGCCACAAACTTGGACCTCGACCAGACATAGGTACACTTGATTCAGAATCAACTAGACCACCTAATTATAGATGTTCAGTAATTTTTTTCTCCCGTCTTGTAAAAATCATTGCTAACTTTAAAATCTCTTCTTTTATGCTCATTATATCCAATTACTATTCTCAACCAACATTATTCACATGATTAGAACTTTCAAGGTAGGAAATAAAAAAAAAAGACTATCGTGGGTAATAATGCGTTATACCCAATGATGGATTCTTCCAAGTGTTGGAGCTATTCTACTTGATCAGTTCTCTCAAAGCAAAATTGGAGTAAATTGTCATTTGAACGAGTATGCTCATATGAGATGCAAATCACAAACCTCGGGCTGGAGCAGCACAAGTTGATTGTGCTCGTTGATCATTATTTGTACGCGATCATATAGAAAACACGTCCAAATTCTTGACAAATCTCGGTTTTCCTGTATCACACTCTTATAGGTAAGAATATCTATATATTAATTCAATAAGAAACAAAAGAGGCCTCCATTTCCATAAGGTACAAGTTTCCCTTTTAATATAATGTTTCTTTTCACTATTCTGTCATCAAATAGTCTTCAAAACAATTTTATTAGATGTTTTTGTTAGTTTATTTGGGTTTGAACCCTTGTAAATTGGTTTGGTTCTTTGTGAAGCAAGTTCTTTGTGAACAAGGGCCCAAGGGATAGTGGGGATAGACCCACATCCAAAGTTATATGTGGATTTTCTTGATCCAACGGTCAATATGTGTATCTTACGTATTTGGACCATTAATGTGGAATTAGAAAGAAAAGCTTGTATGAGTTATTCTAGTGAGACGTCAAACCACAAAGGAGAATTTGTAAAGGCAGCCACTTGAGGATTAGGAGAGGTGGTTTTTTATGATAACCACACACTCTCTCTCTCTCTCTCTCTAGCCCATCCAAAACCCTCCAACATTTCCTCTCTCTCTCTCTCTCATGTCCATTGTGCAAAAGGTGGAGGCCTTCAAGTTTTCTGCTTTGTAGCTCCTACTACTAAGTATTGGATTAAAGAGAATGTCATTATTTCTCCATTGAATAGCAAGTCTTTTATTACTCTAATTCTGCATTAAATGTACGTCTTTATGACATATCTTCATACTCCCTCCGTTCCAAAATACTGTGTACATTTAGAAAAAATGTCATTTTTATTAGACCGTGGGCCCCACAAAAAGTCATGTGACTTCTCTCCTTCTCTCCCTGATTTCCCGTCCCATTTCCTTTGGCTCTCTTCTCCTCCGATTTTCACTCCCCTCCCTTCTTCCGCCGATCCCATCTCAGCCGTCACCGCTGTCGCCGGCCACCCACATTCCCCCGCCCCCCCACTCCCTCCGCCGCCCTGATCCTCTCGGCTGAAGATGCTTCTCTTCGCCTCTCACCTTTCGCTCATGATGGAGGTAGCGATGGAGCAGGAACAGCTACAACAGCAGTCCGCTCCTCCAGATGGACATGATGATGGCGACGACTCCAAGGAGGATTCCAGGTCCCAATCTGTGCTCCTTCCAGAACCCCTTCATCTTCTCGACGATCAGGTCTGATCCTTTATTTCTGACTGCATCTGTCCTCTAGAAGTGGACATCTTTGTTCATTTCCTAAAAAAATTATTTATGTTCTAATTCCTTGTTATTCATGCTCTTTCCCCTCGTCTTTCCTTTTTGCTTGAATTTTAGTCAGTTTCTGTTGTATTTAGATAGCTTGGTTGCTTTCCGATTGTTCCGATTTGATATGCTTTAGCTCCTTTTGGTTGTTCTTGGAACTGTGGAGTTTGTCATAGCTTTGGTTTTCTCAACCAATGGCGCGATGATCTGATGGGGAGTCTGAGACTATTGGATTGATGTGTTTCGGCAAAATTGAAATTTTTTGCTTTTGTTTCATTCTTTAGTGATTTATTGTCGTGTTCTTCATTTTCTACTGCTGCCTTGCTGTTTTTATGTTGTCAATCTTATGGAGCTGTTGCTATTCGACAGTTTCAGCTCGAAACGTTCCAATATGCGATTTCTATTCGGTGAGTCTATAGATTGTTAGATGCACAATACAACAGTCGATTGACTTAATAAAATTCTTTTGCCTGTTGTTTATTGAAAAGAGTTCTGCTTTTGTTGTTAACTACTAAAGACTTGCAATCATGATTATGGAAGTGTTTACCCAATGTATTGCATCACTCAAGCTTCCTTCTCAGTTTTTAATGACATGTTTCTCCATTCTCAAACTCTCTTCCTGTATGTCATTATAAAAAAAAATACAGTATCTCTTTAGTTTTCATTTTCCTTTGTCTCCCTGTGAAAGCCAATTGGAACTGTTGCCTAAGATATGGTTTTTTGTGATAGGTTTTAATTTTTCCACCTTGTTCATCACAATATACATGAGGACATAGGTAATAGAGGGAAATTTTTAAATTTGCAATGATTGTTTTCTCATATTACCTCTCTTATTCAGATTTCATTTCACCATGTTAGCTTGATTCTATTGTAGCTCTTCTTATGTTTACCTCTCTAATATTATTGATTTATTTATAAGGATGAGATGGATATGGGTCTCTGTTCAATAACGGTTGTCGATTCTACCGAATCTTCAACAAGTGGATTAGGGATGGCTTCTACTTCAGAATTAAAAGTAATGCTATTCAAGCATCGAGAGCTGACTAATGAAAGACGACTTGCATTGTACCGGTTTCTATTGGAGCAAAGTAATGAGGGAAAACTGAAATATGGAACCATCAAAGGAGCTGCTACCAAATTTTCAATTTGCACCAGAACTGTGAGTCATATTTGGCATCAAGCGATGAAGTCAGATGAGGAGAATGGAACTTACAAATTTCCTGATGTTAGCTCTCAGAAAAAAGGTAGGGTTGGGCGGAAAAAATTCGACCTAAATCTTGTTCGGATTAGTGAAGTTCCATTAAAAGATCGCACCAACATTTGGTCCTTGGCGTCCAAACTAAAGGTTAAGACAACAACATTGCACAGACGATTCAAGGAAGGTCTAATTAGAACCCATTCTAATGCAATCAAGCCAAGATTAACTTTGGAAAACCAAAAGTCTCGACTAAGGTTTTGCATATCGATGCTAAATCCAACTGATCTACACATGAAATATGCATTATATTATCTCCTAAACTTATATTTATGCTAGTGTTTGATTAAGAATCACACTACTTTAATATAGTTTTTGGTTTTTGTAGGAAACAAGAGTAATACACAGAAATGAGGTGAAAAGCAACTCGAATGGTTAAATTATCATAACTTCGGCTACAAATTTCTGATTAGACTGATTCAAGCTTCATGTTAAAGTTCAAGAATTCAGCTTTCCAACGCCACCAACCACGTGCAATTCGGAATGCGGGACACAAAGTTATAGCCATTTGAAGTTTCTAAACAGTAACTACGATCGATCGCTAGAGCCGCAAAAGCACTGTATTGAAGGACACGATCGATCGGCATATAAACGATCGATTGTATCTACTCGAATTTTTGATCCGCTGAAGACAGTAACTATGATCGATCAGTATCATACGGCGTCGATCGCCATGCGATCGATCGGAGGAAAATAACGAAGGAATAGCGATCGATCGGTAAGCGAACGATCGGCAATACGGACGATCGATCGCCGTATGCGGCAAACCGGAATTAAGGCCTATTTCGACTTGGATTTGGAAGGGATTTTGAGGGTTTTCCTTCACCCCTATATATATGCCTTAAGGGAGAACGTATTGGGCACTACATATTCAACCTAGAGAGCAATTTGAGACCTTGGAGGCTAGAGCAAAGGAAGAAGAAGATGATGAAGATGAAGATGATGGATTTTCTTCCCATGCTTGGCTAAACTCCTATCCAAGGCCCAATAATCCGGTTGTGTAGTTTTTTTTCTCTCATCTTATGTTTTTATTCTAGTTGGTGTATGGATTTTATTGTGTAATCACCGTTAATTTAATAAAGATTTGTTCTTTGTACTCGAGAGAGACAAGAGTGAATTCTTGTGAGTTTCAATCCGAAGAATACTTGCGTATCCGAGAGGAACGTGAGTAGACTGAGGTGTTATATATCAATAAAGTTTCATTGGTTTATACTCGAGAGAGATAAATCACAATTCCATGTTTTAATTGTTTTATGTGTTACATCCGAGAGGAGAGCACTATATTTTGAGTTGACAAGTGTATGTCCGAGAAGAATATGCTAGCCAATTGGAAATCTTTATTCAAAAGAGAGAGGGAAACGATACACTAGTTATTGTGGTGGATTCAAAGCCTTGGTCTTCTCCATATTGATTAAATTTCAGCCTAGTAGTTAAAGTTCATAGCTTAATTTAGATTAAACAAAAACTGCAACTTTCTTCTCTTGAATTTGGTAAAAGATTAATCCGTCCCTGAGGTTCGGCAACCCCTTAATACTCACTGAGGTACATAATTGCCTTGTGCACTTGCAAGGGTTTAATTTTAAACGATCAAGTTTTTGGCGCCGTTGCCGGGGACGGCTCAATAGTTTACCAGATTCTTAGCATAATTAGTGTTAGAGTAGTTTAATGAGTCTTAATTTAGATTATTTGTCAGTAGCTTAATTTGTGTTTTTCTTTCTTTTTGCGAGGTTAAGAGAAGACGTGGAATTCTCGCCAACGTGGAAGGGCCACCCCTTCCCCTAGTTTGCATTCTCTTATCCTTCTCATTTTAGATTAATTTGTGTATTTGGTGTTTTCTTTTCTTTCTGTGATAGTATGTTGTGCTAGTTGTGGATATCTAGGGTTGTTTATCTGATTTGTGGATGTGTGATATTTTGGTTCGATTGATGAATGCATGGTGAAGAAATGTCTTCACCTTTCTATGGATTTAGCCATGAGAACCCATACAGGAGCTTTAATGATTATTGTTCTTCACACACACATAATACCCCTCCCTATGAAGTGCCCTACCACCCACATCCTTTATATGCTGATTCTTACAACCGTGGTTGGGATAATCACTCTAATTTTGGGAGTGATACATCTTCCCTACAATACACAACTCCTTATATGTCGGAACCATGTGCCCTCTGTTTAAGTCCCATTCATACCCCAATGGAGTGCCCTTTGGCCCATGAGTACCCTGATTTTATACACAAGTATGTTAATGAGGCCCAAAGTATTCATAGGTGGGAGGACCATCCTAATTCTCCTTGGGAGCAACCCCACCCTGGGCCCACTCTTCATGGGGCCCCTAGACAAGATTTCCTGAGCCAACAACTGCCTTACCAACCAGCCTCTACTCCTCAGTTTGGCCAATCATCCTTAGAAGATCAGATGAGCCAGATACTAACCACCCTAACGGAGATGAAAACAGAGCAAAAATCTCAGGCCCAACTTGTCCATTCTCATACACAGGCCCTTGCCAACATTGAAATACAGTTAGAACAGCTAACACAGGCCATGAATATGAACGAAGAATGTATTTTAACTGTCGAGCCCCAATATCCGAAGGGCCAATTTTCTGAGGAAGGGATTTGTTTTTCCCCTGACTATGATGTTACATCCCTTCATAATGCCCAAAGGTTTGACAATGAGTTTGAGTGGGTTTTACATAATGATCAAGAGGGTGTAGAAATTAAAGAAGAAGTGAGTGCATTAATAGAACCTAGCTTTAAACCTTCTTCTATATTTGAGGAGTCACATTCTACGGCACTATCCACAGAATCTTCTATTCCTAAAACACCATTCATACCATGTCTTGACCAATCTAACCTTTTATTTATTGAAAGTAACTTAAATTGTTTCATAGATTGTTTAGTTGAGTCATTAATTGAGGAAGCTTTCCCAATTAGGTTACTAGAAGAGGCCCCTAAGGTCAAAATGGTTAATTTGAAGGAGGATCCCTTAATTTTAAAATTTTCTATTGACCCTTCTTCATGGTTAATGCAGGGACCCCTCTTTCCAAAGCTTCCCCACCCACCACTCCATCCTTTTATTCCACGATGTGCTCCATAATTAGGCAACAAAGATAGGAGTGTGTGGTGCAATCATTTAATTGATCCAGGTTGATGACTTGATAATCTGGCCCCTACAAAAGATTGTGGCCACGTCTGGCTGAAGACGTTAAACTTAGCGCTTGGTGGGAGGCAACCCACGTATTCAGGTGTATTCTCTCCTTTATCTGATTTTCTTTGTTATATGCTCATTGTCATGCCATATTTTGTTCACATTGAGGACAATGTTCATAATAGGTTTGGGGGAGGGAATATTACTTATAAAAAAAATAAAAATTAAAAAAAATTGAAAAAATTATAAAAAAATTTTTGATTAGTTTTTAGGTTGTTTGTTAGTATTTTTTTTCAGGTTTTGATAGTTTATCCCGTGATAATGCATTTTACAATTCTTAGGAGATTAATTTGCATTGGAAGTGTGAGTAAGTATACTGGAGGATAGATACACTTAACTGAGCATACCTTTCTGTTACAGTCCTCTTGGAACAGGTGCTTGAACTAAGAAAATTCACTTACACACACTAGTACATAAAGTAATACCGTCTAGAGATTTGTTGATTACTAATCTATAGTGGGATATCTTTAGTCATAGTCATTGGATGATGTGTAGTTGTCTGTTGAGCTTAAAAGATCATGATAGACCATTTACTTGGCTATGGCAATGGATTGGAACCGGAAATAGGTTGAGAGTATAATACAGCCTGGACAAAATAAAGATGTGCTTGAAAATATATATGATGGAAATGAAAATGCGAAAAATGAAAACAAAATAAACGAAAGAAAGGGGCTGCTTGACTTTATAGGATTAACTTAGGCTGATGCTCGGGCCCGAAGCGGTCTCTTAAAACCTAATGCCCTAAGCCAACTGGCTGGGAGTCATTGGCCTGAGTCATTGCTAAACCTAAGCATCTTGAAGTCAGGCCTTACACAGTCCTAGCAGAAAAAAGAAAAAAAAAAAGAAAAAAAAAGTTTGTGGTGTATTATCCTCTCAAATCTAGAATGTTGGACCCGAATGAGGCGCGCAGATTTGTGCTATCATGAACCTAAAGATTACGATGACGATGTAGATTCTGATGTTCTTTGGTTAATGGGTAACACTGGATCTGTATAAAACAAAAATTTAGAATGTATTGCTACAATGTTCTACACTTTCTACTATTTACATTATCATGCTATATAATATTGAGCAGAAATTTCCAAGATGAAAGTGTGGAATAAAACCACTTACTTGAGGGCTTCTATATTCCTGTTGATTATGAACCAAGTACATGTGGTTGATTTTCTTAAGCATTGTAGTTTGTATTTGTCGGGATAATAGGTTCTTTGTTTTGCAATGTTTTAATTTTTGCTTTGTTTTTCCACTTAGGTTAATTAGATTAATAAATACATGTTTGTGGGTAGCATGGCTGCAAACCCTCACGAGACAACACTCGTCCTACTAGGGACACCTAGAGGTTTAACGGCTTGTTGTATACGCTCAATGCAATCGTGTTCCCTACGAAAGTGGTGTTTACTTTTCTGCATTAGTTCTTTTAGTCGATTGTTTGATTTTGTTTTGTTTTTGTTTTGCTAGGGAATAGCAAAATCTAGGTTTGGGGGTGTGATCTACACATGAAATATGCATTATATTATCTCCTAAACTTATATTTATGCTAGTGTTTGATTAAGAATTACTACTACTTTAATATAGTTTTTGGTTTTTGTAGGAAACAAGAGTAATACACAGAAATAAGGTGAAAAGCAACTCGAATAGTTAAATTATCATAACTTCGTCTACAAATATCTGATTGGACTGATTCAAGCTTTATGTTAAAGTTCAAGAAGTCAGCTTTCCAACGCCACCAACCACGCGCAATTCGGAGTGCGGGACACAAAGTTATAGCCATTTGAAGTTTCTAAACAGTAACTACGATCGATCGGGAATCACTGCGATCGATCGCTAGAGCCGCAAAAGCACTGTATTGAAGGACACGATCGATCGGCATATAAACGATCGATCGTATCTACTGGAATTTTTGATCCGCCGAAGACAGTAACTACGATCGATCGGTATCATACGGCGTCGATCGCCATGCGATCGATTGGAGGAAAATAACGAAGGAATAGCGATCGATCGGCAATACGGACGATCGATCGCCGTATGCGGCAAACCGGAATTAAGGCCTATTTCGACTTGGATTTGGAAGGGATTTTGAGGGTTTTCCTTCACCCCTATATATATGCCTTAAGGGAGAACGTATTGGGCACCACATATTGAACCTAGAGAGCAATTTGAGACCTTGGAGGCTAGAGCAAAGGAAGAAGAAGATGATGAAGATGAAGATGATGGATTTTCTTCCCATGCTTGGCTAAACTCCTATCCAAGGCGTAGATGAAGCCCAATAATCCGGTTGTGTAGTTTTTTTTCTCTCATCTTATGTTTTTATTCTAGTTGGTGTATGGATTTTATTGTGTAATCACCGTTAATTTAATAAAGATTTGTTCTTTGTACTCGAGAGAGACAAGAGTGAATTCTTGTGAGTTTCAATCCGAAGAATATTTGCGTATCCGAGAGGAACGTGAGTAGACTGAGGTGTTATATATCAATAAAGTTTCATTGGTTTATACTCGAGAGAGATAAATCACAATTCCATGTTTTAATTGTTTTATGTGTTACATCCGAGAGGAGAGCACTATATTTTGAGTTGACAAGTGTATGTCCGAGAAGAATATGCTAGCCAATTGGAAATCTTTATTCAAAAGAGAGAGGGAAACGATACACTAGTTATTGTGGTGGATTCGAAGCCTTGGTCTTCTCCATATTGATTAAATTTCAGCCTAGTAGTTAAAGTTCATAGCTTAATTTAGATTAAACAAAAACTGCAACTTTCTTTTCTTGAATTTGGTAAAAGATTAATCCGTCCCTGAGGTTCGACAACCCCTTAATACTCACTGAGGTACACAATTGCCTTGTGCACTTGCAAGGGTTTAATTTTAAACGATCACCCACCAGTCTTTCATTTGAAAGTCCATTTTTCCAAGATATGCACAATTATGTGCATATTGATGAAAAATGGTTTTTCTTGACGAAGGTGTCTCAAAAATACTACCTGCTGCCCGAAGAGGATGAGCCACATCGTAGTTGTTAGAGTACACAGTACATCATGAAAGTGATGTTTATGGCGGTAGTGGCGTGCCCAAGGTTTGACAAATCAGAGAATGTGATTTTTGATGGAAAAATTGGTGTATATCCTTTTGTATACCAAGAAAGTGCAAAAAGAAATAGCAAAACCGGCCTGCTGGAACTCTAGAAACGCATCCGATTGTTTCAGTAACAAGGCAAGTGACAAAAGATTTATTAATTTCGAAGGTGCTCCCTGACATTCAATCAAAATGGCCTGATCCTAATGAAAGGCCGATTTACATCCAACAAGATAATGCTAAACCGCACATCAGTCCCTTGGACAATGAGTTTGTGGAAGCAGCTACGAAGAATGGATTTGACATTCGGCTAATTTGTCAGCCACCTAACAGCCCTGATCTCAATATATTAGATCTTGGCTTCTTTCGCTCCATTCAAACTTTGCAACATCAAGAAGCACCGAAATCTGTTGATGAGCTTGTCATGGCAGTTATAAAAGCATATAATGATTTCCCAGCCACCAAATTGAACCGAATTTTTTTAAGTCAGCAACAATGCATGATTGAGATATTGAAGGCTGATGTTGGTAACAAGTATAAACTCCCACATTTAGGAAAGGGAAAACTGGAGCGTGAGGGCAAGCTTCCAACTCATTTGGCAGTCGATGGAAAAATTGTCACTTTATTTTTGTCATCTTTCTTAGTTCTTGCTCCAAGATGTATGAATTTGATGATCATTCAAATTTATTAATCAGACAATCAACATACAAAATTTCAATCCAACAGCAGCTGATTCAACCAGATAACTGTTCATATCTGACATGGTTAGCTGGATTTCAGTATTGGTAAAACTATTTTTGGACTTCAATCTCTTTGTCTATTTCAAAATTATTTTTAAAGTTCAGTTTTGTCAAATTAATTCTATTGGTAAAGTTGTTTTCTATTGACTTATAGTTGTTCTTTCTAGCTAGCTACACTAACATTTATCTATTTTTTTCATCTTATTTTCTCATCTTTCCATTCTTTTTGCAGGTTGTTGAACAGATATTGAGCAAGTTGTTACAATCAGCACTAGTGGGTGCTTGTATAGTCGTTATGCCTGTGATCAATTTGCAAAGGAAAAAACATTTTACTTGTCAATTCATTGTTTTCCACCTCAATGGAATTTTGATATGGTTGAAATTGAAATAAAGGAGACTTACCATTTTACTACTGAATTTTGATTTTGCACTTCTAGTTTTTGTGGTTTCTATTTTTACTATTGTCCTTTGCATTAGATATGATGCTACAGGATGGGCTGGAGGAACCAAGACAAGAGAATGGAACAATATCTTCTTCCTGTGAACAAAGGATTTTTTAACTGTGACATGATACACAATGTAGATTGGCCTGTGACTCTGCAAAGTTGTGATCAAGGTGATTACTGTGCTTTTTAAGTAGCATTATCTCATACACTTTGTTAGATTGTTAGACGTTGCATGCAGGTTTTCCCTTGGAGCATTTTGACATAATTACAGATTGCTTTAGTTTGTAGGCTGTTTTAAAGAGTCACTAGAAAGGCATTATTGGGATTTTGAACTGAAGTACCAGAACGTGAAGTGCATTTTGCATTCTTTACTGAGAATGAGGGAGTGGGGGGAAACAGAGAACCCTTATTTTAAAATCTCATTTTATGTGTTTTAATATTTGTGAGGGAGGAAGAGGAACAGTGGATAGCAGCATGTCTTATTGATTATGACAAAAAATTTTGTCATGTGCAGCATAAACCTCTCTTCCTCTCCCTCTCTCTTCGTGGCAGGAAATAAATGAAGAATAATTATTAGCCTTTGAATTATGGAGCTAAACCTTGTCATTATAGTTGCAGGTTATCCAAACCTGGAAATGCCAGGCTTCAATTCTTCTTCTCAGAAGATATTTGAAGCTAAAGTTACTGATATATTCCCTTGTGGCTATACGATTGAAACTACTATTGATGGAAAACCTCTACGAGGCATACTTTTCTCCTACAGCCCAAATTTTGGCAATGCTGTTCAGGCTCATACTGGGCGAGTATGGTTATTTTTATGTTTCCTTTTACTCCCTTCGTTCCACATTAATTGTCTTGATTGGAAATCAGAAATGAATTAATTTCTGATTTCGAATCCAAACAATTAATGTGGGACAGAGGGAATATCATGAGTCTAGCTTAATATTGTTACCTCTCATACTTTCTAATGCAAATTGCGAATCATATTTCTGATCTGCAGGAAAAGACTGATCTCAGATGGATTTTTTAGATCAATTAAAATGATTTCAGTAATTTTCTGAGGACTAGCACAGAATCACTGCAGTTAAGAGATGGCCAAGGAAAGTGCCCTAAGTTCTCAACACTGATTCTGTTATAGTTACTTCCTTTAGTGTTCTAGAGAAAATCTTTTTATATTTTTCCTGTTTGAGAATGCCTCTAAAACAATGTTAGTTTGATCACCATAGTCCTAGTAATTTGTGCATTCTGCATTCTTTACTGAGAATGAGGGAGTGGGGGGAAACAAAATCAAAATGTTCCATTTGCCACTCCAGGTATGCTCCTTTATTCATCATGTCATGTCTTATGAGTTCTGTAAAATTTATGTATCTGCATTCTGCATATGGCCCTTCTTACATTATTGAATGATGAATTTCACACCTTAGGTTTTGTCATGCTCATGTGGGTTTGTTTTAATTCTCAGAAGCCACAGGATCCAGTGGAAATCAAAGTATGTTCCTCAGAATTGCAACTAAAAGATAAATATGGATCTTCACATAATTCTTCTTCAATCAACTGTGTACCCATGACTCTAGATGTTCTTCATCATTCCATTCTGATATTGGAGATGTTATGGAGAATATAGAAGTCTTTTCAAACGAGGAATGGAAAACTACCACAAAATCAATTGCAAATATTGTTAACTCAGAATTGGAAACAGTTGAAGAGGGACTTGTCACAATGCTGAATGCCGAGGATCCTGCTGAAGAAGAATGTGACACTATTGCAGCAAATATACTTCTTGTCTCACCTACCTGATATTAACCTCCCTTTATTAGCGGAGAGGAGTTCACCACCCCAGTCATGGAACCCTAATCCATGTGACATATTAGATGTTGGTCTCGGTTCCCAAATCTATGAAACTGAGACTCTTCTGACTCTCCCCAAGGTTGGCCGCAAATGTGCTAAAAGGGGGGATAGTGTATGGGGTGCCTGGTTTTTCTTCAACTTCTACTTCAAGCCTGTGTTGGCCGAGAAATTAAAGGGAAAAGTCTCTCATGATGCAAATGGAGTTTCTGGTTTTGACAAATCCGATCTCAGGCTGGATGTGTTTTTGGTTCAGCATGATATGGAGAACATGTATACGTGGGTGTTCAAGGAGAGGCCTGAAAATGCTTTGGGGAAAATGCAGCTGAGGAGTTACATGAATGGCCATTCTCATTTAGTTTGGGGTTTATGTAGCTACTAATTTTTAATCTGCTTTGGGCATCTATAGTGTTTAGTTTTTTTATCTTGTCCACATTCAATGGAAAATACATTTCTGAAATATGTTCACCAAAAAAGTTTATCCGGCTATGAGAGAAGAGCTCATGCTTTCACAATTGTTTCGTATCATTCTGTAATGTTTAATTAATAATTTTACCATATAGTAACTTGTTTGGCTTGAGTATATTTATATTCTTCACACTTTTTGTACAATTCTCTTACAGTTTTGACATTATTCATTTGGCTCCATTGAGTGCTACGCGACACCCAGCCGTGATGGGCAAGTTGCTTGAAAAGTGCTTGTGATGGTGGTTCTTATGTTTGTGGTTTTGATATTTTCTTCCAGCGTATTGGCCTACAAGAATGTAAAGAACGATATTGCTCAAGCTTACAGACATTTCGTTTATCTCAGATGGCTCAGCTCGTGATCTTTTGTAGTTGGTGCTGAAGATGCATAATGAACATATAATTATAGATTCCTGAGCTCCATTTCGACGAGAAGATGATTCCACTCTTCGTTATTTGATTAGATTTTACATTTTGTCTTATCTTAAATTGACTTGCATGATCCACTATCAGAAAACCATATTTTCGTTATCTACTACACTACTATCTTAGATTCACCAGTTATCATATTAAAATGGAACGAGGTAATCATAAAAACAAGAAGCCAATGAATTGCGTAGATACCAAGGAGTTTCAAAATTATCCCCATGGATCAACCATACAGTTTTCATGTTGACAGCAAATACGAGCAAACAACCTGAAGCTTATCTTGGCCAACTCACCACAACTAAAGAAAAAGAAAACCATCCATCATTCCTACAGTTTAACAACCAGAATCATCATGCCCTGTATCAATGTTTTACCGCGTACATCACATACATCAATAATACTGCAAATAATGCTTGAATATAGAGATAGCTCAAATGTTCATTATTCAACAGAGACAGATACAATGTTTCAACAATAAATTGATGAGCTTCTATTCATCCAAAAGCTGGAGAGAACAGTTTCTGATTCCATAGATAAACAGCACAACAGTTCATGAAATCACCTCCCAAAGGAAGTGCAATGCCCAGGAACTGCTTTTGTCATCAATTTCTCCCCAAAGGAAGGGATCTGCAATTGACTTAAAGGCATAAACCGACTTATAGATACCATTTGTAACTAACTCATTATTGTCTTCATAATGTATCCTAATAATATGAGTGAAACTACGACCAGCTGTTATAACAGCTGTTTTATGTATAAGGTCCCCGATTGCCACCATGCCGAGGCCAATGTTGACTGTCTGTGCCGATCCACTGCTAAGATAAGCTGAAATAGCAAGAACTCAAGCTGAATTAAAAGGAAAGTGCTGAAATAATGGACAAATGTATAGCCCCTAAAAACAACCTTCTCATCAAACCAAAAGAGCAATTGGTCAAAATAGGGTGATGGACTCTGGGACCGGCAATTGAAAGGTAATGACGCTGCCATCTTCTTTACAAAGTGCAGTTATCAGAAAGTCAAATTGTAACTATCTAGGTAACTCACAATAGATCCATTGAACAACCATACACTGTTTTAGTTTTTGTACACAACATTACCTGGGAATAGCTACTGGCTTTGTTTTCAATGCTACGAAGTTGATCAAGAGCATGGACATTACTGGAGTGAGAAGATATGAAATTCATATACATAGAATTATTGGACGGTGCATGGAAGTGATAGCAAAACTGTTCAAACAAGTAATAGAGTTCTTCCGCAGAATTCTGCATTAAAAAGCATAAACATCAGACATATAGAGGAAGAAATTCTGGTCAATTACTATCAGAAAGAAAATTAACTGTTAAAAAGTTCCATGTTATAAACTGCAAAAAATGCAAGATGGTGATCAATATTCCGAGATACCTGAAGATTTAATTGCATTGACAATAACCAAAATGATATTCTCCTTTTTTAAAATCAATATGTAAATTATGACTGTCCAAGTGCAAGGCATCAAAAGTAAACTCAAGACAGGTAAACTCTCATCAAATAGACTGCACCAAAAGAACTAGGGAAATGAAGCAATATTATAATCAGATTCCAATGGAATTAGTCTGAAGGTAAAGCTCACAAGTATCAATGTGTAATTAACATAATCCCACGAAACAAAGTATTACTCCATTGGGATAAAACTTCATCATGAACCCCTAAATTTAAAGGGCAGGTTCTACTTGAGAGGATTGCTATAACATTGTAGCTCTAAAATTGGAAATAGATTATAAATTTACCCCTCCATCAATGCTACCAAACTTGATTAGCAGGTGTTGTCTGTCCAAGAATTGTACCTGTTTATAGTGAGACAAAAGTCATTCCATGAAAAAGTCATGCTTTAACATTCCATTTTTGAAATTAAGTGCATAAATGATGAGATTGTTCCAAATAATAACAGCTGTGTCCAAGGAAAAAAAATAAATTATCAGAAGCTAGAAATTTGAACAACTTTTTTTAGAAGGTTAATGAAAATAAAAAACCTAAGCTCATTTGGATACCCACATGCAAGACCTTCTTGGCCTGTAAGAGAAATCATGGCCATAGGCTTGCTACATGATCAGACACATTTCAGAAAACTTGGTCGCCACTGGGACATTCATAAAAAAAATACTCATAAAAATGGCTAAAATGGTGGCATCTTCTCCTGCTTATTTTACTTTTTCTTATTTGTTCATAGAATGGGAAAAGAATAGCAAAAAAGGAAAATTCATTACAATCCAGCATGTTCAAAATCTACATACCAACAAGAAATTCAGCACAATTAAGCAACATAAGCAGGCTTGCCAAAACACCTACTCACATTAACGGGCGCTTCCGACGACTGGATGCCAACAGCACGTATCGACGAACCCCTGCAAAACCGACGAGGCCCACTACCGTCCCGCTCGGTAAGATACTTCCACCGTCTCCCATCAATCTCCTTGCAGTAGAGCACCATGATGCTCGACTCTAGGAACTTGTCCTCCACCAGCCGGAACCGCACCTCAGGCCTCTCCCCGCAGATCACGGCAATGGCCGCGGCCAGCGGCACCGCCAGGGGGAGTGGAGGTGAGATTGGCACTGATGCGAATCTGTGAAAAGATGGATCGGAGCCATGAAAATCTGCGAATATGGCTTTGGAATTTTGCTGAAGGATTTCTGGGGCTCTGCAAGATGGGGATGGGGTGGAAGCCTGGAGTGACAGAGACGGAGGAAAATAGGAAGTCACGTGATTTGCTGAAATGTACACAGTATTTTGGAACAGTAGAATTTTCCAAATGTACACAGTATTTTGGAACGGAGGGAGTATTATTTTACTTGGCTTTCCTGAGGCATGCCCCAAAGGTAATCTTTGTGTCCCCTTCTCTTTGTGATTATTAGTTTGCAATTGCTAATATATTTTGATTAAGATATAATCTTGTATTTTATGTATTATTTTTGTGCAAGAAAAATTGATGATTTTGGAGCAAATCTGGACCATCTACTAGGAATATCATGGCCTACCAAGTATGAAAAACTAAAAAAAATTTCCATTGGATTTCAGTGTGGAAACTCCGGTTAGTTTGAGCTACTAGTAACAAAGATTTAACTATTTGGGAAAACGTTTTCTTTATTGGGCTCCATTACTAAAGTCGATAACCATAGTACGTACGTAATCCAGCGTGGAACATAAAGGCTTGAAGCGACCATGTAACAAGCTATCTAGTGACCATGTTAGGACCATTCTATGTAACTATGTGCCTTTTAGCCTCTATGTGCCACAATAACCTATGTACGTCCAACACTAGGATCCTCCTTTCTCTTGACGATGTTAGGGTTTATCCTTTATATTAATGATCGATCAGATAAATTGAACATAGAATTAGTAGCTGATATGCATGCCTTGTTGAGTTTATAAGCTTTATTATTGATTTGTACTTTACTCAAAAGCCTTATAAGTGGAGATGTTGGAGAGAGAGTCTACACTTACATTAGCCAATCTCTTCCTGCGTTTAGAACAAAATGATATTTGACCCATGAAGCTTCTGACACAGTACTTGTCAATAGAATACCATCCCTAGAAACCCAACGAAAAGAGTCATCCAACAAGTTTGCCTATTTCCATTACATCTTCTCCCTAGTCTACAACAAGATATATTAATTTGACCACTTCCTTCTCTTTCCTAGATCATGCCATGAAAAGTCTTACACTAGATGACTACAATCTAGATCAAATGCTCAGGGTCAGTCAAGTGTTCCAATTATTTGGACGCATGGATCAGCCCTTTGGATCAATTTGCTGACTGAGTTCTCTTGGCTTCTTGCAGTAAATACCCTAACTCTGACCTAATTG
Source organism: Houttuynia cordata (assembly GCA_039654745.1). NCBI lineage: Eukaryota > Viridiplantae > Streptophyta > Magnoliopsida > Piperales > Saururaceae > Houttuynia > Houttuynia cordata. Next base: position 58,306,503 of record CM077503.1, read on the forward strand.
GGCCATGCATCACCTACATTTCGCAATGTGATGATATTATAAGAGTTGGCCACCCACCTTGACCAGACCCATTTCATTTGTTTATGATAGCTGCCATGGGGGCCCTTCTATGGCGACTTCTTCACCCCTCAGTGAAGCCTGGACTGACCAGATAACACAACATTTCTAATCATATAAGTTCTACGAAGTGCTGGCATGTTTTCTTCTCCTTTGTGATCTCACCCGCATTGCTCTAAATTTATGTAATACTCGTGGGTACTGGGTAGCTCTTTAGCCAGAAAAAAATGGGTATCTTCTTTCATGTGTAATGTCTCCTAATTTCCTAGTAGATCCCTTAGCACATTGTTGTACTTGAATTGCAAGAGGGGGCTGAAGCCTGGGCCCATACAAACAAAAAATACAGAGATACTACTGGACAAACAAAAAAAGACCCATTTATCTGGAACTCTTCTTTTGATAACTAAATTATCTGCATCTTTAACTCCATATTGCTGAAGAATTCAGAGGGGCCAACCCACCACCACCCTTCTAGGTGGTTTATATGCAGACTCGTTAAACTATGAAGCACGGGCCCCTTTCTAGGGATCACCGTTGACCATGTAATATGTTGAATTATTATACTCCCTCCACCCAAAATTATCTGTCCTTATTAGAAAACCAAAATAAACTACAATCAGTTTATTTTAATTTTCCAATAAGGACAAATATTTTTGCACGGTGGGAGTACTTACTCGTGTATAGTTTTGTCTTTGGTACACTTCAACTTATTGCCTGTTCTCTCATGTTCACTCATAGTTAGATATTGTGTCCGTATATGCAGACCTTCCTAAATAGATTATCGCTTACTAGGTGATAATCGCCACACTTATTTTTTATAGAAAGAATATAGAATAGGAATTAATACAAAATTACAAGCGACAGAACCAAGGAAAATGAAAAATGACTCATGAGGTTCAGTCTATTTGTAGGCAACTAAAAGTTAAAACTATGGTTTGACTTGACTATTGTTGTAGGATCATCTATTGAAGGCCAGATTGATCCTCACCGCACTTAGCATAAGAACCATTATTTGTGCTTTAGCATAGTTTAGTCTTTACCACCCAGTGTTAATTAAGCATCGGGGTCCAAGTCATAAACCACCAATATTTGTGGTTATATTTTATTTCTGTGCTTTTATTATTTTTGCTTAATTATCTTTTTGAAAGCGTACTGAATCTTTCAACAATTATACATGCGTTATTTAAGTAAACCCGCTCTTCCCTTCTTGTCATTTTGACAACATGAGGCTCATTACGCTCAACAGACATGCCGTGGATTTCAATGAGATAGAGCCCAAGAGACACTTATCTGGGCCACGCTGCTACAGAGTTCTCTCCTTTGTTCTTTCCCTCTAATCTGGGCCCTTGTTTTCGATCGCTACACTTTTTGTTAGCATTTTGAGTTCCCTTCTGGGATTTGAGAGTATACCAACCTGTTGAAGGTGCAACTCGGAAAGTTAAAAGGTTTACATATTCCTAGGATTTTATTCATGAGAATTTACACTACCAAGTAAAACACACACTATTACCTTTACATAGTAAGTTGCACGTTGCACTCAAAGTTGTATGCTGTTAAGCATGAAAAATACACATTTTTATATGCCTTTTTACCTGTTTGTTAGTCATAATTTCTAATTAAAATAAGGAATAAAGTGAATTTTAGTCATTTGTTTAGTAATTAGGAATTAAACAAATAAGGCTCTCTAAATTGCTCAATTTAACACTGTTTCGTAATTTTATAAATATTTGGTACGTCTAATTTGGGACATGTTTTATTTTGTATAGGTTCGCATGCTCGTACTGCAGAACAGCCAAAAGTGAAGCCATTAGATGTGTTTTAAAGTGCCGAAGTGACCCAGGAGCGGAGATTAAACGTGCAGAGAAGATCTAAGCCGTTGATGTTCACTGATGAAGAAGACGGGCGTGGAATTAGAGTACAGAGTCGTTCAGATTTAATCCGGTGGTCGACATTGATACAACGGGTTTTAACCCAAGCATTTGAACAAGCAAAATAAGAGCGGTTCGTTGGGCCGGTTCACTGAAAAAAAAAAGAAAAAAACAAAACCCGAGCCAAAGGCTCGGGTGTTCAGTCGGGTGTTCTTCCTGAAACAGAGCTCGACGGAGGATCGAGGCAATGGGTCCTGGGTTCCGGCAAAGACATGGCGGCCTGAGGTGGAGCTCGACGATGGCGTACCAGCAGAAGGATCGACGGCAACTTGGGCATGGCGGCGGTCATATGAAGGCGACAGAAGCAACGCTCGACGGAGGAGGCCCATGGCGGGGCAATCACCGATCGACGATGGTGAAGAAGGAGAACCAGACGGCGGCCATGGCGAGGAGGAGCTCGAGCACGGCAGGAAATGGAGGAAAGTTCTGATTTTTGGAGTCGGACTCGATTTGGAAAGTATGGATCTTTGATTTGGGATGGATTTGGGAATCGTCCAAAGGAGAGCGTGCTGAAGATGGAATCTTACTTGATTTGGGCTCATCCTCAAGGTGGAAAAGAGCTCTCTTTGGCAGTCTATAAAAAAGAGAGCACCGGCAGAAGAAGAACAGAGCAGAACACGGGCCGAGAGAGAAAAGACGACCGGGAGTTCAAATTTTCTGTGTTTTTTTCATTTTTATTTTGAGAGTAATTTCCAGCAAAAGATCTTTGTATTCCTCTGTTTTCATTCAAATTGTCCTGCTGTTGTTGGAGCTGTGAACAGTAATCCGAGAAGAAGAACAGTAACCCGACAGTACTTTCTGGCTTGTTTTCTATTATTCAAAAAAATTCCTGTAAGTTGATTTTAGTTATATCGAAATGAATTCCATTATTTTGCAGTTAATTTCTATAGTATGAGTAGCTAAATCCCTGTCTAGGGCTGAGATGAAGCCATGATTAGTTGTAGGAATAGTATTCATGTGATGCAATTGTTTTGCCTAAAGTAATGCTTTTTAACGATTGTTATTCTCTAATTAATTGCATTGGGCTATATGTTGAACATGCTATTTAGATATTACTTGTGATTTATCAAAAGATGGATACATGTAATGATTTGAATTTCATCTGTTGATATGCAAGAGAATACAAAATTCTATTTAAATCTATATACTTTAATGCTGAAATTTTCCGTAGGAGAATAGATTGAATTCCAATTCTCTACGAGATAATCGTGAAAACAATTGCTGATTTTAAAAGAAATATTCTTATGATTGTCATGTGCTGATTCTTATGCCCTAGTGTTTTAAATTCTTGATTAAAGTTTCAATTTTTATTTGTCAATTAGTTTCTTTTCCATAGATTATTTAATTACCTTTAGATTAATTTCTTAGTTAAAGCTGTTTAATTGCATTGAGTCTTCGATTAGTCGTAGTTGTAGTGAATCAAATCAATTTAATTATTCAACAAGGGTAATAATCTGATCTTCGAATTAGAATTCCAAAAACACAAGTCCCTGTGGGTTCGACCTCGTAAGAATTGTGCGACTATACTCCAAACACGATTCGTACACTTGCGAGTAAAATTAAGAGATTAATTAAAACAACAACATATTTTCTCCAATCACAATCAACCCTCCATCTTGCATAGTGTTGCTTGCAACCTCTGCAAAGCATTTTGAACTAAAACCTCAGATAATTCAACTGTTGCCCAATTATCATGGTCTTAACAGAGAGGATCCTTACATGCATGTAAAGGATTTTCTAGAATTTTGTGCAGCTTTTAGGTTCACGGACTTCTCTGATGAGTCTGTTCGTCTGCGCCTTTTTCCCTTCTCTTTGAAGGACAAGGCCAAGGCATGGTTAAATTCTCTTCCCGCTGACTCTGTCACAACATGGGATATGTTGGTGAGCAAATTCTTGTCCAAATTCTTCCCAATGGCCAAAACTAATGAATTAAAGAGAGAAATCACTGACTTCATGGAAGATGAAAATGAAAAATTTTATGAGAGTTGGGAAAGATTTAAAGATCTTTTACTAAAATGTCCACATCATGGGTTTGAAACATGGAGGTTAATACAACACTTTTACAATGGTTTAACTCAAACACACCGTAACATGATTGAATCAATGAATGGCGGTGCTTTCCTAGACTTGGGAGGTGAAGCAGCTTATAACTTCTTAGAGCGATTAGCTGAAAGGTCCCAACAGTGGGATTTTGCAGGTCATAGGGAGAGACAACATCAAGCTCCTAAGAAGGGAGGTCTCTACGAGATTAAAGAGGACGTAGATGTTAAGGTCAAACTTGATGCGTTAACCAAGAAAATAGATGCCCTGAGTTTGAACCGAAGCATCAATGCCCTCAGCATGAATGAAGCATGCTCTGTGTGTGCTAGCCCGATGCATACATCTCTGAACTGCCCTTCCATGAATACTTATCCAGAATGTTATGCAGAACAAGTCAATGTCCTGAACAATTATGGGAAATCGACAGGCAATCCTTTCTCTGAAACCTACAATTCAGGTTGGAGAAATCATCCAAATTTCTCCTGGAGACAAAGTCAACCACCTATGAATGTAGGTGGGCAGCCTATGCAACCCATGCATAATCAGTTTAGGCAGAACAACCCACCTTATCCAGCTTTGTCTCAACCTCCTACCCAATATCAACAACCTGTCAATCAATCTCCATCCCTTACACAAAAACAATCATCGTTAGAGGACACTCTCAAATCTTTCATCCAATCTACAAGCCAAGTTATTCAGTTAACTAACCAAGCTATGCTTGAGATGAAGAACTCTACACACATGAATACTCAAGCAATTGCTAAGTTGGAGACTCAAGTTGGTCAATTGGCTACTCAATTAGAAGAAAGAGAGAGAGGGAGATTCCCTAGTCAACCTTTGCCTAACCAGAAGGGCCAATTCTCCATTGGTAGTGGCTCTAATTCTTCACAGAATGAGGAACATGTTCAATCAGTTATTACCCTTAGGTCTGGAAAGCAAATTGATAATAAAATTGAAACTCCTGAAAAAGAAGAAAGTAAGAACACTAAGACTGAAATAGAGACTAAAGAAATTAATTCTTCTCCAACTGTTGACAGTGATTCTCCACCTAGGAATTTTGTACCTAGGGCACCTTATCCGCAAAGACTAGTCAATCCTAAAAAAGGTACACAATATGGAGATATTCTAGAAGTGTTTAAACAAGTACAAATAAACATTCCTTTTCTAGATGCAATCCAACAAGTGCCTTCATATGCAAAATTTTTGAAAGATCTAGTCTCAGTCAAAAAGAAAAATAATGTTCCTAAAAAGGCATTTCTAGCAAAACAAGTAAGCTCTGTCATTCAATGTAAATTTCCTATCAAATATAAGGACCCTAGTTGTCCCACAATTTCATGCATGATAGGGAAACATCAGATTGAGCGAGCCTTGTTAGATCTGGGGGCAAGTGTGAATTTATTGCCCTACTCTGTGTATGTGCAATTAGGTCTGGGAGAGCTAAAACCCACGACAATGATACTTCAATTAGCTGACCGTTCGGTTAAAATCCCTCGAGGTGTTGTTGAGGATGTTTTGATAAAGGTTGATACATTTTATTTCCCTGTGGACTTTGTTGTCCTTGATACTCAACCTATTCCGAACATAAGTGGGCAAATACCTGTCATTTTGGGTCGTCCATTTCTAGCTACATCTAATGCTATCATTAATTGCAGAAATGGAGTGATGTAAATTTCTTTTGGGAATATGAAGGTGGAATTTAACATTTTTGACATCAGTAAACAACCACCTGACATGGATGATGTGAATGAAATAAACCTGATTGAAACACTTGTCCATGAAACATTTCATCAAACACATTCCCAAGATCCTTTAGAGGCATGCTTAACACATTTTGGTTGTGAATTTGATATCGATCAGTCAATTGAACAAGTGAACTCATTGCTTGAGTCTGTACCTCTGATGAGTACTGAACGGTGGCAACCAAAAGTGGAGCCTCTTGCCTTATCATCATCACCAGTAGTTCCATCTAGTGTTGAACCACCTAAATTAGACCTGAAACCATTGCCTGATACTCTGAAATATACTTATTTAGGTCCTGCTGAGTCCTTACCTGTCATTATTGCATTTGACCTAGATGTGGCTCAAGAGCGTAAATTACTTGATGTTCTTGTAAAGCACAAAGAAGCCATAGGGTGGACCATTGCAGATATTAAAGGCATCAGTCCCTCTATTGTTATGCATAGAATTCATTTGGAGGATGATGCCAAGCCTTCTCGTGAATCCCAAAGGCGTCTTAACCCTGTAATGCAAGAAGTTGTTCGAGCTGAAATCCTTAAGCTTTTAGATGTAGGAGTTATCTACCCAATCTCTGATAGTAAATGGGTAAGTCCTGTTCAAGTTGTACCGAAAAAGTCTGGCATAACTGTTGTGAAAAACGATGCTGATGAGTTAGTGCCAACTCGAGTTCAAACGGGTTGGCGTGTCTGTATTGATTATAGGAAGTTGAATGCTTTGACAAGAAAAGATCATTTTCCCCTTCCTTTCATTGACCAAATGCTAGAAAGGTTAGCGGGACATGAATATTATTGCTTCCTGGGTGGTTATTCTGGTTATAACCAAATTCCCATAGCCCCTAAAGACCAAGAAAAGACCACTTTCATGTGTCCTTTTGGTACCTTTGCCTACCGTCGCATGCCATTTGGGCTATGCAATGCACCTGCTACCTTTCAAAGGTGTATGTTGAGCATTTTCTCTGATATGGTAGAGCGATTTTTAGAGGTATTCATGGACGATTTTTCTGTCTTTGGTTCTAATTTTGATGAATGTCTGCACCATCTATCTTTAGTGTTAGTGAGGTGTAAAGAGAAGAATTTGGTACTTAACTGGGAGAAATGTCATTTTATGGTTCAAAAAGGAATTGTTCTTGGGCATATCATATCTAATAAAGGCATTGAAGCTGATAAAGCTAAAGTTGATTTGATTTCACATCTTCCACCACCACGAACTGTGAAAGAAATCATATCATTTTTAGGCCATGCTGGATTTTATAGAAGATTCATTAAAGACTTTAGTAAAATTTCAAGACCTTTGTGTAATCTTCTTGCAAAAGATACACCATTTGTCTTTGATGATGCTTGCAATAATGCCTTTCAGAAACTCAAATCAGAGTTAACATCTGCACCTATTATTCGGCCACATGATTGGAGCCTACCTTTTGAGATAATGTGCGATGCTTCTGATTATGCTATTGGTGCTGTGTTGGGGCAGCGAATTAATAAACTTCCCCATGTGATTTACTATGCCAGTAAAACATTGAATGATGCTCAACTTAATTATTCTACAACTGGCAGTAGTCTTTGCTCTAGATAAGTTTCGGTCTTACTTATTGGGATCGAAGGTCTATATCTATTCGGATCATGCTGCATTGAAGTATATTTTATCTAAAAAAGATGCTAAACCTCGTCTTCTCCGATGGATATTATTGCTACAGGAATTTGATATTGAAATTCGGGATAAGAAAGGTTCCGAAAATGTTGTAGCCGACCACTTATCTAGGTTGATAGTTGATTTTACTGATGAATCATTGCCCATAACTGAATCTTTTCCTGATGAACAATTACTTGCAGTGTCCCAGTTGCCTTGGTTTGCGGACATAGTTAATTATCTGGTAACCGAACAAATTCCATCTCATTGGTCTTCCCAAGATAGGTCCAAATTTTTGTCCCGAGTTAAGTATTTATTTTGGGATGATCCATACTTGTTCAAGTATTGTCCCGATCAGATTATTAGGAGATGTATTCCTGAACATGATCAACAAAGCATCATTTCTTTTTGTCATGATCATGCATGTGGGGGCCATTTTAGTTCTAAAAAGGCTGCTGCAAAGATTTTGCAGTGTGGATTTTATTGGCCTACTATTTTTAAAGACTGTCATGCTTATTGTTCAGCATGTGACAGATGTCAGAAGTTAGGAGCACTTTCACGTCGTAACATGATGCCTTTAACCTCAATCCTTATTATAGACCTTTTTGATGTATGGGGTATTGATTTCATGGGACCTTTTCCTAACTCTTTTGGCAATCTTTATATCCTTGTGGGGGTAGACTATGTCTCTAAATGGGTAGAGGCCGTAGCATGCAAAACCAATGACCACAAAGTGGTGGTCCAATTCTTAAAGGACAATATTTTTGCACGTTTTGGTTCTCCCCGTGCTATAATAAGTGATGGGGGAAAACATTTCTGTAATAGGGTTTTTGAACAGTTAATGAAGAAATATGGCAAAACCCACAAAATTGCTACCCCATACCATCCCCAGACAAGTGGTCAAGTTGAGATTTCTAATCGGGAGATTAAGCATATTTTAGAAAAGACAGTCAATCCTAATCGCAAAGATTGGTCACTGAGACTCACCGATGCTTTGTGGGCTTACCGTACTGCATTTAAAACTCCCATTGGAATGTCTCCATACTATATTGTTTACGGAAAAGCTTGTCACCTTCCTGTTGAAATTGAGCATAAAGCTTATTGGGCAATTAAGCACCTGAATTTTGATTTAAATAGAGCAGGAATTCAAAGGAAACTGCAATTGAATGAGTTGGATGAGCTTCGTAATGATGCTTATGAGTGTGCAAAATCATACAAGGATCGTATGAAAAAGGTTCATGATCAAAATATTCTGCGAAAATCTTTTACATCGGGGCAGAAAGTTCTTTTATACAATTCTCGTTTACATCTGTTTCCGGGTAAATTGAAGTCTCGATGGACAGGACCTTTTATAGTTCGTGTTGTTTATTCTCATGGAGCAGTTGAAATAGAAAACCCCAAGAATGGTGATATATTCAAAGTTAATGGTTATCGTCTTAAACCATTCTTGGAATTGCAGCAACCTCAGATCGATGAATTGAGTCTGGGAGACCCGACTTATCATGACTAATGAGTAATAGCTGTGTCTGGCTGAAGACGTAAAACTTAGCGCTACTGGGAGGCAACCCAAGTTTTTTAGAATTTTTATTTTTGTGCTTATTTCTTCTTATGCTATTCTTGTGCTTCACTTGTTCTTTTCATTTTGATAGATACTATAGCGTTTCAGTGGAGTGCAGGTACTATCTTTCCTTCCCTCGTCTATTTATTTTCCTCAGTACTGGTTTCATATCTTTTTACATTGAGGACAATGTTTCATGCAGGTTTGGGGGTATAGGAAGATATTTGTTTAGGATATCTTAGTTATTTTTCTGCTTGTTTTGAATTTTCCAGTTAAAAAAAAATTTTTTTTGTAGATTTTAGGTTGTTTGTTAGTATTTTTATAGGTTTTGATAGTTTATCCCTTCGTGATGCATACTTCAATTTTTAAGAGATTAATTTACATTGGAAGTGTGAGTAAGTATACTGGAGGATAGAGACACTTAAATGAGAAATAGCATTCTGTTACAATCCTCTTGGATCAAGTGCTTAAGCTAATAAAACTCACTCACACACACCAGTTACATAAAGTAATACCTTCTAGAGATTTGTTGAAAACTAATCTTCAGTGGGATGTCTTTAGTCAGAGTCATTGGTTGATATGTGGTTGTCTGTTGAGCTTAAAAGATCATGATAGACCATTTACTTGGCTATGGCAAGGGATTGGAACCGGAAATAGGTTGAGAGTATAATACAGCCTGGACAGAATAAAGATGTGCTTGAAAATATATATGCTGAAAAAAAAATAATGGAAACGAAAATAAAGAAAAGGGCTGCTTGACTATTATAGGATTAACTTAGGCTGATGCTCAGGTTCGAAGCGGTCCATCTTAAAAACTAATGCCCTAAGCCAACTGGCTGGGAGTCATTGGCCCGAGTCATTGCTAAACCTAAGCATCTTGAAGTCAGGCCTTACACAGTCCTAATGGAAAAAAAAAGTCTATGGTGTATTATCCTCTCAAATCTAGAATGTTGGACCCGAAGGAGGTGCGCAAGCATTTGTGCTATCATGACCCTAAAGATTGCGATGACTATGCAGATTCTGATGTTCTTTGGTTAATGGGTAACACTGGATCTATGTGAAACAGAGATTTAGAGTGTATTCCTACAATGTTCTACACTTTCTATTATTTAAAGTATCATGATATATCATATTGAGCAGAAATTTCCAAGATGAAGGTGTAGAATAAAACCACTTACTTGAGCGCTTCTATATTCCAGTTGATTATAAATGCAAGTACGTGTGGTTAGTTTTCTTAAGTATTGCAGTGTGTATTTGAAGGGATAATAGGTTTTGTGTTTTGAAGTGTTTGGTTGATTTCTTTTCATTTAGATTTAATAAGGTTAGTTTTATAAATACATGTTTGTGAGTAGCATGGCTGCAAATCCTCACGAGACTTCACTCGTCTAGCCAGGGACACCTGGGGGTTTAAAAGGCTTGTTGCACATGCTAAATGCAATCGTGATTCCCTACGACAGTGGCATTTATTTTTGAGTAGTTTTATTATTGTTCTTTTGTGTTTTGCTTGAGGACTAGCAAAATCTAGGTTTGGGGGTATTTGTTAAGCATGAAAAATACACATTTTTATATGCCTTTTTACCTGTTTGTTAGTCATAATTTCTAATTAAAATAAGGAATAAAGTGAATTTTAGTCATTTGTTTAGTAATTAGGAATTAAACAAATAAGGCTCTCTAAATTGCTCAATTTAACACTGTTCCGTAATTTTATAAATATTTGGTACGTCTAATTTGGGACATGTTTTATTTTGTATAGGTTCGCATGCTCGTACTGCATAACAGCCAAAAGTGAAGCCATTAGATGTGTTTTAAAGTGCCGAAGTGACCCAGGAGCGGAGATTAAACGTGCAGAGAAGATCTAAGCCGTTGATGTTCACTGATGAAGAAGACGGGCGTGGAATTAGAGTACAGAGTCGTTCAGATTTAATCCGGTGGTCGACATTGATACAACGGGTTTTAACCCAAGCATTTGAACAAGCAAAATAAGAGCGGTTCGTTGGGCCGGTTCACTGAAAAAAAAAAACAAAAAAACAAAACCCGAGCCAAAGGCTCGGGTGTTCAGTCGGGTGTTCTTCCTGAAACAGAGCTCGACGGAGGATCGAGGCAATGGGTCCTAGGTTCCGGCGAAGACACGGCGGCCTGAGGTGGAGCTCGACGATGGCGGACCAGCAGAAGGATCGACGGCAACTTGGGCATGGCGGCGGTCATATGAAGGCGACAGAAGCAACGCTCGATGAAGGAGGCCCATGGCGGGGCAATCGACGATCGACGATGGTGAAGAAGGAGAACCAGACGGCGGCCATGGCGAGGAGGAGCTCGAGCACGGCAGGAAATGGAGGAAAGTTCTGATTTTTGGAGTCGGACTCGATTTGGAAAGTTTGGATCTTTGATTTGGGATGGATTTGGGAATCGTCCAAAGGAGGGCGTGCTGAAGATGGAATCTTACTTGATTTGGGCTCATCCTCAAGGTGGAAAAGAGCTCTCTTTGGCAGTCTATAAAAAGGAGAGCACCGGCAGAAGAAGAACAGAGCAGAACACGGGCCGAGAGAGAAAAGACGACCGGGAGTTCAAATTTTCTGTGTTTTTTTCATTTTTATTTTGAGAGTAATTTCCAGCAAAAGATCTTTGTATTCCTCTGTTTTCATTCAAATTGTCCTGCTGTTGTTGGAGCTGTGAACAGTAATCCGAGAAGAAGAACAGTAACCCGACAGTACTTTCTGGCTTGTTTTCTATTATTCAAAAAAATTCCTGTAAGTTGATTTTAGTTATATCGAAATGAATTCCATTATTTTGCAGTTAATTTCTATAGTATGAGTAGCTAAATCCCTGTCTAGGGCTGAGATGAAGCCATGATTAGTTGTAGGAATAGTATTCATGTGATGCAATTGTTTTGCCTAAAGTAATGCTTTTTAACGATTGTTATTCTCAAATTAATTGCATTGGGCTATATGTTGAACATGCTATTTAGATATTACTTGTGATTTATCAAAAGATGGATACATGTAATGATTTGAATTTCATCTGTTGATATGCAAGAGAATACAAAATTCTATTTAAATCTATATACTTTAATGCTGAAATTTTCCGTAGGAGAATAGATTGAATTCCAATTCTCTACGAGATAATTGTGAAAACAATTGCTGATTTTAAAAGAAATATTCTTATGATTGTCATGTGCTGATTCTTATGCCCTAGTGTTTTAAATTCTTGATTAAAGTTTCAATTTTTATTTGTCAATTAGTTTCTTTTCCATAGATTATTTAATTACCTTTAGATTAATTTCTTAGTTAAAGCTGTTTAATTGCATTGAGTCTTCGATTAGTCGTAGTTGTAGTGAATCAAATCAATTTAATTCTTCAACAAGGGTAATAATCTGATCTTCGAATTAGAATTCCAAAAACACAAGTCCCTGTGGGTTCGACCTCGTAAGAATTGTGCGACTATACTCCAAACACGATTCGTACACTTGCGAGTAAAATTAAGAGATTAATTAAAACAACAACATATGCTAAAAAGGAAAGAGCTCTTAGGACATCTAGGGTTTGAGGGCCATCATTGGCCTTCCACTACTGCCAGCGTCATGGCGGCTTCCTCCTCGGGGCTTCAATTTGGCGAACATCTTCTCTTCTTCCTCTCCATCTACCGTTCTTTCTCATTATCCTGAACTATTGAATGCGCCTACAGTTTCTATTCTACAAGAGATCCTGAATGAAGCAGAACATCATTGGGGTCATTATCTTGTTGGATATGACTTGGGCAAAAAGCCTTACTTCATGTGGCTCAAGAATTCTTTGGAAGAGATATGGAAAGCAACCTCTCCTTTTGAGATGAAGCCCTTGGCTAATGCTTGTTTCCTCTTCAATTTTGCATATGCCAATGATTGAACCATGGTTCTCAATGGTATGTGGTCAGTTGGAGGGCAACCAATCACCTTTCAACAGTGGACTCCAGGAATGAAACTGGTGCAGGAAATCATTATATATATTCTTATATAGATAAGATTGCCAGAGCTTTCATGGCAATACATTGCGCTGAGAAGCTTAGGTCGATTTGGAAGTTATTTCGGCACACCAGTCCGATGCGATGTTCTAACTGCAGAGTTCAGCCACTTACAATATTCAAGAATTTGTATTGAGATTACTCTAAGAATTAATTTTAAGGATTTTGTTCTAGTGCTTCGTGACGATAGATCTACCTTCCCACAAAAATTAGTATATGAATGGAGATCTTCAAGTTGTTCTAAGTGTCACACATACGATATTCAAGAATTTGTATTGAGATTACTGCAAGAATTAATTTTAAGGATTTTGTTATAGTGCTTTGTGACGATGGATCTACCTTCCCACAGAAATTAGTATATGAATGGAGATCTTCAAGTTGTTCTAAGTGTCACACATTCAATCATCATCCAAATTCTCCCCCCCCCCCTTACATGAAAAGTGGCGACCAATTCAAGTATCTCAACCAGTCGCCATGCGTCAGAGTATCTTGTGAGGGAGATGACGTGGGTTTTAGTCGAATCATGCTATGGTAGGGGAGAACTCGACTGGGCCCCACCTAGGTTCTTTGATTTAATCTAAACTGTCATATCATTTTCATCTCTATAGGGATGAAGTCGCTCAGGATTTAGATCACATCACCATGCGAGTGATTACTCAAGCGTAGATTACACAAGCTCAGATTCGACCTAATCCTTTGTTTGAGGATAACGTCCAAGTGCATCAAGTTGAATTATATATTAACGGAAATAAATCTTATATAGATCCTGGAACTCTAGATAGTGTCCATAGAGTTGTATCTACCTAGGACTCTTCCCACAATGGCGCCCACAGAGTAATACCTTCTCAGAACTCTTGTCCTGCCTATGGGGCCCAATCTCAGGCACCCTAGACTTGCTCTTAGTGCCCATGTGCATCTGGTTGAATCAGATATAGACGGAATTAGATCTTCTACAGATTCTGGGACAAGAAGCACCCACAAACAGCCTGATCTTAGTGCCTTGCCCTTGTCTGTCCATGGGAACCACACCCAAAGGCCTCCCCCTCTTGACTTAGGTATTCAACCCATTCCTGAGCAGGGGACCCACCTCTAGGTGTCACCTCTGCCTTCTCCAACAATCCAAGGTTCGGTGTTGCCTGGTTCTTTTTCTCAGTTGAATCAAGTTTTTCAATTAGGGTAGTCTCTAAAAATTAGACTTGATCACCGACAAGGGGTCTTGACCTCATAGTTGATTTGGGTTCTCGGCCATCTCCTCTCTTAGCCGCTTTGCTTCACTTAAAGATATTGATCCTTAAGGCAACTTTTTTGGTGCTGAGAGTAAGAATTCATCTCATACAAGCACCACTCCCTGCTCCTCTTCCTCTAAGAAGTATAATATGAGGATACCGTTCCAGAATCAAACAAGTAGTGGTCATGGGGTGCACTACTCCAATAAAGATAAAGTTAAAGCCAAACTTCCTAAACACAAATAAAGAATCATCTTTATTTTGTTAAAAGTGTTAGCTTAGTTGTTTTCCTTCATCATGTGATCCTCCTCATGAAGGAGTTATTTTAATAGTTTTCCTCTTCAGATGTTAGTTTTCTCTTGTGCTGGCCCGGTGTTTTTTTAAGGCTGACCTTCTCTTCTTGTATCTTGTTTGTTTTATCGGGGTTGTGCTAATAAAATTTCTCAATTGCCCAAAAAGTTTTACATAGTACTCGTACATGTGATTTTAAAGATTTTACTTATTACACTAATAAGTGAAAAACACATACTTATTAGCTGTTATGAAGAATCTGATTTTATGAATAGTGGTGCTATTATGCATGATAGATAGGGATACACATAGCACGTTCATGCATGGGCCATGGCCTTATCAACTAAGTTGTCAAGCAAAATGAAATTTTCTCTTCCTCTTTGTTGATTACTAAACAGTGGAAAAATGAACTGAAGTGATTGTGCCCAAACATACACTCACACACAAAAAACATACCACAGAGAAATTTGAGCTGGGGACAAACTGGATAGTTTGGCTATTGAAGTTAGCCTAGTTGGTGATCTCATCAAGAAGGAGAGAGCGGGATGGATGAGAGATGTGGAAATGAGGAGAGGGAGGAGGTAAGGTAGAATGTTAGGAGATGCCCTAGTTGCCAGGATCTATGGTATCTTTTGGCCGATCATTCTGGTTGGAAATTGGTTTTTGAAAAGCAAGTTTCTCCTTGATCCGAGATGGCTGCTTCGGCCCAGTCCTTTGCCGACAGCCTAACCTTCAGGGACATGGCGGACTTTTTCCTCCGGCACTACATGGAGTAATTTATTCTCATCTCCATCTCCATCTTCCTCATTCTCCACCTTGCTCCCCCATTTTCCAGAGATCTATACAAGGTCTTCAATGATGTCTCTCGATTGTTGGCTATGCCACAAGGAAGCCACCATATTTTGTATGGATTAACACCCTCAAGCAAGTCTAGAGTCTCTCATTAGCATTTGAAATGCATTAATTGGCAGAGTGGTTCTTCCTCTTCAAGTTCTCGTCAGAGGCTGATTATGAGAAGGCTTTATTGGGCGTTGGATGACTGAGGGAAGACCAATCATTGTGCACAAGTGTCATCCTGGCATCAAACTTGTTCACGAGTTCATGAAGATAGTTCCTATTTGGCTGAAATTCATGCATCTTCTAGTTCAATATTTCTCTAAAGATCCTATGGGAATGATCATGAGTTGTTTAGGTATTCGTCTCCACAGAGATATGCCTACGAAGAGCACAACTATGCTATCTTTTCCTAGCATTCTTGTTGAAATCAGCCATGATTTCAAGTACCCTCAAGAGTTAGCCGTCCTTTGTGATGATCGGTCTTCATTCACTCATAAATCGAGTATGAATGGAAAACTGGACTCTTGCTCCAAGTGCAGAAGTTTTTATCATGAAGCAAGCAAGTGCAAATCGCGAGAAAAATGGCGGTCTCGTCCGACATCCACTGCGGGGACTCCTTCAGCGCAGACAAGAGAGACATGTGAGGTGCCCATAACCAAGCAGGTCCATTCTATTTTGCAATTCATGTTCAGCTTTGTTTCTAGAATCGATTGAGAGCTGACAGCGTCTGATTCTCCAAACGTTGAGCATATCCAGCGAGATATTCAAGGGCATATTCATCCCTCCCTAATTGGTAGGGAGGGCTAGTCCAGTTCATTGGCCCAAATTGTTTTCGTGAGGCCTGAAGGCCAAGAAGCTTTAGTGCAACCAGCTACATCTCCTAAGACAAACTCCAACCAATGGCCTTTCCTAAGGGCAACCAATTTGAATGTGAACCATAAGTTAAAGTCTGCAGTTGTGGGTATCATCTCGAGGGAACAAAGCATCATCTCACAAATGGAGGGTCAGACGTGAAGTGTTGAGGATCCCAATGGAATTAAGATAGTAGTGGATGAAAGAGACCTTCTTAGATCGACGTATCTTATTGAATTGGAGGAACACATGAAGAATTTAGGGAGATATATTAGAGAAGAAAATTTTGAGAACCAAGTTCAGTGCAATATCAGTCATCTTTTTTTCATTCACCGTCTGTACTTTACTGGGAGTTTACAACTCGACCGTACATAACTACTTTATTTAGCACACCACATCACAACACTATTTACACACACATTATATACATACATAATATACAAGTGGGTCATAAGGACTGTATCAACTCCTTCCCCCTAAAAAAAAATCATGTCCTCAAGAACAAAGTGAGAGAATTGCTCTTGAAGGTAAGAAATGTTTTCCCATGCTGCATCTGCTGGAGCATAATTTTCCAGTGAGTCAATACTTCACGTTTCTCCTTGTTGGTGCGATAGTCCAAAGCGGCTTGTGGTGTGAGAATGTTTTCAGGTACCTCATTAAGTGCGAACGACAATTCTTGGTGAATCTCTAAGGAGTTGTTTGGAGGCCATTTTCCACTTCATTTCCCATCATTTCGCACCATTTCCCATTAAAAAGCGTTTGGGAGGCACATTTCATTTTCATTTACCTTTAGAAGGTGAATGATAATAATGGTCATTTTCATTCTTGATGTGAAAGTCTTCATAAGGACATTCACTTGTCAAATGGGTTTTTAAATGGTAATCTTGTGACGAATGATCATATTTACCCTTCCATCATTCATTTTTTCCTTTTGAATCCCCAAAACCCATACTTCAATCATCAAATGAAAAACAAAATTTTTTCCTTTCCTACGATGATTGTATGGCCTCCCAAACAATCCCTAAATCAGGACCAATATGTTTCTTGAGCAAGGAGACATGAAAAAATGGATGAATGAGGGCGCTTGGAGGGAGTTGTAATTCATATGCAACTGGCCCTATCTTTTCACAATTTTGAATGGCTCAAAATATTTGGTCGATAACTTGGGAGAGTCCTTGTTAGCAACATATTTTTAGCGATGAGATCTTAGTTTCAGATAGAACAAATCTCCCACAATATATTCCACTGCACGATGGAATTTATCATATATCTGCTTCATTCTATCTTGTGTCAGTTACATTTGGTTCCACAATATTTTGATAGTATTATCTTTGTCCATTAACATATGTTCAATACTTTCAACCTTGGCCAGTCTTAACACATGGTCCAACAATTTTGGAGGTTTCGCCCATAGATCGCTTGAAAAGGAGTCATTTTAAATGATGAATGACAACTGGTATTGTTGTAACAGTATTCTGCCCAAGACAAATAACGAATCCATTCTTTTGGCTTAGTGCCCACAAAGCAAAGGAGGTGCATCTCAAGTGTTCTATTTACCACTTCTGATTGACCATCAGATTGAGGATGGAAGGCAATGCTATAATTAAACCTCATCCCATTTAGGTTGAACAATTCTTTCCAAAAAAGACTAGTGAAGATTGGGTCTCTATCACAAACACGACTTGAAAAAGGGTCATTTTAATCGATGAATACCAATTGGTATTGTAACAGTATTCTGCCCAATACAAATAACGAATCCATTCTTTTGGCGTAGTGCCTACGAAACAACGAAGGTAAATCTCAAGTGTTCTATTTACCACGCATTGAGTCCCATACACGGCTTAAAAAGGAGTCATTTTAATCGATGGATGCCAATTGGTATTATAATAGTATTTTGCCCAAGGCAAATAACCAATCTATTGTTTTGGCTTAGTGCCCACAAAGCAACAATGGTACATCTTAAGTATTCTATTTACCACTTCTGATTAACCATCAGATTGAGGATGGTAGGCAATGTTGTAATTAAACCTCATCCCATTTAGGTTGAACAATTATGTCCAAAAAGCACTAGTGAAGATTGGGTCTCTATCACAAACCACTGACCGAGGCATACCATGTAATTTAAATATATTGTCAAAAAATACCTTATCCACTCCCGGTGCCGTGTAAGGATGAGAAAGTGGAATAAAATGGGCATACTTGCTCAACCGATCCACAACAGTAAATATGTTGTCTTCCCAACCGACTTTGGCAGTCCATCTATGAAATCCATGGGATGTCTTCCCATATTCTATTAAGAATAGGCAACAACTACATGAGTCCTGCCAAAAGTCTGGTCTTACTTTTTTGTCTTTGGCAAACATCACACTTCTTGATGAAATTCTTTACAGTACCTTTAATCCTAGTCTAATGAAAAACTTTTCTTATACGATGAAGTGTCTTAGCATAGCTTTCATTTGTGCTTCCATGGAACTGATCCATAATATTTGACAATAATTTTGAATTTCCTAGAAAATAGAGACGATCTTTGTAAAATACCAAATTATGTTTGATGCTATAAGGGGCTTGAGATAATCTTTGGCAAAATCTTCATGATGGCACTAGAAGAATGGATCATCTTTATTAATTTTTTGGATTGGTTCCAACCAATGAGGGACATGTAAGGAGATTGCAAAAAAATTGCCATCAATCCGATTCTCGTCTCAGCAGGAAAGTGCATCAGCCCCCTATTTTCTGTGCCCTTTTTGTACTCAATTATATAGTCATATCCAAGCAAGTTAATTAGCCACTTTTGTTGTGCCACCATGGAAATTCTTTGCCCAAGAAGATGCTTCAAAGACTTCTGATTGGTTTTGATAATAAACTGTCTTCCTAGAAGATAAGGATGCCATTTTTGGACTGGAATCACTAAGGTCATCATCTTTTTTTCATAAGTGGAGAGCAACAATTTTTTTCACTGTAAGGACGGACTAAAGAAGGCAATTAGGTGATTGTCTTGCATTAGCACAACACCAGTACCATTCTCAGAAGCATCACATTCCACAATAAATGGTTTGTCAAAATTTATAAGACCAAGGGAGCTTCTGTCATTTTCAACTTGAGGTCATCAAAAGCTTTCTTTGCATTAGTCGTCCAATTGAAACTGTCTTTTTAGCATATTTGTAACAGGTCCCACATTTTTGCCTTACCCTTGAATAAATTTCCTGCATGGAATGTTGTATCGGCGATATATCGCCGATATATCGATATCGGCCTTCAACCGGTAAAACGATACACTGCAATATCGTTTTCATAATTTTTTAAAA
The DNA here is from genome assembly GCA_039654745.1 of Houttuynia cordata. Lineage (NCBI taxonomy): Eukaryota > Viridiplantae > Streptophyta > Magnoliopsida > Piperales > Saururaceae > Houttuynia > Houttuynia cordata. Next base: position 58,325,956 of record CM077503.1, read on the forward strand.
TATCGCCGATATATCAGTTTCGGTTCAATATATCGGTATTTTTTTAAAAAATTTAAAAAGAAAAAAAATCAACTTTCCCGTTTGTTTCCCATCCTATGCCAAGTGGAAGGATACAGGTTTAATACGTAAATACATATTTTAAAATTTATGCTTATCTAAATGAGTATCACTCATTTTATAAGTTATATTGTGAAAATATATGGTAAAAACTAGTTTTAAACCACTGATATTTTTTACACTATCTCTGATATATCTATGATATGTCTCCGATATTTTGTCTCTTTAGTCGACCGATATTTTACCGATATTTGATATGACATTCCTTGCCTGCAGTAGCCTGTGAGGCCTAGAAATCCCCTTAGAGCCTTGATAATATTTGGTTGGGGCCAATGAAGTATAGTGATCACTTTTTCTGGATCAATCGCAAGACCCTCCTCTGTTATCACATGGCCTAAATAATGAACTTGTGAAGTTGCAAAAGCACATTTTTCTTTTTTTTTTACTAAGAGTTGGTTAGTTTTCAAGACATCAAACACAATAGATAAATGATGTAAGTGGTCATGTAGATTGAGGCTGTAAATCAAGATGTCATAAAAATTACACAGAAAAATTTTCTAATGTAGGGATTGAAAATGCCATTCATCAAGACTTGGAAGGTAGAAGGTGCATTAGTAAGGCCAAATGACATGACTAAAAATTCATAGTGGCCTTGGTGAGTGTTGAATGCAATTTTAGGGATATTAGGTGGAAAAATTCTTATTTGATGATAACTTGACCTGAGGTCCAATTTAGAGAAGACCTTTGCACCATATAGCTCACCCAACAATTCATCCACAATCGGATAGTGATTTTGTTGAGTGCTCTGTAATCAACTCACATTCTCCAGAGGCTGTCATGCTTTTTGACAAGAAGAACAGGGAAGAATATGGATTGTTGCTGAGTTGGATTATTCTCTATCTCCATCTTCTAGAAGTGTGGGTAGCATTACGGTATGATGAAAATAGGTTTGTTGTTGGGCACAAGTGGAATTCGATGGTCTTGGCATCGTTAAGGAGGAAGGCCCTTTGGAGTAGCAAAAATACCTTTATATTCTTCTAGGAGTGCCATCACCTCTATATTAATTTTTTCTTATCAATGTGGGTCCCAATGAGAGATTGCATTCAACAATATACCATGCATCATCTTCTTGATATCTTTGGAGATTTGAGAATCTAGAACAACCATATCAAGTGGTGCTTGTGGTCTCCATAAAATGACTTCAACACCCTTGAGTGTAAATGTCATTTTTAACTTTTCAAAATCCCAAACGATAGATCTCAACGTCTTCAACCATTGTGCTCCTAGAACTTCATATCCACATATAGGAAGAATGTAAAAATCAATTACAAGGGAAATATTTTGGACTGTCAAAATGACACCTTGACATTTGCTAGAACTTTTTAGTTGGCTCCTATCACCAAAAAAGGCATATCCTCCATTGAATATAACCCATCTTTTTGGCTAGCAAAATAGTGGCAGGCACACCATTTACCCATCCTCGGAGTTACATTGTTTGTGGTGTTGAAGTGTTTGTGAGTGCATTCAAAGGGATGCGTGGGATTTCTTCGGTAGTCACATCCTCTTCTTCCATCTGCACTTGAACTTCTTCATCTTCTTATTGTGCCTCAATCAAGAACAATCTTTTACAGTAATGCCCAAGGGTGAATTTCTCATTCCAGTGAAAACATATGCCTTTGGCTCAGCGCTCTTGAAGTTCGGAAGGGGTCAACATTTTTATTGGAGTGGAATTAGGAACATCTTTTGTCGTTGGATTTTAAATTTTTTTAACTTCCATTGATGGAGAGTAAGAGTTTCTATGAAGCACCACATATGGGGATATGTTCTTGTGAGCCCGAGATTCATAGAGTCGCGCGAGACCAGCCACTTCCACCAAGTTAGTAGGCCAACCTGCCCGAACTTCTGCTTTGATATTATCCTTTAAGCCACTAACGAATCCACCCACTTGTTGTGCCATGGACAAAACACCGGCCTTGGATAGTAGTCTTTCATAAGCCGTTTGATACTCCTCTACAGTACCAATTTGTTGCAACTTTGATAACTCTCCATAGAAATTTAGATACTCATAAGGCCCAAACTATGTAAAAATTGCGTTTTTAAACTCATTCCAAGTAGGCATGCCAGTAGACTCCTTCAAGATTTGGAACCAGAGTTGAACGTCTGATAAATTAAAAGATGCCATTGAAACACGCTCCTCTACCAGAATACAGTGGAAATCACAAAACTGTTCTACTTAGTATACCCAACTTGTTGGATCATCTTTCCCATCAAATGTTCGTAAATGCAATTTTATGTCAGAAGCGGTTCGAGTAAAAGGCACAAATTCTACTCTTTCTTCTACTGAATTGTTGCACGACCTCCAGACCAGTGATCAACAACATGATTTTCAGAACTCTCACCTTTTTCACGCTGGGTGCGAATCACATAGTTATAGTACCCCATCTCTTTTTCCCGATTTGGAGGGATTGTTTCATGTCTTGAAACCAAAATTTGGAGTTGCTTCAGTACTTCACCTATTTGTGTTTGCAAGACTACGATATCGCAATCATTTTTGCTAGGAGTGCGAGTGGTTGCCATGGGAGGGTATTCTTCTTGAACCTCATCCGGTTGATCCTCCATATGAGGCTCCGATACCAAATTGATAGAGACCTTCTTCTTAGATTGACCAATCTTGTTGGATTGGAGGAAAACATGAAGAATTTAGGGAGATAGATTAGAGAAGAAAATTTAGAGAACTAGGTTCAGTGTAATATCATTCATCTTTTCTTCATTCATCGTCTGCGCTTTTGATACAAGCCAGGGTAGTTACAAGGAATTACAACTCAACCATACATAACTACTCTATTAGCATACCACATCACAACACCTATTTACACACATACATACATAATATATAAGTGGGTCCTAAGGATTGTATCAGTGGATCTCACACTACAACAAAATTAGCTTTTAACGGCGGATTTTTTTTGATAGAAAAGAGTCTGTCGATAATGCTTATCACTAGCGATAGAAATACATTTGTCGTAAAAGAAGCAACATTAACGGCAGATTATTTTCGGCAGACATGAATCCGTCGGTATTGAGATTTATTACGACCGATATTAGCGGCGAAAATTTTTTCGCCAGTATAAAACTGTTTCTTTCGACGGATTTTTGCGGCAGAAACAATTCTGTCGAAAAAGTTTTTCCGTCTTGCCCCATTTCGCGCGCGCGGACCCCGACTTTAACCCCATTCACCCTCCCCCTCTACCCGATCCTCTCATGCTGCCGTCTCCGCCTCTCCCCCAAGGAAGCGGCAGGCGGCTTGTAGTGTGAAGGGGTCGTGGCGGAGGCGGCCGAGGGAGATGACGGCGAAGGCGGAGGTGAGGTATTGGAGGGCGGTGAGGACGGCGGGGAGGTTGAAGCGGGTGATGGCTAGCTTGTTGATGACGGCCAGGAGGCTGGAGCAGACGGCGTAGCCGACGCCCCTATTCTGGCAATTCACCCGCTTCAACTCAACTCACAGTTGCCTCCTCAACAGAGATGGTTGCCCCCCGACTCGGGCAATCCAGCTCAAGCCCCCCAGCAGCAATTCGTCCAACAGGTAAAGCTCCAACCTTCATTTCTTGCTTGTTTCGCCTCCATTTCTTCGTTTCAGATCAAGAAATTTGGTTTCTCTTTTCCGTTAGTTCAATGTATTTCAGGTTGTAAAGTATCACCTTTTTGTGTTTTTTTGCCTTTTTCAAGGTTCTGAAATGGGTTATGTCCATACATTTGTTGCCTTATAGATGTTTGATCAAATGCTAAGCTTGTGTTGAATGATTTTTTGTATAGGAGAATCTCTTTCTGCTAAGCCTTTGTGCCTTGCAGATGTTTGATAAAATGCTAAGCTGTGTTAAATGAATCTTTGCAGTTAGGTGGTTTTGTTACCATGTTTTTGATGTGAAATTGTTAGTAAGATTCACTACTAATATAAAAAATGCAATTTTAATCTCTTACCATTATTAACATTAGAATTACTTATGAGTACAGGAAACATTCTCAATTGAAAAAGAAAATGGGAAGTTGAAAAGTTTGCACAAGTGGGTGCATTCCGGGGTCGAAAATTTGGACTATGGTATAGGTAAGCCTCTTTTATGGTTTTTAATGTTATATTTTATCTGGCAAGAAGTATTGTCAGTTCTCCCATTTATTTTCTCTGGTTTTTCTTGCATATGGCATTAGCTTGTATGATCCACCAGAGAAAATCTACCACGCTGGAAGGGACCTTCAGTTCGTGATGATCTAGAATTTTTGTGAAATATTGTGAAACACAAGACAAAGTTCTCTACTAAAAGTTCACATGTTTTGCGATCATCTGAGAATGGCACTCTTCTCCCAATTGTGTGAATATTTGGTATTAATGACATATATTGGCTAAAAGAGTGGTGATACACATGCAGTTCATGTCATCGAAAATTTTTGCTTTAACCATTTCTAATGGGTTGTTCATCAACTTATAGATTCTTCATTCGCAATCAACTCTGGTGGACAAAATATGACTTCTTCTGGGGGGATGACATATGAAGCTGACAACAACCCCCTTGGTCCTGCATCTTATTATTCATATATGGTCAATTAAAATTGTTCTGTACTGTTAAGCAACCATTTAATGAGAAATACATTGAAACAAGTAAAGTTTGGGTTGTGTATATATAAAATAGCTTGGATTTTGTCATTTTTTTCAATTGCTTGTAATTGTCTGTGTATATTATTGTGACATGGATTTCTATTTTCATTCGTGCACTTGAAGTCTTATTTCCTTCCTGACAAAAGAAGACATTAATTGTGCTTTGCATTTGTATTTCAGCATGTGGGATGGTGGTCACCAACAATTATAAGAGGTGTGGATCATGAGGCAGTTCATATTCTGAATCATAAGTTCGCAATGAATGTTGTAAGGAATCTTAGTCAAAAGACACACTGGCGTATCAAAACCCACATTGCCATTAGTCACTTGGATGTCAATAAAATTAACGTGAGCATCCTTTACTTATGAATGATTACATGAATAACTTCATGTTTTGGTACAGAGGTTTGTTCTAAAATTGCATGACCTCATTGGGCAGAATATTGTGGCAGACATGCGGAAAGTTTTGGCAAAGAATGCCCAGGTGGAGCAGGAGAGGTTGCATAGAAGAGTATTTTTGGACAACATCAACCCAGAGAATGAATGGCTTTATTGGTAAGTGGGTTCCATGTTCATTCTGGCACTGAAATGTATCAGAGCAACAAAATCTTGTGCTAGCTTTGATGCAGCACCCCACTCTCCTCTGTGCGTGTGTCTCTTTTTATCGAAGGAATTATATGTGGTTCAGTGATTCTTTAAGACTTGAATATCCTATGTCACTATCTGACTTGAACCCACTGGCCCTATTACATTGCAGATAATGGTTTCCTGTTTTGTGAAGACCTAACACTTTGAGGAATATCTCTGTGTTTTTTTTTTCTGAAAAACTCATGTTTGTCATTGATATAATTACCAACATTTTCTTTTCCTTGGCTCCTTGCTCCAGTCCCTCTGCAATGCGTGTGGGCTTCGATACAAGAAAAGAAACTTCAATCCTACTCAGATGAAGGCCAATGCTTTGACCAAGGAAAAGAGCAGAATCAAGGTAAAGATGTTTGACCATGTTTTTTGTTCTTTTTTCCATTTGAGGAAGATCAAGATAAAAATCCATGACAAATCTCTGTTAGACTTTCTTCTCTTATATTTCTCTCTCTCTCTCTCTCTCTTTTGGGTTTGTTACCCTCTTCTTTATCTAATTTTTTCCACCTTCTCTCCTTACCCTTCCTCTTTTAGTGTTACTTTCATACTCTTCTTCCCCTTCACAACTCTTACCCCGCATTTACACTTCATTGCATGACACTCCCCTGTTACTTCCTTTTTTCTACCTCCTTCCCTTTGTTGGGGACATCAGGCAGATAGCCGCCAAGGCACCACTCCCTTATTGGTTGACAGCTCACACCAGTATAGACTGTTGGGGAGGTTATGGGGTTGATATACATTTCGGCAATTATGTATTTACTGTCTCATGTTTGCTTAGAGAAGCTAATTAACTTGTTTATATATGTAACAATATATTTCTAATGGTTTTATGCTCAATGCAGCCCACATGGTAGTGACTGTGGTATATAGTAAATGTGAATATTCCAACGAATGGAGCTGAGATTGGTGGTGCTTTGGGGGGTGAGATGGCCACAGGAGGTGGTCGTGAAGCAGGGAGTGACTCTTGAAAGCTATATGAGATGATCCACCTGGTATGTTGGGCATTTTTTCTTCATTTCTCTCTTCCATTTCCCTTCTTGTTTTTGCCTCCTTCATGAAAATTATTTTAGTGGGGGTTGTGGCTAGAGACTTTGTTCAACTAATCACATTACAAGTTTTACATTTTTTGGGTGTATAGTTATTATTCAATTCGGAAATGATATATTGACATATTGTCACAAACTAGAGTCTAGACCTCTTATGTTCTATATTGAAACTCATGTTCTTTTACTGAAGGCTTTAAGTTTCCATGAAACTTTTTCTATCACCATGGAGTAGTGTAGTTACCCCCCTTTGCCTCCTCAATGCAGGTCTAGATCTAGTTACAACGATGTTGTTACATGTTCATAATGTTTTCAGTTAAGAGGAGTCAAACAAGGGCTCAGAGGAGTCACGCATGTCAGCTGAGTGGCAGGGACGATTCTTTTTTCTTTTTTATTTGTCAGAGAACACAATTCATTGGACAAAAGTTTTTGTATGATGTTTTATTTAATGCAAGTACTAATTTAATGATGAATAAAATTGATGTTCTTGGCTAGTTCTTGTTATATTTATTACACAAAAAATATGTACAATACAACGGAAAAACCATATACTGGTAGCATATTATTTATATATACAATGTGGTAATAATATATCTGTTGTATTTTTTTTCGAGGTCTTTACCGACAGATAAAATCTGTCACAAATGAGCTAAAACCGTCGCAATAGGTATCTAACGGAGTCTAGAGTAATTTATGCCGACGGAAGATAACCGTCGCTAAAAATCCTACATCCGTCGATAAAACTGTCGGTAAAGATATTAGCGACAGATTGCCATTTTTCCGTCGAAATGTCATTAGCGGCGCCACTTATAACGACAGGGCCATTGGCGGGAAAAATCCGTCGCTATAAATTTGTAGCGACAGTTTATAGACTTTTAGCGACAGTGTTTGCCGTCGATAAAAGCCATTTTTGTTGTAGTGTCACCAATCGCAATGCAATGTGTGGTATGTCTTATTCCTTGATGAATTCATATGTTTGGCAAGAATGGTTGTATAGTGATGATGATAGTGGTTCCCCCTCTAAAAGCTCTAAAATCGTTGAAGAATAAGAAGAAAAATAATAAAAATAAATATAAGAAGGGGATAAAAGCGAGTATATTTGATTTTACTTTTTTATTTCTTTTGAAAATTTTGTTTTTGATTTCCTTGTAGGAGGGTGCTTCTCTTTTTTGTGTTTTCCTGGTGTTTAGGAAATGCCATCCTTGCATCGTTGTATCTTATTTGCCTTTTTTTGGATTGTACTACTATAATTTCTCAATTATCTAAAAAAAGAAAAGAAGTTGGACTATCTTTGTGGATATTGTTGTGCGATTCTGCTGGTTAATTACTTTCTTGGTCCCACTGGCATAGTTCACTTTTTTGTCTAAAAAATTAACAAAAAGTTATTAATTTCTGAAAACCAAAAAGGATTATCAACATGGAACAGATGGAGTATATGGATAGTTGTTTATGTTCAGATAACACCAAGATTGTGATTTAGAGACTCGCGTACTTATTGATATTTTTTAATTCAGCAAAAAAAAGCTTACTGAATTTTTATTCCTACCATGCGGTGGACACAGACATCTGTTTAAGCTCGTAGTCCTACCGAGAGAGAAGCAATCTTACGAGGGCTAACTACAAGCACACCCATCCAAAAGAAAATTTGTCAACATTAATAAAATGTCGACATGTGTTGGGAGACCGAGAACCACGCCGCATGGAAGCAAAGATATCCGGTGTACAGGTGGGTGGGTGGGTGTAGTAAATGCCCAAGGGGATTGGCAGCAAGATATGGTATTCTAAGACGACTCGGACAGGCGCTTAACTGGAAAAGAAAAGAAGTCTTCACTAGTAGTAGTCCTTTTCTTTAGCAATGAATAATGAGTCCTAACCGAATTTGTTAGGATAACAGAGTTCAAGCAACTCCTATAAAAAACAATCAAAGAATTCATACAGGCAACAATCAATCATGTGATCGCTACAAAAACCCCTACTAAACTCTCATAATCGACCATCCACAGGCCCACGGAGTAATAGCCGGTCTATAAGTGGGTGGATGTAGTAAATGCCCAAGGGGATTGACAGCAAGATATGGTGCTCTAAAACGACTCGGACCGGCGCTTAACTGGAAAAGAAGTCTTCACTAGTAGTAGTCCTTTTCTTTAGCAATGAATAATGAGTACTAACCGAATTTGTTAGTATAACAGAGGTCAAGCGACTCCTATAAAAAAACAATCATAGAATTCATACAGGCAACAATCAGTCAAGTGATCGCTACAAAACCCCTTATTGAACTCTCATAAAGCAGCACAACCATTTGCTTTCACCATCTTCCCGTCTGTATCTAATACCTGAGACGTTATTAATTAAGGAGAGAAAGAGCTCATGAAAGCTTCAAAGTTCAAACCCGAGCAGCCTCTTTGACAGAGAGGACGACGTGTCTCATTTTTAAAAAATGATGCTCAGTTGAAACTTCCAAACAGCCAAGTCTCAGTCTCTTCTGAAGCTTACTTAACAGACTTTGACTGAGACTGTGATAAATGGCTTGCTCAAGTCTTTAATATTCTCCCTCCAAATGGTTAATATTTCCCTCAAGGTTCCAAATACGACAAGAGTCCAATTGTGGAATAGTATGAGATCTTAGAATCTATTACCAATAACGTGCAATGAACGTTTTCTGCATTGCTAAACGACTGAAATGTATTGGACTTGGGCCGTACAAAAATTATACAGTTCCCCGTTCTTCCCGTGTTTTTGTCCGTGAGGGCTCAGCTAAGTGACTATGGACCATGGTTTTAAAAATCGGACTGGACCGGCCGGTCCGACCGGAGCCGGACCTATTTTCGGTCTGGTTCGACCGGGTCGGTTGACCCGGCCGGGTTGTATTGACTCGGCTGGTCGAACCGGAAACCCGGCCGGCCCCGGTCCGGATTTCATCCTCCCATTCTCCTCCCCTTTTGGCTGCGCCTCCTCCCCCCGGCGACATCTCTCTTCCCCTCCCCGGCCGGAGGGGGTGGGGGGCGGCTCCTTCTTGCTGCCGCCGGAGGGGGCCCCCTCCTCTCTGCCTCGAGACGAGGCGGGGCGGGGCCTTGTCTCGAGGCAGAGCCCCTCGAGATGAACCAGAACCCCCGGCGGGGCTCTAGTTCGAGGTGGAGCCGCCCTGCTTTGATTCATCTCGAGGCAGAGCCCTCGCTCTGGTGAGGCTCTGGCTCGAGGTAGGGCAACCCTGCCCCGCCTCATCTCGAGACCAGAGCCCCTCGCCGGGGGCTTTGGTTCAAAGCGGAGCCGCCCTGCCCCGCCCTGCCTCGTCTCCTCGAGATGAACCAGAACCTCTGGCAAGGCTCTGGCTCGAGGCAGGGCAGCCCTGCCCCGCCTCATCTCGAGACCAGAGCCCCCTGCCGGGGGCTCTCTCGAGGCAGAGCCCCAACGGGGTAGGGGGGCCCCTCCAGGGGCAGCTCCCCCCTCCCCCTCCGGCCGCCTGCTTTTTGTTTTTAGGATGATGTCAGCACTGGGTCAACCCGGGTTGACCCCCGGTTGAACCTACCCGGCAAAAATTTCGGGTCGATCACCGGTCCGGTTTTGAAAACGTTGTTATGGTCTGCAGGGTTCCCCTAAACCTAAAAAAGGAGGTGGAATTACAAATTCCTATTCAAAGTTCAAAATGGTACTGTGGCTCACACTTATATTACTATCGCTCGTGCTTGAGAACAATCTCCATATGCATGTCACTATAAAATGCATAGGGCCCACATTGGCACACGAGGCCTGCTTATGAGACCCACGCTTCATGGCCCGCATGCAGGGACATAGCCAGGGGCGAGGTGGGTCATGCCCCCTTGGCCCACAAAATTTTATCACTACATTATTAGGTTGGACCACATGGCCCCTTATTTGTCCTTTGACTTATACGTACTATCTAAGAAGCACGGATACGGATACGGCGACACGATACGGACACAAGGACACGACATTTTTCTAAAAAGTAGGATACGACACGGCTAATAAAAAATTATTTATATAATTTTAAAATATAATTTTTTATATTGTAGTAACACAATTTTTCCTTTAAACTTTGTAAATGTTGCAGCTGCAAACTTGTGATTGAAAAATTATTTTTATTCATAATTTTCATACAAAATTTGGCAGTCTCCCCTATATTTTTGAAACGTAAAAGCTCTGTAATAATCTAAAACACCTGTACAACATAAACCAATACTCCTGTACAACATACATGTCAACCAATGCAGTACCCAAAACTGGGTTCAACATAAACCTTTGTTCTTTTACCAAGTATTTGACCTGCTTTCCCAACTCCAAAGCTCCTAGTCTTGCACAAGCAGATAGAACTCCAACCACTGTAAAACCATCAGGCTTCACATTATTCTTCTGCATCATATAGAAGACATCCAAAGCCTCCTTAGAAAGTCCATTCAAGGAGTATGCAGAAATCATAGTGCTCCAGGAACCACATCTCTCTATTTCATCCTATCAAAAACCCACCGTGCTTTTTCCATGTGACCGAATTTTGCATACATATCGATCAAAGAAGTAGCCACAACTACATTTTGCTCCAAGCACTTCTCCTCAATATATCTATGTATCCACTCCCCATTCTTTATATCACCTGAATGTGCACAAGTAGACAATACCCGCGTAAGAGTAAATTCATCTGGCCTTAAACCCACCATTAACATTTTTCCAAACAAATCCACTGCCTCAATATATTGCTCATCCTCTATGTACCCACTTATCATAAAAGTCCAAGACAGCAAATTCCCCACAGGCATTTCATCGAACAGCTTCCTCGCATCCTCCAAATAACCGCATTTTGCATACATGGAGATCATGCCAATCTTCACAAAGACATCAAACTGAAAAACCAATTTCACAACATGGGCATGAATCCTCCTTCCCAGTTCCAAGTCCAAAAGCCTCGCACACGCCTTAAACACGAATGGAAAAGTGAAGTTGTTAAGTAACAACCCTGCATTTAGCAAGCCACCATAGAATGGGAGAAGGGGGACGGGGGGAGCTAGGGCACGGGAGGAAGGGGAGGGGGGAGAGCCAGGGCACGAGAGACCGGGGAGAGGGGAAAGTCAGGGCACGGGAGGGGGGAGAGAGCCAGGATACATATCCGATGCGTGTCCCGCCGTGTCGGATACGTATCCTCTTTTTTTTAAAAAAAAAATAACATGGATACGCAGGCAGCCGTGTCGCCAGCGTATCCGTGTCGGATACGCATCGGATACGGACACGGCTGCCATTTTGCCGTGTCCGTGCTTCCTAGCGTACTATCTAAAGTGGCCTCCCTTGAGTCATTTTTCTGGCTATGCCCCTGCCTGCATGGAGAAATTATTGGGTGTCCCTTGCACGCCAGGGATGCACATGTGCCAGAGATCAACGACTGTGCTCAGTTGTTTGGTGCCTAACACTTGGAAAGCACATGTGCCGGAGATTGACAGCTCCCTGGGCTTGGATAACGTGGCCATGCCGTTGTATCCAATAATTTCTCGGCTGCATGGTGCAAGTGGTTGAACTTTGAAACATGACTCTTTAAGGTATCCTTCTTTCAACAGACGGTTGGCCCATTGTAGTGGGCCTGCATGTGGGACCAAGGCCAATATATGGAAAGGGCCAGAAGGTCCAAGAGTAGGCCCAGATGAAGGCCCAGAATTTCTGTCAGGTCCCAGCCCCAGTTTGGGCCAGCGTATCATAAGTCATTCCTATAAATGGAGACTTGAATGTTCCAGGATAACAGGTTTGACCGCCGCCGACGCCTTCAAACCAGCATCTATCTTCCTGATCACCACTTACCATCTACTCAGGCTCCATTATTTCGACATTTTAATTACAGGTCTCGAGAACCCTTCTCAATCCATCTAGAAAAAGGAGAAATGTGAATTGGCAGGTCAAGACTCGTATGTGTTGTACTAGGCCGTTTGGGGCGTGATTAAAAGCAAAACATCACACTGTAGCATCTATATTTTTTCTATATCCAGATATGGAAAAAACATGGATGCGGCAAATCCACTGTGGATATTTGTTTATAATCACGCCCCAAACGGCCGAAAAAAAAGTTACAGTCACATGGGCATCTTCTTAATTGGTCATACAGTGTTGAGTTGGCTTGTACCGGCCATTTCAAAGAAAGGTAAGGTGACTGAGGCAGGCCAGACTTTATCATCTATGATATTTTCTTTTATGATATTCCATTTGACTTGAACTTGTTCAATTTGAATGATTCATGATACTTATCAAATCCGCTTAAAAGAAGGAAAAAATTAATATGTGATGCACCCTAAATTTCTAATATGCAGGTGGCATATATTAAGAAAAATGAAAATGTAGGTGGTGCATTGTGTGCTGTCGGATTGGGGTCTGAAGGTGCACATTTTTTTTAGTCGGTGGGCGGATTATTAAAAACCCTCCTAACCCCCCATTATACGTGGGCTGCACATTAGAAATCACACGGGCAATGAGCGCTGAGATACCCGAACTTGTTTGCCCACCAGCACACGTTAATTGGACCATATAAGGGTTAAATCTTTATACGTTTGGAGTGTGGTGTTTCTTAACCTGACCAATCTTATTAGTAAGGCTAATGAATTGAGGTGGGCACTCTGAAACGCTGTGCAAGTGCAACAAAAGCCAAAGCTCAATTTGATCAATGACCTTGGAAAAAAGATAGAGATGAAAACATGCCAACATCATAATATCTTTTGACTGAAGACTACAAAACGTTGAACACACCCAGCTCCAATCCAAGACACGGACAGCACACGTTTTAAATAAGCAGTCTCTCCTTTTTAAATGTATTTTGCTATATAATACAACTGAATTCTTGAGCATCCTCAAATGCCATCTTTCCTCTAGTCATTCATCTACAAATCATCTCCTATATTCTCCTTTTCCTGAACATAGTTCCCCATTTTTTATTTCTAGCATTTTGCATGGATCATGGAACTCAAGTTCCTGAGTATTTTATATGCCCCATATCTCTCCAAATCATGAAAGACCCTGTGACTACTATTACCGGTATAAGTTATGATCGAGTGAGCATCGAGCAATGGCTTAGCCATGGCAGAAACAAGACCTGCCCAGTAACCAAACAGGAACTTCCCATTGACACCGAATTGATTCCGAACCACACTCTTCGCCGATTGATCCAAGCTTGGTGCACTACGAATTCAACCAGTGGCATAGGCCAAATTCCCACCCCAAAGGCCCAGCTTGACAAACCCCAGGTCATTAAACTCCTCCAAGAACTCTCACACCCTCAGTTGCAACTGAATTGCCTGAAGAAACTTCATGAATGGTCGATCGAGAGTGAGCAGAGTCGAAAATGCGTTGAAGAAGCGGGTGCTGTGAAGGCCATGGTTCCTCTTATGGTGAAATGGTCCAAGGAAGGTGGAATTCCTTTGGTGGTGGAAGCTCTTGGTATTCTCGAACTCTTCCGTATTACTTATGATGATCTGAAGCTTCCAGTAAGCGATGATTACACAATCACGAAATTAGTAATGAGCATTTTACAAGGAGGATTGGTTTATAGCGTTGAAGCAAAAACTAATGCAATTCTAGTATTGCAACACATCTTTGAAGTTGCAAGGCTGGAATACCTTGAAGTGTTGAGGCAGGACTTCTTTGAATGTATAACTAGGGTTTTGAAAGAAGGGTATTCACACAAGGCAGTCAAAGCCTCATTGCATATTCTACTCAAGGCATGTCCTTGGGGGAGGAACCAAATCAAGATAATCGAAGCAGGTGGAGTTTCTGAGCTTATTGAGCTTGAGCTCTCACAGCGAGCCGACAAGAGGACCACAGAGCTGATCTTGTGTGTGTTGGAGCATCTATGCAGGTGTCAATATGGCCGCGACCGGTTTGTCAGCCACCCAGCCGGAATTGCGGTCATCGCAAAGAGGATTTTGAGAGTTTCCCCTGTGGTCGATGAGCAAGGTGTACGTATTCTCTCGCGTGTATGTAAATTATCTGCAACTGAGGAAGTTGTTCAGGAGATGTTGAGGGTGGGTGCTGTAACAAAGCTTAGTATGGTTATTCAAACAGATTGTGCAACACAAGTAAAGCACAAGGCTAGAGGTGTCCTTAGATTGCACTCAAATGTGTGGAACAACTCCCCATGTGTGGCACTTTATTTGATAACAAGATATTGTTAACTAGATATTGTTAACTAGAGGTGAAAGTTTTATTATTTGGTGGCCATTTTAATTAGTTACTCTTCTCTTTTGTAAATATCAACTTCCTTTTTTTGATGAATGTATGATGCTTATATACCATGCATCAGAAAAGTTTTAGTAGAAATTCAGATAAGTGAAAATAAAGGAAGTTAGCGCACAAGGATCATATGGAGTTTACTTGTGAGGATGGAGTTTGAGGTTCTCTTAACTGCTTACCATCAGATTTGATATTTTTCGTAATTCTGAGGCAACTTTGTTTTTCAACTCGCTGCATTAGTTGTATTGAGATTGAGATGTATTCCCCTGTTGGGGCTTACATCAAAGCAAAGAGGGAAAAAGAAGAAAATGGTTCTTGGAACTTAGTATTAGCTGCTTCTAGGAGAACAACCTCCAGTGGGGCAAGTCTCCTTCCATGATGATTTTCAAATTAACGCAAAGCAAGGCTAAGAAGTCCTTAACTAGCTACACAATTTTATTTAAGCAAATGCACATATTTTGCATTGGAAAGGTTAGTTATCATTTGAAAAAGAAATAAATGTAATACTTAGGGTCTGTATGGTTAGAGAGAAAAAGAAAAAAAAATCAAATTAGAAAAAAGAAGAAAAGAAAAATGAGGGGGAG
Organism: Houttuynia cordata; assembly: GCA_039654745.1. Taxonomy (NCBI): domain Eukaryota; kingdom Viridiplantae; phylum Streptophyta; class Magnoliopsida; order Piperales; family Saururaceae; genus Houttuynia; species Houttuynia cordata. The sequence goes on from CM077503.1 coordinate 58,341,138, forward strand.
TTGGACTTTTTTCTCATTTTTTCTCTATTTAAGAAAGAAAATATATAACTGAAATTTTTATGTGGTTCTCTGAATACTTCACCGTGTTAACTTGTCTGAACTGCTCATTGTTGCCAGCTGAGTCGCTGACGGAAAGAGATTGACTTGTTTTTTCAGTGTCTGCCCAAGTGTTGGATTGACTTGTAATAGTGCCAAAGGTCTCAAATGGCTGCTTAGCGTTGTACTCTATTTACTTAGAATGTAAAAGATGGTCCACAACTACAAATGCAAGAATTCACTTGCAACATATGGTCGGGTCTGAAATAAGTCCGGTTTGGATCTCCACTTGGCTCTGTTCTGCTAACGAAATGACCGCCCGCACATACATGGAAAAAAGAAAACGAATGTGATTTAGAAAGTGTGCCCATCATGTTTTGTGTGGGCCCCAGCTGATCGCTGATCCTCAGGAAGTCCATTCAAGGAGTATGCAGAAATCATAGTGCTCCAGGAACCACATCTCTCTGTTTTATCCTATCAAAAACCCACCGTGCTTTTTCCATGTGACCGAATTTTGCATACATATCGATCAAAGAAGTAGCCACAACTACATTTTGCTCCAAGCACTTCTCCTCAATATATCTATGTATCCACTCCCCATTCTTTATATCACCTGAATGTGCACAAGCAGACAATACCCGCGTAAGAGTAAATTCATCTGGCCTTAAACCCACCATTAACATTTTTCCAAACAAATCCACTGCCTCAATATATTGCTCATCCTCTATGTACCCACTTATCATAAAAGTCCAAGACAGCAAATTCCCCAACGGCATTTCATCGAACAGCTTCCTCGCATCTTCCAAATAACCGCATTTTGCATACATGGAGATCATGCTAATCTTCACAAAGACATCAAACTGAAAAACCAATTTCACAATATGGGCATGAATCCTCCTTCCCAGTTCCAAGTCCAAAAGCCTCGCACATGCCTTAAACACGAATGGAAAAGTGAAGTTGTTAAGTAACAACCCTGCATTTAGCAAGCCACCATAGAATGGGAGAAGGGGGACGGGGGAGCTAGGGCACGGGAGAAAGGAGGACGGGAGGGGGGGAGAGCCAGGGCACGGGAGACCGGGAGGAGGGGAAAGTCAGGGCACGGCAGGGGGGAGAGAGCCAGGATACATATCCGATGCGTGTCCCGCCGTGTCGGATACCTATCCTCTTTTTTTTTTCTTTTTTTTTAGAAAAAATAACACGGATACACAGGCAGCCGTGTCGCCAGCGTATCCGTGTCGGATACGCATCGGATACGGACACGGCTGCCATTTTGCTGTGTCCGTGCTTCCTAGCGTACTATCTAAAGTGGCCTCCCTTGAGTCATTTTCCTGGCTATGCCCCTGCCTGCATGGAGAAATTATTGGGTGTCCCTTGCACGCCAGGGATGCACATGTGCCAGAGATCAACGACTGTGCTCAGTTGTTTGGTGCCTAACACTTGGAATATGTGCCGGAGATTGACGGCTCCCTGGGGCCTGGATAACGTGGCCATGCCGTTGTATCCAATAATTTCTCGGCTGCATGGTGCAAGTGGTTGAACTTTGAAGCATGACTCTTTAAGGTATCCTTCTTTCAACACACGGTTGGCCATTGTAGTGGGCCTGCATGTGGGACCAAGGCCAATATATGGAAAGGGCCAGCAGGTCCAAGAGTAGGCCCAAGGTGAAGGCCCAGAATTTCTGTCAGGTCCCAGCCCCAGTTTGGGCCAGCGTATCATAAGTCATTCCTATAAATGGAGACTTGAATGTTCCAGGATAACAGGTTTGACCGCCGCCGACGCCTTCAAACCAGCATCTATCTTCCTGATCACCACTTACCATCTACTCAGGCTCCATTATTTCGACATTTTAATTACAGGTCTCGAGAACCCTTCTCAATCCATCTAGAAAAAGGAGAAATGTGAATTGGCAGGTCAAGACTCGTATGTGTTGTTCTAGGCCGTTTGGGGCGTGATTAAAAGCAAAACATCACACTGTAGCATCTATATTTTTTCTATATCCAGATATGGAAAAAACATAGATGCTGCAAATCCACTGTGGATATTTGTTTATAATCACGCTCCAAACAGCCGAAAAAAAAAGTTACAGTCACATGGGCATCTTCTTAATTGGTCATACAGTGTTGAGTTGGCTTGTACCGGCCATTTCAAAGAAAGGTAAGGTGACTGAGGCAGGCCAGACTTTATCATCTATGATATTTTCTTTTATGATATTCCATTTGACTTGAACTTGTTCAATTTGAATGATTCATGATACTTATCAAATCCGCTTAAAAGAAGGAAAAAATTAATATGTGATGCACCCTAAATTTCTAATATGCAGGTGGCATATATTAAGAAAAATGAAAATGTAGGTGGTGCATTGTGTGCTGTCGGATTGGGGTCTGAAGGTGCACATTTTTTTTTAGTCGGTGGGCGGGTTATTAAAAACCCTCCTAACCCCCCATTATACGTGGGCTGCACATTAGAAATCACACGGGCAATAAGCGCTGAGATACCCGAACTTGTTTGCCCACCAGCACACGTTAGTTGGACCATATAAGGGTTAAATCTTTATACGTTTGGAGTGTGGTGTTTCTTAACCTGACCAATCTTATTAGTAAGGCTAATGAATTGAGGTGGGCACTCTGAAACGCTGTGCAAGTGCAACAAAAGCCAAAGCTCAATTTGATCAATGACCTTGGAAAAAAGATAGAGATGAAAACATGCCAACATCATAATATCTTTTGACTGAAGACTACAAAACGTTGAACACACCCAGCTCCAAGCCAAGACACGGACAGCACACGTTTTAAATAAGCAGTCTCTCCTTTTTAAATGTATTTTGCTATATAATACAACTGAATTCTTGAGCATCCTCAAATGCCATCTTTCCTCTGGTCATTCATCTACAAATCATCTCCTATATTCTCCTTTTCCTGAACATAGTTCCCCATTTTTGATTTCCAGCATTTTGCATGGATCATGGAACTCAAGTTCCTGAGTATTTTATATGCCCCATATCTCTCCAAATCATGAAAGACCCTGTGACTACTATTACCGGTATAAGTTATGATCGAGTGAGCATCGAGCAATGGCTTAGCCATGGCAGAAACAAGACCTGCCCTGTAACCAAACAGGAACTTCCCATTGACACCGAATTGATTCCGAACCACACTCTTCGCCGATTGATCTAAGCTTGGTGCACTACGAATTCAACCAGTGGCATAGGCCAAATTCCCACCCCAAAGGCCCAGCTTGACAAACCCCAGGTCATTAAACTCCTCCAAGAACTCTCACACCCTCAGTTGCAACTGAATTGCCTGAAGAAGCTTCATGAATGGTCGATCGAGAGTGAGCAGAGCCGAAAATGCGTTGAAGAAGCGGGTGCTGTGAAGGCCATGGTTCCTCTTATGTTGAAATGGTCCAAGGAAGGTGGAATTCCTTTGGTGGTGGAAGCTCTTGGTATTCTCGAACTCTTCCGTATTACTTATGATGATCTGAAGCTTTCAGTAAGCGATGATTACACAATCACGAAATTAGTAATGAGCATTTTACAAGGAGGATTGGTTTATAGCGTTGAAGCAAAAACTAATGCAATTCTAGTATTGCAACACATCTTTGAAGTTGCAAGGCTGGAATACCTTGAAGTGTTGAGGCAGGACTTCTTTGAATGTATAATTAGGGTTTTGAAAGAAGGGTATTCACACAAGGCAGTCAAGGCCTCATTGCATATTCTACTCAAGGCATGTCCTTGGGGGAGGAACCAAATCAAGATAATCGAAGCAGGTGGAGTTTCTGAGCTTATTGAGCTTGAGCTCTCACAGCGAGCCGACAAGAGGACCGCAGAGCTGATCTTGTGTGTGTTGGAGCATCTATGCAGGTGTCAATATAGCCGCGACCGGTTTATCAGCCACCCAGCCGGAATTGCGGTCATCGCAAAGAGGATTTTGAGAGTTTCCCCTGTGGTCGATGAGCAAGGTGTACGTATTCTCTCGCGTGTATGTAAATTATCTGCAACTGAGGAAGTTGTTCAGGAGATGTTGAGGGTGGGTGCTGTAACAAAGCTTAGTATGGTTATTCAAACAGATTGTGCAACACAAGTAAAGCACAAGGCTAGAGGTGTCCTTAGATTGCACTCAAATGTGTGGAACAACTCCCCATGTGTGGCACTTTATTTGATAACAAGATATTGTTAACTGGAGGTGAAAGTTTTATTATTTGGTGGCCATTTTAATTAGTTACTCTTCTCTTTTGTAAATATCAATTTCCTTTTAATTAGATGTCATTATTATTTGGTGGCCATTTTAATTAGATGTCAAATTGGTGTCATATGAGTATTGGAAATGGCATGGACACTTTTACATGGTTGGACCCCTGGCTAGCTCACCGACCCCTTATCTCTCAGTTTGGTCGACGTGTTATCGTAAATTCAGGAGGTAACCCATCTTAAAAGCTAGCTCATTCATTGCATGATGGTCTCTGGAAATTCAGAGATGATGACACTTATAGATCAAAAATGCTTATGGAGTTTCTTGATGAGAACAAATTGGTGCTAAATAATAGACTGGATTCCTATGGTTGGCTCTCGCCCAAAGGTAAATTTTCATACAAGTCGGCATGGAATGTGATTCGCAGTCATGGTCCTAAATTCCCTTGGATGGATTTGGTGTGGCATAAGTATAGAGTAAATAGATATGCATTCTTCTTTTGGCTAACAATCCATGATGGGCTGCTGACCCAAGTAAATCTTTACAAACGTGGCTTCCAACTTGCAAATATGTGTTACCTTTGTGGCAGTAATTTTGAATGTAGGGACCATCTATTTTTTCAATGCCCTTACTCTAAAGCTGTTTGGAAAGTGGTCTTGCAAAAGAGCAACATATTCCGGATTGCTCTGGACTTTCATGGAGAGATGTCTTGGATTCTGGATTTTATTAAGAAAAATAAACATGTTGGGGAGCTAGTGAAGACATTAGCGGCCATCTATATCACTTTCATCTGGAGTGAACGAAATAAACGCATCTTTGATGATTGCTACCTACAAGGTAACCTCCTAGCCCAAGCTATTATTTGTCAAACTCGCCAAGTCCTGAAAGCTTTTAACGCTCATCAGAGGATCATGGTCACTTGTGTCCTTTCCTTCGTGAATTTTGGATAGATTGAAGCCTTTTGTATCAATAGTCGAAGAATTTCTTCTACGTTGGATCACATTCTCTGTACTTCTTTGCTACTGGTGCAGAACTGTAGCTGGGGATGGTACTGGTTTTTTCACTGGGCTTGACCCACGGACTGGGACAAGACCTCTTATTACTCAATTCAATCGAGGGTTCTTCCATCAGCTAAGTTTATTCTGGTGATCTCCTCATTCAGTCCTTTCGGCATGGTTTTTGGCATCTCGTCGAGGCAGACACTATATGTGCTCAAGAGATATTGTTTTTTCTCGATGTGCACAAACCTCACTTGTCCTTAGATAATGTCTCTTTCAGTGGGTTGTCTCCAACTTGCTCTTTTTCGTATATATCTGCTTAGAACTTCTTTTATTCCTCTCATCACCAAATAGAATGGTACATGCTTCTTTGGCAGAATTACGGAGTAAATAAACACTCTTTTTCACCTAGCCAGTAGTTTCTATTGGACTACTCACTGTTGATAGTATGAAAAGCTTTTTTGGAGCCGGATCCTAGTGAGGAGCCGCATCGGTAGGTGCATCCTAGATTTTGTAGGGGAGCTAAAATGGATCCTTCAGTTTCTTCATTTTACCAAATTTGTCATCCTGATGAAGACTATATATATTTCAAGTTTACATCTCCTCTGTTTGCCGAGAAATCAACCATATCTTTGTGGAAAATGGAGTTCATGTCAATGCTCTATCAATAGTATTATTTCTCTTTCACAGGGCATTATGTAATCTTTCCATCTCTCAAACATATGATTATTAGTCCCTCTCCTTCCAGGTGGATATTTTTGTCTGTTCCCTTGTTATCTTTTCATCTAAGTTGCCTTGCTGCTTCTTAGTTTTTCTTTAGCTTTATAGTATTTGTAAGGGGTTCGGGAGCCCCAACTCTTTATGTTTTATCTCTCCCTTCTGCTGTCAATATTTATTTTTAATTATCAAAAAAAAAACTTCCTTTTTTTGATGAATGTATGATGCTTATATACCATGCATCAGAAAAGTTTTAGTAGAAATTCAGATAAGTGAAAATAAAGGAAGTTAGCGCACAAGGACCATATGGAGTTTACTTGTGAGGATGGAGTTTGAGGTTCTCTTAACTGCTTACCATCAGATTTGATATTTTTCGTAATTCTGAGGCAACTTTGTTTTTCAACTCGCTGCATTAGTTGTATTGAGATTGAGATGTATTCCCCTGTTGGGGCTTACATCAAAGCAAAGAGGGAAAAAGAAGAAAATGGTTCTTGGAACTTAGTATTAGCTGCTTCTAGGAGAACAACCTCCAGTGGGGCAAGTCTCCTTCCATGATGATTTTCAAATTAACGCAAAGCAAGGCTAAGAAGTACTTAACTGGCTACACAATTTTATTTAAGCAAATGCACATATTTTGCATTGGAAAGGTTAGTTATCATTTGAAAAAGAAATAAATGTAATACTTAGGGTCTGTATGGTTAGAGCGAAAAAGAAAAATAAATCAAATTAGAAAAAAGAAGAAAAGAAAAATGAAGGGGAGTTGTTCTCATTTTTTCTCTATTTAAGAAAGAAAATATATAACTGAAATTTTTATGTGGTTCTCTGAATACTTCACCGTGTTAACTTGTCTGAACTGCTCATTGTTGCCAGCTGAGTCGCTGAAGGAAAGAGATTGACTTGTTTTTTCAGTGTCTGCCCAAGTGTTGGATTGACTTGTAATAGTGCCAAAGGTCTCAAATGGCTGCTTAGCGTTGTACTCTATTTACTTAGCATGTCAAAGATGGTCCACAACTACAAATGCAAGAATTCACTTGCAACATATGGTCGGGTCTGAAATAAGTCCGGTTTGGATCTCCACTTGGCTCTGTTCTGCTAACGAAATGACCGCCCGCACATACATGGAAAAAAGAGAACGAATGTGATTTAGAAAGTGTGCCCATCATGTTTTGTGTGGGCCCCAGCTCATCGCTGATCCTCACCCTTGCACATCTTCTGGCCTGTGGGCATGTCGCCACTTGCACACGTTTTTTTTTATAATTGAAATCCTATTAAAAGACAACGAGGGAAAATACACAAAAATTCTCTCTAACAACAAAAGAATATAGAAACAAGCACTAAGACTGGGACTGAAACTAAAATATTATAACACCCAAAAAATCGGATAAGAAATGTGGATTTGTGGACCAATGAGGAGACGGGTGTTAATGTTAAAGTGCGTGAAGAAAGCTTTCCAATGCCACCGACTGTTCGCAATTTGAAGTTTTGAGCAAGGCGTTATGGTCGTTTGAAATTTTGTACGCGATCGATCAGGCCAGGTTCATAACCGAGAGCAAGGCAGACGAGATCGATCACTTGTAGCAGCGATCGATTGTTTTTACTGGAACTTTTAATTTTGAGTAGCGGTTGATCACGTTGAGAACGATCGATCGTAAGTACTATATTATTGCGAAAATATGCAACGATCGATCGCACCAGCAGAAACTGCTGTTTCGGGATCAATTCAATTGGGAATAAATCTTTTTAGAGAGGGAAATCCTAACTAATAGTCCTCTTGTTATTCCTTTGGTGAGTCAGTTACTAATTGAGATATTGAAATCTCATTAGTACTCATTTGTGAGTCAAACTTGAAAGATGATAAATTCAGTTATTAAATGCAACAACCTCTGTTGTCGTGAAGTACTATTCAATTCCCTGTAAATTGTTTCACTAAGAGTTCTTGCTGGAATCTCTCCGAGGTGGAATCATAGTATGCTCAGAGAGCCATTGCTAGATCCTTGTGATCTCCGATTTATATTGAACCTCTGTACTTCAGCTCTGAAGGCACACACGTACGTTTTAGATTACAAGGTATTATAGAAGGTCTTGTAGTCTCTGTCCATTGTGCCCATAAGCACCGATGAGGCCAGCATCCGTAGACGCATGGCAAGGTTCCAAAGAGAGAACATCTAGGATGTTCTGGTAAGTATCCACATGGAAGTGGTAAGATTTGAGAGCAGAAATTGAAATCTCCTTACAGTATAGATGTGTGGAGTTGGAACTTGTTAATACTTTCTCCCTACACTTTGGACATTCGGAGTCTTGAACTGTTATTCATTTTTAACCATACATTGATTTGAAGTCGCCTCTGACTATGGTTATCAGTAAACTCTGTGTTTCAATCTTGATTCTGTTGAAAATTCGATTTCTATATTGAGAACGGTATTTCATTATTATCCATTCAAATAGTCTGTGGGGTTTTGCATCCTACTGGGTATTTTTATGGAATACTCATACGTCCTCTGATGCAGCCATCAAAAGAGAATGAAGCCGAGCAGGCTGTGATTATCAGAGCGGCAGTGGATGGCAAATGTCACGCCCCAAATTTCCAAGACCCAATTTACGCGGAAGCGTCAATCCAATGACGGTTATAGGGTAGGAAACCTGGGACGGACCGAATACTCGAGTCTACGCTTATCCCATTTAAATATTATGGGACTTGCAGGATCGTCATGACTTAAATAACATTTACTTACAAAAAGTAGAATAACGGAAAGGAAATCTAAATATCTATTACAATATCTGAAAATGTCTTAACAACCACAAACAGAGTTTAACATAAAGCAAATGGCACGCAGGCCGCAAGTTCAAATGTCAAAATATAGCAAAACATAAGAGACGAGTCTTCTAAGCTCCAACATCAAACCATGCCGCTGGAAAATATCACTTATGCTCCTCCTTAAATCCTGCATCAGAGGATGCGTGAGTATTCCATAGGAAATACCCAGTAAGATACAGAAAACCCACACTGGAAAAAAAAAAGAGAGAAGACTCCAAAGATGTATGGTTTAACAGACTCAGGTTCAACAAGGACTATGATCACTTACCTGGAACCAACTGCCATTCAAGACGCATTAAGGTCAAAGATACTTCAAAGACTTTCATAAAGTAGTGAAGGTAAGATAATAAGCATTGAACAACCAAAGTGTCAAAGTACAATTTCTGCTCTCAAATCTTCGTCAATACCAGAACATCCTAGAGGTTCTTCAGAGGAACCTTGCCATGCGTCTAGGGATGCTAGCCCCATCGGTGCTTATAGGCACAATGGGCGGAGATTGCAGACCTTCCGTAATGTCATACAATCTAAGCGCACGCGGTTGCCGTCATCGGCTGAACTACCGAGGTTCAATAAATCGGAGATCTCGCAAGATCTAGCAATGGCTTGTGAGCATACTATGATTCCGACTAAGAGCTTTAAATGCTACTTAGCGGAGAAACAATTCAACTAGCCCTATTGTCAAAAGGCTTAGAACAAGACTTTCTAAAGTTCCGACTCTTCATAGGAGTGAAAAGCATAATCCAAATCAAATTATGAATTAGTCTGGAAACTCAAGTGAGACCCGACTAAAAAGAGACACACCACATGATTTTCCAAAAGTTCAAGTTCGCTATCAACAAAGTTGTACCTAGCCCTAGAATTGATAATTCCTGACTTAGAATGACGCGTTTCAGGTAGACCACGTCAGAGACTTAGAATTCAAGCTTCGATTACTCTTGTGTCATAAATGGACCAAGAGAAGAACAAAGGGACTACTATTATAAGACACCTTATTTGGCTCTAAGACCTTAAGGTTACTGTTCTTAGAGTTTTATAAAATCATTTTAGACTTGATTTTAAGTCATTTAAAGTCAGAAACTGTGTTCTGTCCAAAACAGAACAGCTCTCTTTATCAGGTTACAACGTTCTGAACAATTTGATTTAATCTATGAAATTTTTATCTTAGATAGCCTCTGATGTCTAGTTTCCAGATTGATAAAGAACTTAATTTTCTGATTACTGTATAATTATTTATTATTTTTCTACTGAAGTCTGCCTGTGCAGGATTGCTCCTGGCCGAGACCAAGTATTCTATGCCATACATAATTTACTAATGTATAAAGTGTAGTAACTCCTTATTAGTCTTTTTCATATATTAATCTAGTCTTTCTTAAGATTTTTACAGTGCCTTTATAGTTCCAAAATCTCAGTTTATGATTCCACTTTTCGTAATCTTTACTACCCGATTACTGCAACACTTTCTTATCTCATTATTTAAGTGATATTATCATATAATCCCGGACAACATTAGATCTCAAAACACGCTGACAATAAAACGAACTGAAATCTCAGAGACAAGATCTTACAAGGGATAATCTTATAGTTATCATTCATTATACAATTACCCATTTAGTTGATATTATACAAGTAGTAATAGCTACGATAATACATATGGAACACGAAATACGGAAATGCACCAAAGTGCCTAAAGATCAAATCTTTACTCAAGAGAGTGAGCATGGATATACAAATAGCATTATCACATGCGATCATGATTTAACATAGAAATCCAAATCCAATTTTCATTGGTCAACATACGTAGAAATGATTGAGTTGAAATACAATAGAGTCATGAAACAAGAGGGAATATCAATTCTAGGATCGGCAATACAAATTCCAGAAATGAGTACTCAACATCAAGGCATCAACATTCAACAAATCATTTTATCAAAAAGAAGTGTAATGGGAAAAAGGCATCCTACTTGGTTGTAAATACCGAGACTTCCCGAGCACTCTTGACTCCGACAATGCCGCACCAACACCACGCCGGTCGACCTTGCTTGGACCACCATGAACCACCATGGACCACCGCCGGAGTAAGGTTGCCGCCGGCCGGATAATGAGAGTGAGAGAGAGAGAGAGAGAGAGATTGAAGTGCTCAATGCTTTGAGCACTAAGCCAAAACCGCCCCCCTTGCTTGCCTATTTATAGACTTTTTGAACCATTCTCCACCATTGATCACTCCTTAATCCAATGGTTAGATTCAGTAGAAAATTCCAGATTTTACCACTTTCAAGATGACTCTTGGGTTTTCAAAGAAAGAATTAAATGGGTCAATTGCATGGCATTTGTGACAACCTCCAACTACCTCCACTAATGGCCAAGTCGACCCAAGCTCAAATGGGTTTGGGTTTGGCTTTGGGTTTCTCTTTTAGAATTCCATTAATCACTACTAACCCACTTAAGAAATATCTAATTCATAATTTTTGCTTAATCTCAAATTAATTCTATTCCCAAAAATAACACAAACTTTATACAAAAACCTATCCAATAATCTTAGGTCAAATGAAGCCAAACCAACATGTCACGCCAATCATGAATCATATAATCCAATAAAATCTCCGATTAAGATCAATTCAAAAATCACAAATTTTACGGCGTTCAATCGATTCCGGCGGGAATTGAATTTTCAAAAGATTTTCGAAAATTTAAATAAATGAATACCGTTGAGCCAAGAAAATACTATAAAATTTACGGTCGTCACATCCTCCTCTCCTTAAAGAAAATTTCGTCCTCGAAATGCCAAAAATCAATCAACAAACAGTTGAGGGTAGGCTTTCTTCATCTCTTCTTCCGATTCCCATGTCATTTCCTCGGAGTGCTGGTTTTGCCACAAAACTTTCACCAATGGAATAGTCTTCTTCCGCAACACCTGATCCTTCTTGTCCAAAATCTTGATAGGTCTCATCGGAAAGGATAAATCTGCCTCTAGCTCCATTGTTGTATAGTTCAACACATGAGACTCATCCGGTACATACTTCCTTAGCATCGATACATGAAATGTATTGTGTACATCTGCCAGCTGTGGGGGTAAAGCCAATCTGTAGGCAACCGGCCCGACCCGCTCCAAGATCTCAAACGGTCCAACAAACCTCGGGCTCAGCTTCCCTTTCTTACCAAATCTCATAACTCCCTTTGATGGAGAAACTTTCAAGAATACCTTGTCGCCTTCCTGAAACTCCAAATCTCGTCTTCGGTTATCTGCATAACTCTTCTGTCTGCTCTGCGCTGTCTGTAGTCTTTGTCGAATCTGCTTTACCTTCTCTGCACAATACTGTACCAAATCTGACTTCAATACTTGACTTTCTCCGACCTCTGTCCAGCATGTAGGTGATCCGCACGGTCTTCCATATAGAGCTTCAAATGGTGCCATTCCAATGCTAGAGTGATAGCTGTTGTTGTAAGCAAATTCAATCAATGGTAGATGATCATCCCAGTTGCCCTTCCAGTTGATAGCACACGCTCGGAGCATGTCTTCCAAGGTTTGAATGGTTCTTTCTGACTGCCCATCGCTCTGCGGATGAAAAGCTGTGCTGAAACTGAGTTTAGTGCCCATCGCTTCTTGAATTCCTTTCCACGTCCTGGATGTAAATCTTGGATCTCGATCTGATACAATCGATATCGGCGTACCATGCAATCTCACTATCTCCCTGATATACAACTCTGCTAAACTCTCCGGATTCTGATTCCATCTTATTGGTAGAAAATGAGCCGTCTTAGACAATCGATCAACGATCACCCAAATCGCATCCTTCTGTCTTTGAGTCTTCGGTAAGGCCACCACAAAATCCATTGTAATGTGGTCCCACTTCCATTGCGGAATCTCCAAAGGTTGTAACAATCCCGCTGGTCTCTGGTGTTCTGCCTTTACTTGCTGACAAGTCAAACATTTGGATACGAACTTTCCAATGTCTCGCTTCATTCCGTTCCACCAGAAGTTCCTCTTTAAATCTTGAAATAACTTAGTGCTTCCTGGATGAATTGTATACTGAGAGTTGTGCGCTTCACGAAGAAGTTCTTGTCTTAATTCCGCATCCTTCGGCACGACCAATCTTCTTTGAAATAAGATACTCTCGTTAGCTCCTTTTGTGAAATTTGGCTTTTCCAGCAGCTTTTGCATCTGAGGGTTACTCTTCTGCGCTTCCAGCACCTTCTCATAGATTGACGATCTCACCGAGATGTTTCCCAGAAATGAAGTTCTTTGAGTAGTTGGCCATTCCAGATTATACTTTCCCAAATCTTCCATCATACGCCATTCTTGCACCATCATATGCGCCATGGTTCCCGTCTTTCTGCTTAGTGCATCTGCGACCACATTCGCCTTTCCTGGATGATAGTGAATAGAGAAGTCATAGTCCTTTAAGTACTCCAACCATCGCCTCTGCCTCATATTCAAATCCTTCTGAGAGAAGATATACTTCAGACTCTTGTGATCTGTGAATACTTCAAAGGTTTCACCATAAAGATAGTGCCTCCAAATCTTCAAAGCAAACACAACCGCCGCTAGCTCTAAATCGTGAGTTGGATAATTCTGCTCATGGATCTTCAGTTGTCTTGACGCATACGCCACTACATGTCCGTTCTGCATCAATACGCAACCCAGACCGCATTTCGATGCATCGCTATAGATGACGAACCCTCCTGATCCTGATGGAAGTTTCAGAATCGGTGCAGAAGTCAGTCTCCTCTTCAGCTCCTGGAAACTTTTCTCACAATCAGCATTCCAGATAAATTTCACTCCCTTCCTTGTTAACTTGGTCATTGGCAAGGCTAAGCTGGAGAATCCTTCGATAAATCTTCGATAATAACCTGCCAATCCCAAGAAGCTCCTGATCTCGGTCACGCTCTTTGGTTGCTCCCAATGAAGAATCGCTTCCACTTTTGCCGGATCTACTGAGACTCCATCCTTCGATATAACATGTCCCAAGAAGTTAACTTTATTCAACCAAAACTCGCACTTGCTATACTTGGCATACAATTGATTCTCTCGCAGAATTTGCAACACTTGCGCCAAATGCCTTCTGTGCTCCTCCTGATTTGTAGAGTAGACCAATATATCATCCACGAACACGATCACGAACTGATCCAACAACGCCTTAAAGATTCTGTTCATCAAGTCCATAAATGCTGCAGGGGCATTGGTCAGACCAAACGGCATCACCAAGAATTCGTAATGTCCGTATCTGGTTCTGAATGCTGTCTTTGAAATATCTTCTTCCTTGATCCTTAATTGATGGTATCCTGACCTCAAATCGATTCTTGAGAAAACTTTCGCTGACTGCAGTTGATCAAACAAGTCGTCGATCCTCGGTAACGGATACTTGTTCTTTATGGTTACTTGGTTCAGCATCCGGTAATCAATACATAACCTCATAGATCCATCTTTCTTCTTTACGAACAAGACTGGTGCTCCCCATGGTGACACACTTGGACGAATCAACCGCTTCTCCAGTAACTCCTGAAGTTGTTCCTTCAATTCCTTCAACTCAGCAGGTGCCATCCGGTATGGTGCCTTCGATATTGGTGTTGTCCCCGGTATCAGCTCTATAGTGAAGTCAACATCCCGTCTTGGTGGCAAACCAGGCAACTCCTTCGGAAAGACATCGATGAATTCGTTTACTACCTCAATTTCTTCTATACTAGGGGTAGTTTTCTTGACTGATAGAACAGTCGCTAAAAAGGCTTTACAACCTTTTGCTACTAGCTTCTGCACTTTCATTGCAGAAATTAGACGATTATCTTTTCTCACTCGAATTCCCTGGAACAACAATTCACTCTTCTCTGGGATTCTAAAATAAACTCTCTTCTTACTACAATCTACCGTAGCACCAAACTTAGCTAACCAATCCATACCGAGAATAACATCAAAATCAACCATATCAAGCAACACCAAATTAGCATGCAATACCACACCATCAATCACTACAAAGGATTCTTCCAGATACTCAGTAGCCACGACTGAGTCTCCGAGAGGAGTAGAAATAGAGAGATCACACTCCAGTCTAGAAGGTTGCCGCTCTAGACTCACAGCAAACACCACAGAAATAAAGGATTTTGACGATCCTGGATCAATCAAAACCCTAGCCAGTCTATCCAAAACAAGAAGAGTACCTTCGACCACGTCATCCGAAGCGTGAGCCTCTTCTGCCGAGGTCAAAGCGAAGACTCTGGCTTGGCCCTTCTTGCTGGTCTCCCCTCCTGGCTTCGAGTTACGGTTGGGGCAATGCGGCGAGATGTGTCCGACTTCGTTGCAGCTGTAGCATCTCCGGGTGTCTTTCGGGCACGGCTTTCCAGCATGAGACTGCTGTCCACAGAATCTGCACTTGCCTCCGACATCCGAACCATTACCACTCTGGGGCTGACGGTAAGGAACCACTGCTTTGCTCTGACCATTGCCGCGATTCCCTTGAGGTTGGTACTTCAGTCGCTTGGCCTGATGATTGTTGAATCTGCCACCATTCCCAAAACGCTTGAAACCAGAGTTCTTGGAGTTGTTTTCCGATCCTTTGCCAGATCCACTTTTGCATTCTTGAGTCCTCTTATAATCGTCCTCCAGAATTGACGCTAATTCCACAGCTTTGGCCACCGTGGTTGGCTGAGAAACCAGAACCTTAGATCTTAGGCCGTCGCCCAAACCATCCACAAATCTTCTCGCCTTCACCAACTCATTAGGACAGGCGTCTGATGCAAAGCGCTGAAGCTGCTCGAACTTCGTCTCGTACTGAATAACAGACATGGAACCTTGGACCAGTTCCAGAAACTCCTTCTCCTTTCTGCGCTGAATATGCGGAGGAAAATACTTCTTGTTGAAGATTTCTTTAAATTCTGTCCAAGAAATCTCTTGCCCTGCTTCAAAGTTATTACGCTCTGCCGATTCCCAACAAAACACAGCTTCGCCGACAAAGAGATATGTCGCGAACACAACTCGTTCCTCTTCTGGTACCTTCATTCCTTTGAATAGCCGCTCCACCTCGACTATCCAACGCTCTGCCTTCTCCGGGTTATCTTCTCCAGAAAAAGCTGGTCCCGCTCTTTTGAACCTTTCAAGGGTTGGTGCCTTCACTTTAGGCGCACTGCTGCTGCTACCACCATTCCTTAGCTCCCTTGCTAATTCTCTTACTATGTCCGACAGATTCTGACTAGACGCCTCCTCTAGAGAGGGATTTGGCACAGCACCTGATCGCCTTCCTCGATTTCCAGCCGTCGCCATCTATTGCCAGGGAAAGAAGGAGAATTAGAACTTAACATCGATGCTTCATTTTAATTCATCCTCCAATCCATGACTCAAGATTTCCAACTTCCAGTCGTTCAACCATTGACGAGCCGCCTCCTACTGGTCCTTCTCGTAGATCCGTCCGCTACGCGTTAACACCATGTCTAAAGAAAAGGGTTTATTAGTTTCTAGGTTCTCTCTTTCTAAGGTTTCAAATTCTAACACAAAGTTATTCTAATCTTTGTACTGTAATCAATTATTTAAGTCATTATGATGCTCTGATACCAAGCTGTCACGCCCCAGCCCGCCGTCGTCGTCTGCTCAAATTTTTCAAATAGAGCTCGAGCAGCAGCTCCTTCAGTTCTGGAATGAAAGGTCCGAGCTTTGGCTCGGGTCGGGTTTCTCTCTTTTTTTCTTTTTTTACAGAACCGAACCATGGAGCCCAATTAACCGATTCAATTCAAATTAGGATAAAACCCGTTGTACAAATCTCATTCATCCGATTTGCAACATGTAGTTCTTTACTTTAGGAACAAAACCTGCCTTCTCCTTGGATGACAATCAACGGTCCAGATCATCTCTGCATGCAATCGCAATATTTTAAATAAATGAACCTCTTTAAACCCCGGCGACGTATCCTCAACACTTAGATCTTTGATCTATTTGCCAAAATATTTTCCTTCTTTTCTCTTCTTAAGCCAAAAGGAATGTATGGCTTATTTTCCTACAAAAGATCAAAAACACATTTAAAGTAGCAACAAATCTAATCAAATACTAACATAAACATAAGTTTAGGAGATAATAAAATGTATATTTCATGTATAGATCAGCGATCGATCGGCGTATGAAGAGAACCGTCCGAAAAATCGCGGGAAATAATTTAATAACAAAGGAAAGACAAGATCGATCGGGAAGCAATTGATCTACACATGAAATATATATTTTATTATCTCCTAAACTTATGTTTATGCTAGTGTTAGATTAAAATTACTACTACAGTAATATAGTTTTTCGTTTTTGTAGGAAACAAAAGCAAGACGTAGAAATGCAGTGAAATGTGACTCTAATGGTTAACATTTATTACTTCGGATGCGTATATTTAATTGGACTAATTTAAGCTTCATGTTAAAGTTCACGAAATCAGCTTTCCAATGCCACTGACTGTTCGTAATTCGGAGATTTGAGCAAAAAGTTATGATCATTAGAAATATAGCAAGCGAAAGAGACATGACTCAAGAGAAGAACCGTCAAGATTAGATTGGATGGATGAAATCGATCCAACGGGTTTTTGTTTAATAAAGAAAAAAAAAGGTTCCAGTTCGGTTCAGTGGGTCAACGGTTCGGTTCAAGAAAAAGAAAAAAAAGAAAATAAGAATGACCCGAGCCGAAGCTCGGGCCGTCCAGAACAGAGGTGCTCGAGAGCTGGTGAAGAGCGTCGGCAAGGCTGATCTGAGCTGGGCCGGATCACGGCGGCCTGGGCACGTCGAGGTCTCGGCGACGGAGAAAACGATCATCACGGCGGCGCTGATGGCGATGGCAAAACAGACGGCAAGAAGCAGCTAGTGCTCAATCAAAAAACCAGAACTTCGAGAGCAGACCCAGCCTTGATTTGGAAAGCTTCGATTTGGATTCCTTCCTTGAATAGGAATCGACGAAGAGTCGAATTTAGACTTGGATTGGAATGCCTATAAAAACATAGCTGAAAAATAGAAGTTTTGGGGGGGGGGGGAAGGAGAAATTCAAGAGCTTGGAGAGAGACGGTTTCCTGCCGAAAAAGCAGACGATTCCGGTGCTGTTTCCGCTGGAAGAGGAGGCGGAAGAGAAGGGAGAAGGCCGGAGGAGAAAAGGGAAGAAAAAAGGCCGGATTTTTGGACTGAATTTCGACTGCTACAGTAACCTTCGCCGTTGCTACAGTACCGTTGTGCTCGTTGGAGAAGACGATAAACAGTGCCCCCGCACGTGAACAGTGATTTTTTTGCTACAAGTGGTGCTACAGTGATTTTGAGTAGTGTTTTTCAGTGAATAGTAAATAATGACGCCGACAAATCAACAGCGTTCTCCTTCTCCGATGGCTAGCTAAATTCCCGTCCAATGCGTAGATGAAACCCGAGTAAATTGGTTGTATCGTTTTCTTTATCTCATCTTAACTTTTACCTTGATTGGTGTATGAATCTTATTATACAATCACTGTTAATTTATTGAGGTTTATTCTATGTACTCGAGAGAGGCTAGAGTGAATTCTTGTGAGTTTTAATCCGAGGAATAATTGAGTGTCCGAGAGGAACGTAAGTAGACTAAGGTGTTATAAAGGAATAAGGTTTCATTGATTTATACTCGAGAGAGATAGATCACAGTTCCATATTTTAATTGCTTATGTGTTACGTCCGAGAGGCAATTCCATGTTTTAATTATTTTATGTGTTACGTTCGAGAGGAGTGCATGATATTTTGAATTGACGAGTATATGTCTGAGAGGAATATGCTAATCAACTAGGAATTTATATAAAAGAGAGAGAGAGAGATGATCAAGCTAGTTTATTTCGTGGTGGATTCAAAGCCTTGGTCCTTTTCTGCATAAGTACAACTCTTTTAATTAGCTAAAGTTTACTGCTTTCAAAACAATAACTTTTCTCTTGAGTTTGGTAGATTATTCATCCATCCCTGTGGTTCGAAAACCCTAAATACTTACTGTAGTACAATTGCCTTGTGCACTTGCATGGGCTTAATATTTAAAAGATCAGTGTGAAGAGTCTATCATAGAACTGTGCTGCTTCTCTAGCAATATTATCTGTAGTATCAAGAATATGTCCCTCTCCGTCAGTGACTTCATGAATTGCATTAACAACACTATGAGAAGCAATTGTGGCATGAAAAAAATTTGTACACCAGTCACCTTCCGTATGCCAATTAATGCATTTTTTTTTGCTTGCAAAAACTCTCCTTTATGCCTTCCTCAAGAAACACTTTTTGTCGGGCAGCTGTTGCTTCAATTCTCAGACATTCAACTAGTGGATTCAATTGATGTTGTTTTTGGATAGCATGAAGGTGACTTATAGCTTCCTTCTATCGTCTATTGACATCCCCAAAATGGCTATGATTCCACTCATTTAGAGCATATTTAACTACTTGTAACCTCTTAAAGAGAATGAACAATGATTGGCCCTCAACATTCGACTTCCACGCGTGAGCAATAACATCTCGCAACCTATCATCTGAGTTCTACATCTTGAAGAACTTGAAAGGTTTTGAGGCTTGCGGAAAAGATGGTTTTAGCGAGAAGAGAAGCTGGCAATGATCCGATACTCCATGCAGTAGACAAATTAATGATGCATTAGGAAAATGGAGAAACCATTGTGAATTGGCTAGGGCTCTATCAATCCGAGTGCCAACACAGTGATTGCCTTCTTGATTATTCCAAGCGAACAATACCAGACAAGGAATTTCCTGTAATCTAGTTGTAGAGGTAAACTCATTCCAACAGCAAAGGTGGATTACCCCCATATCTTTTTGACTCACCTCTAATGGCATTGAAGTAGTTCATAATTATCCACGGGTCTTGAATCTGGCTCTGTAAAGCATTCAACTGGCGCCAAAGTATATTTCTTTCCCTACCATTATTTGAAACATAAACAATATTGGTAAAGTAAAATTGCTAACCTTCTCCGACCGGATTCACAAGACAATGCAAGAATTGGCTATCAGAGATCCTGGTCAGAGTGAAATAATTTGGATTCCAAATAATAAGCAATCTCTCCAATGGATCAACTTCAATATTGTGCAAATAATTCCAGCCTCGAACAATTTTATGCCGCATACAGTCCATATTACGACTTTTAATTTTATGCGCACATATACTCATCAGCAGAATATTGTGTGCACGAACAAGGCCTCCAATGGCAAACCGTTTTCATTTATGGCCTAACCCACGAATTTTTGAAGAGGAGATAGACATTATTCTCTTTGAGGGGTTACCTCCTCATAAGCATTATTCTTAGTTTAAGACACCTGATTATTTTTATTTTTGGAGCTCTGTGTGGTTGGACTCGTTTTTGGTCAATGGAAGTCGCTTATGAAGTATCAGCAGTGTCTTCAGAGATAACATCACCTTGATATAGCGAATCAAATGTATTTGCAAGGCTAGGCTCGTCTTGATGTTGTAGGAATTTTTATACTCACCTACAAGTATTGTCAGCGTTTCTCATAACCATGACCGATCAGTGTGTAAAGCCTTAAATTAGTAACATTGACATATATGAACAAGTGAGAGACACTGTTATCTATTAAATATATAATAGCTATGAGTCTTCAGGTCATGAACCTATCCTTTGGTTTAGAACCAATTTTGTTGATCAATATTCTGTATTTTCTATACACCTTGAACACCAATATGAAATTCAAATCTTCTATCTCTCTTAAAATCACGATGAGCAGCATTCCTTATGTCTTTTTGGATATTTACTACTTAATGCAATTATATATAATGCTTCTATGTTTGCTTAAATGCTTCTGGTAGTTCTATCCAGAAAGTCAGATTCCTCAGGGATTGACGTAACTTTGTAGTTTGCATTATGAAATACTCGATTGAAGTCTCCTTACAGATTGACGTATCCCTGTAGTTGGCATTATGAAACACTCGATTGAAGTCTCCTTAGGGATTGGCGTATCTCTGTAGTTTGCATTATGAAGTACTCGATTGAAGTCTCCTAAGAGATTAGCGTATCTCTAATGGAAATCATAGTATGCTCAGTAAGCAATGTCGAAACATTGATCTTGTGAGATCTTTGTCTTTATGTTTGGGATTAGCATATCCCTGCCTTATCGAGGCACCACATGCGTTTTTTATATTGTTAGACATCATGAAAGGCCTACATAGTCTCCGCTCATTGTGTCCATGAACACCGATGAGGCCCACGTCCTAGACTCATGGTAGGGTTCTTATCAAGGACCCCTACTAGCAAATATGTATGATGTTTACTTGTGGGCAGCAATGATTTGAGAGCATAAATTCACTCACTCTTAGTATTATCAATAGTTATGGAATATGATTGCTTCGTTCAAATGTTTGAGTTTCCTGACATTAATGATGAATCATCTCTTTCAATTGTCTTGTAACATATTACAAATTCATGTTACAACTACTTCCGTTAAATTGTATTATCCTTGAATTATCTTGTTATATTCTATTGTGATTTTGCATTCTACTGGATATTTGTATGGAATACTCATGCATCATACGATGCAGGTTTAGCTGCTGATAGCTCGTAGAGGAGAGTTGGACTTAAAGGTACATTCGTAGAAGGAGAGTTCAAAGCTTAGACTTTATAATTGTATTTTATTTTGATGATTTCGTAACAATGGCTTTTGGACCATTAGAGAACATAACAGGTTATTATTTATTATTTATTTTGGATTTTTATTTATAAATAGTTTGTCCATTGAGAGT
This sequence comes from Houttuynia cordata, assembly GCA_039654745.1. Lineage (NCBI taxonomy): Eukaryota > Viridiplantae > Streptophyta > Magnoliopsida > Piperales > Saururaceae > Houttuynia > Houttuynia cordata. The sequence goes on from CM077503.1 coordinate 58,362,585, forward strand.
TTCCCATTTTACACTTCTCATCATGTTTGTGTGAATGATGGCACAATTACCTGTAACGCCTCAATTATTCAGCATATTTGAAAAAATAGGCACTTCGATAAGAGCTCAAAATTTGGGCATGACAATATATGAAAGGAATCACTCCAACTGTGAAAACTAAATCCAATTCACAAGATTGTAATTCCAACAATAGTAAGTAATGAATTAGGGATATATATATATATATACATATATAGCAGGCCCACATGGGGTCCAAAAGTACAGTCCAAAAACCCAAGGCTTATGCGTCCAAGCTGTGTCAAGTGGATAATTTATAAAATATTTTAATGTAGAAATCCAAAGACTATTGGCAACCTATGTCACGTTGAAAGGAGAATGTGTGAAAAGCTATTTGAATGAGTTCTCTCATCTTGGAGATTTGTCCTTACCACTTTGGAGTTTAGTTAGGAGGTTTGTTTCATTAGGAATGTTAAGTTGCCAATAGGAATGAAGTATTTGTTATTTACTTGCTTTTAGATTTTTATTTCAAACCAATATTAGCTAAACGTAGGCCATTGTAAGAGGTTGAGTGTTTTATTATTATTTGAGTTTGCTTATGCAATAGAAGTGTGGACCCCAAATTTACAAACATTGTGGACATGCTAAACTAGGACACTGGGATTGAATTGGACTCTGGTAAGTGGTGGTTGGATAAGTTTGATAGGAGTTATCGTGGATTCCTACTTGAAGTAGGATTGGTGAAGCATAGCATGGTGGGCTAACCTAGCATAGGAATCCATGAGAACTAGGAATCTTGCCAGCTCAGCCCTGGCACTAGAAATAGATTGCAGTATTTGGATTGAATCAATCTTCTACAACATATACTTCAAATTAGAGTTGGACAGAAGGAGGACTTCAAATTAGAGTTGGACAAAATGAGGAGTTAGATGGACGATAGATAAGAAGTCCCTCAGGATAGGTTTCCTATTGGGTGCCAGAGATTTAACCTGGGAGAAGGTAGTTGCTTTCAGATAGACCTCCCTTAGGTTGAGGATCGACACGAATAGGAAAGGACAACCATACTTCTACCATAAGTAGGACTCTATCAACACAAATAGTCAAATACTAGCATTATTCATATAGATGATGACTTGAATCATATTCAAGTTTATGCTCTCGATAGCTTGCTTGGATTATATGTTTGTTGTCGTGCTAAAATTGTAGTAATTGATTGTGATCACTTATCTTATTCTTTTTTCCACTTCATGGATTGTATTATGTTAACCCTGATTTGTGTGTCTTTTCCTTGTTGCTGCCATCTATAATTATTCAACCTTGCTGTCAAGTTTTAGTTGGGGTAATTAATGAAGTTATGGGTTATTTATCAAAATATCATATTGTTATATGTTTAGGATTTTACTGAACCTTGTCAATTAGTAGTATTGTCGACCAAAACCCTAGGCTCATTCATGTGTCGTCCCGATCAGTACATATGTATCATGTGATCAATCCTTTGACTACTAATAGTCTAAGCTCAAGTATTATGAAAGTGTTATACAAAGTTCATTATAAAATATTATCATTGTTGGGTTACCTATTTACAATCAGGAATGTGCAAGACCCTGCCGACCCTTAGTGAAGCCCTAACTTACTAATATAAAGTTGTCAAACCATGCTGATGAGCCTCCAATAAGTTGTATATATCTTATGATATAATTCTATGTCAATTAAAACTATACAATTGTTGTCGGTTTCACTAATGCCCTAGTGCTCATTTGTGTAACCCCAATTATAGTATTACATATACATATGTAACCAACCAGAGAGACCCTATCACCTATTAAATTATTCTAGTTAAGAGTCTTCAAGTTACAACTTGGTTATTAGGTCTATAACCATATTGTCTTTTCGGCCTTTCTGTCTTTTCAATTTACATATGATCAATTACCCAATCTGAAATTCAAGACTTGCAACACTTTTAGAGTAATGATGGCAGCTTTACCATGATGTTTTCTCTTGGGGTTCTTACTTAATTCAATTACAGGTAATACTTCATTGTTGGTTGAATGCTTTTGGTAGTTCTATCTGTTACAGAGTTGGTTAGAATTAGGAAAGTTGATTTCCTCAGGAATTGACACAACATTCCTGCTCTATGTGTGATTGATTGTTCATCTGAGTCTCCACAAGGGTTAGCACAACACCTCTGTTCTTTGTATCAATATTTGTTCATCCAAGATTCCACTAGGATTGACACAAGAGTCCACTGAGATTGACACAACATTCCAATTGAAAATCATAGTATGCTCAATAAGTCAGGATAGAAACATTGACTCGCTTGGTCTTCACAGTTATTTTAAGGCCTGCTTGACCTATGTCTTTTGGTGGCACCTACATGATCTACTAGATTGTTACGCATCATGGAAGGCCTACACAGTCTCCGACCATTGTGTCCATGAGTACCGATGGTGCCCACATCCTAGACTCATGACAGGGTTCTTATCGAGTATGTTATCCACTTGACAATCGTGATGATCTGAGAGCAGAAATTTATTCACTCATAGCATTATCGATGTTTATGGAGTTTAATTGTTTCGTCCGAATGTTTGAGATCCATGACATTCATGTTGAATAATATCTTTCAATTTTTTTATAATATATTGCAGTTTATGTTACAACCACTTCCGTTGTTTGCATTATCCTTGATTATTTTGTTATATTTCATTGCAATTTTTCATTCTACCAAGTATATCTTGGAATACTCACGCATCCTGCATTGTAGGTTTGGCTATACTGATAGCGCATATAGTTGGATTAAATGTGGATCTTAGTGAAGAAGTTCAATGCTTGGACTTTAGATTTGTAGTTTATTTTGATAATATTATAAAATGACTTTGGACTTTTAAAAACATAATTGGTTATCATTTTATCTTTCTTTTTGAATTTTATTTATAAATAGCATATCATTTGAGTTTTGTTATTTTACAATTTTCACTATATTGTTGTGAATGATAGTGTAATCTGTGATGCCTCAGGTATTCAACAATTTAAAAAAAAATTTACTCTAATCCGAAGCTAAAGATTTGGAGATTGACAAGAATGTTGGTTATAAGTATCGGTTTGACCCATATTACATAACCTAATTGTTTGAGGAGTCGGCCCTCATGTGTGGTGCATGGACACATGGAGTGTGCTAGGTCCCGTGGGCTAGAGTTAGAGAAAAACAAGGATACCATAACTAACCCAAAATAAAAGGTGGAATAGGAGGGCGTGAACATAAACCACGTCTTGGACGCCTAGTGGCTGGTTCTTCCTTGGCTTGGCACGCCTCCTCTCATCTCTCTCGTGTGCTCTCTCAATCTCTTGTTTTGGTGGATCAATCTTGAAGATTTCATTCCATAAACGAAGACGAAGAAGGGAATCTCTATCTCAAGGAAAATAGAGTCTCTTGTCCATGCTTTAGAGTCCTTGGTGATCTCTGACAGAATTCATTATTCAAGGTTTGATCATAGAGTACAAAGGCCCAAAGGTTAGTAGTAATTAAACCAATTCAGTTATGGTTTTATTGATATGATGTAAATTATCATTCATATTATTGCTCATATCCTTGCATATTTGTATGTTGATTTTGTGTGCAAGAGAAAAGAAAAAAAAACAGGGGCTGATTTGGAGAATTTGGTATCACAACATGAGATCCCTCGCGCTTCCGCTGCGGCTCTTGACCCTTCAAAGATGAGAGAATTTTTCTTTTTTATCCCTAATTTGTTTGTATTTTTTCTATCCGTGAGCCGTCACATATTGTAGAAGGTCGATTTAACTGGTAGCCGGCTACATTAACAACGTGATCAATTCTCGGCATGCATCAATTGGTGGCCCATGCATGTCCCTGACAATGTCTCTACTTGCAGTTGTTGAAGGCATTAAAAAAGCACGAGTTCGCGATGTTGTAGGAGGGGTTTCACGACGATCATCAATGGAACACCTTGGAGCATTGCAATATTATTTTTATCTGTTTAATGTGGCTGAGCCACAAGAGGTATATAGTTCATTTTGGTATGTGCAAGAGGGATTAATTTTGACTTACCTCCCATCTATGATGAAGAGGTTGAACCCACAGGCAGCAATGTTTTAGTCAACTTTAGTTTTACATTGCCACAGAATTTATTGGAAGAGATGAGATGGCAGCACCATGAGAGCTTTGCAATGTTAACGTTCTGCAAGACCTCTTGGCAAAGATGCATATGATTATGAAATTGGCCGCACAAGTTCTGATGCCTCAATTGCCCGACAAGCTGGTTGCTACTTCTAAGGTAATGAGACAACAATTGAGGTTGCATGTCTCACCACCATTAGACAAACTTGCTAGCCGTGTTAACAGAGATTTCTTCCCATCGACCATGGTTCTTTTGCGTGTAATGGTGCTAGGCTTTCATAGACTTGAGGAAGATGATGTTGAGTTTGATGCAGTTTCGTGCATGTGAAGTCCATCATGGGTCCGACCCGACCCAGCTCCATATTTGGGTACAACAACCTCCTTCTTTTCTTATTTTTCTGAAGCAAACCAAATCTGCCTTGACCCGGAACTGGTCCAGCGACACACACAAGCAAAACCTGTAGCAATCCTAAAATCCACAACTAGTATACATCAATCCTAGATAGCCACAACTAGCAACCTAATAGCTACAACTAGCATGAGCAGGCAATCACAAAAATAAAAGAAAACACCCAGCACTCAATTAAACTAAAAAGAACGGATAAGAGAATGGAAACAAAGGGAAAGGGTGACCCTTCCGACGTTGGCAAGAAAACTCCGGTAGATACGATCGATCGATGAGGTGATGATCGATCGTGAATTCATCTTGCCATTTCTTCTGAATTGTGGCGTCGATCAACTACTGTAGAAACAAACATTCCAATAGATACGATCGATAAAAAATAAGATGATCGATTGTTTCCTTCATTTGGCTCATTCTTTTGGATCAGGCGGTTGATTGTGTAAGTCTGGCGATCGATCGGCTACTGTTCATTTGCTAAAATATTTTGCTTCTTTCTCTCTTCTTAAGCTAAAAAGAGTGTATGTCTTCTCTTTCCTATAAAAGATCAAAAAATCATTAAAGCATCACTAAATCTAATCAAATACTAACATAAACATAAGTTTAGGAGCTAATAAAATGCATAATTCACATATAGATCACATAATCTCTTAACATAGGGGCTTTTGAGCGTCCAATCTCTCACCCTGGCAAAATCTCTTAACATAGGGGCTTTTGAGCATCCAATCTCTCACGCTGGTAGAATCTCTTAACATAGGGGCTTTTGAGCATCCAATCTCTCACCCTGGCAGATTCTCTCGTAATCCAAGTGCTTTTGAGCATTATACAACTCTCAACTGGACAGAGTCTCTCCTAATCTAAGTGCTTTTGACTATTATACAACTATCAACTGGACGGAGTCTATCATGACTTTCATGACCCTACTTATAAAAGTCTTTACACATGTACTTTTGAGACTACACATCTCTCATCCTGGGAAACTTATTTAACTGTCTCTAATGAGTGAAACCTTGCAAGTCCTTATAAAGGATTAAAGAAGTAATTAATTACTCAAAGACAGAAACATAAAAATACATCCTTTGTGAAAACACATTCTTTCTGATAACCGACTCACGAAAGTAGTACCAATGAGATCACTTTCTTTCTATAACAACACAACTCACTCTAGGAGTATCAAATTAAGGTCTCAACAACAAGAGTGTTACCCAATACTTTGCCCTAGATGGAACAAATCCAATATTTAACTTGATCATAAACTTATTGATCCTAACTTCAAAGATGAATATTTTATCAGAGAGAAATAATGGTTTGGCTTCCAATTGCAACACAATTCGCGTTAATATTTACAGTGAAACACCTATACGACTTGATGAATGCCAAACCATCCCTCATTAGCCCATGATACTTAAGTATCATACGAGTCCATTCTACTAGAATTCTTACTGACAAGCCTTGTATAATACATATAATATTCTTATTATAATTAGTTTATCATAGGCTATTACTTTGATAAAGTTTCCTCAACCTTTACCATCATTATAGTGTTCAGTCTTTGCATAACAGTTGATTTCCAATGCTTCCCAGTATCAACACAGAATAATTCAAACTTTGAAATTTTTACTGTGTATATTCTTATGAGTCTAGTTTCTAACCAATAGACAGCATAGTTTTATGAGCTTTCTGTAATTAGTTACGAATATTTTAGTGAAGGTCATGCATGCGGAAATAGTTTTGTCTGAGACCTTTAATCACAAATCTAATCAATTTGGGAGTGTTTTTACCCCATAATTCGTCCACTAATACATGATACACTTTAATATCTCCCTTCTCTTACATATTCCAAAACTTTTATTTGATCTGATAGTGTATAATTTTTACAATGATTAGGGTTTACTTGCACTATCTTATTAATCTTACACATAAACCCTTTTACTAGTAGAATTAGGCAAACTGGACAACTAATTAGGAACAAAACAAACTACTGATTGAAGGAACTGACCTTGACCAATGATAACTTCAACTAAAGTTATAAGCTTTATGGTACAATTACCCTTATTGTCTCTTAATAATTTGTCTATTTTGAAAGAGAAAGGTACCAAGAATCCTTCCCATAATTAAGCAATACCTCTTTTCATGATACATTATTGGATCAGGACAAAAGAATATGGACATAAAGTTTTAAGATCAGTAAGCTATAAGATATCCAAAAGGTCATAAAAATTTAGATCATTCATCATCCATCATCCATCTATCATATACACATACATAAGATTTAGAACACCAATTGTCCATAAGATTGTGCAATAACAAATCAAAACTCAATCATTCATGATGACTATAAACCCATCAATCTCAATGATAATCTACTATTATAAGGCAAGATAATACCACGTGAATTACTCACAATGAAGGATAGAATTTAGATCACAAATCAGGGAAAAATCATCCTACCACTTTAGACGATGAGTTAACAAGTTTTTGCGTAATGCTCTGCTTCCTCTTCTCGAAACTGCCTTGCTCTGGTGGATCGGATGTGGCCAAGACTTGCTGATCGAAGAAAGGAAAAGTGAAAACTCCAACTTCAAAAAGGTCCTCTCTTATGGGTTTTTATCGAGAAACTCTTATACAACTTGGAAATCTCCCCCCAAATCTCTTTCCTCATTAGTTACACTAACTTTTAATCTCCACCGTCGATCCAAAACCACCTCCTTGCAATTTAAGACGTTCTCCCATTAAGCCTCCTTGATTAGGTAGGATCCCAACTCCAAAAGATCTAAAAATCATAAAAAGTCAAACTACACTTGCCAGTGCGATCGATCGCGATCACAGGCAATCGATCAAGGCACAAATCTGCGATATAATAGTACTTACGATCGATCATCGCACGACAATCGATCGTGGCCTTAAATCGCCAAATTTCAATAAAAACGATCAATCGGGGACAAAGGCGATCAATCGCGTACCCCAGCGATCGGTAGCATACCAAAATTCAAACTAGCATAACTTTTTCTTCTGAACTCCGAATTGTGCATTGTTGGTGGCATTGGAAAGCTCTCTTTGCGTACTTTCACATTAACACCCGACTTCTTATTAGTCTGCAAATCCATTTTTCTTATCCGATTTTTTGGGTGTTACAAAATGATATTGATAAAACCATTCCATCAAAGGCACAAAAGCCTTAGGAATGTATAAAATCAAAGAGTGAAGATGAACTTGACAATTCTGAATTGACTGAGTTGTGAGATGTCCTGTTCTAGCCCTTTTTTCATAGAGGTTGATACCACCTCAAAAGTTGAGCCAAAATGCTAAATTTTTTTAACTTTTTAAGCAAGCAAAAACCAATATTCTTTTGTTGGATGCAATTAAACCGATCCTTTCATATGCACAACTTTTGAAAGATTTGTGTACATTTAAGCGTAAGTTGAATGTGTAGAAAAGAGTCTTTTTAACTGAACTTTTAAGTTCTATAATTAAACACAAAAGCCCACCCAAATATAAGGACCCTGGAGACCCTGGATGTCCAACCATTTCATGTGTAATTGGAAACTTTCAGATAGTGCAAGCTTTGCTTGATCTTGGAACTAGTGTCAATCTTTTGTCTTATTCAGTGTACACACAGTTAGGCCTTGATGAACTTAAACCAACCAATATTACCCTTCAGTTTGCTGACTGTTCTGTTAAAGTGCCCAGGGGAGTGGTGGAAAATGTGTCTATTCAAGTAGATAAGTTTTACTTATATGCTGATTTTATTGTTTTAGACACTTATCTTGTTTTGAATGCAAGTGCACAAATTTTTGCCATACTTGGTCACTTATTTCTTGTTCCCATAAATGCTTTGATTAAATGTATGAACTGTGTGATGAAACTTTCATTTGGTAATATAACTTTGGAATTAAATATCTTTAATATTTGCAAGCAACTGGGGGATGATACTGAAGTTCAGTAAGTGAATTAGGTTGATATCATCATTAGAGTTCAATTTCATGTTTCATCTTTTTTTTATCTTTGGAATCTTGTTTAGTTTAGTCTTTATATGATGCATTTAATTCGGATTCTAAAATAGTTGAAACTTGTTCGTTGTTGGATTCTTTGCAGGTGCTAGAAGTGAAGGGAATAAACCCAAATTGAGGAGCGACCACCAAGGGACAAATTGCCTACACCCTCAAGCATTCAGGCAACTTAATTTGAGTTGAAGAAGTTGCCAGTTGAGCTCAAATATGTATTCTTGGGTGATGATGACACTCTTTTTGTAGTAATATATTTTCAAACTTAATTCTCTACAGGAGGGTTAGTTGTTTGACATTATTAGGAAGTATAAAGGCGTAATAGGATAGACAGTTGTTGATCTTAAAGGAATAAACCCTTTGATTTGTACCCATAAAATTTACTTGAGGATAAAGTCAAACCTTCTAGGGAGATGCAATGTAAATTAAATTCATATGTGAAAGAGGCAGTTGGAGCTAAAATCCTTAAGCTCTTGGATATGGGGATTATCTTCCCCATTTTTTATAGCAAGTGAGTTAATCTTACCTAAGTAGTGCCTAAAAAATCTCGAGTAACTGTAGTCAAGAATGAAAATAATGAATTAATGCCTACTACTTCTTGTGTTGCGGGCAGAGAAAAGAGGACGTGAGGACTCGGGTTAGGGCGCAGCTAACCTGCTACCCTTCTCACTACTACAGGTAGATGGTTCGAGTCCCTGTGGTCTAGCTACCTCTATCTCCGCAATTAATCTTCAGTAGTTATTGGCAAGTTAGAGTCACTTTTGGTTAAATATAGTGTATTGACTATAAGAAGCTCAACTCTGTCACAAAGAAAGATAATTTTTCTTTACCTTTTCTAGATCAAGTTTTGGAGATGGTAGCTAGCCACTTATATTATTGTTTCCTAGATCGGTACTCAGATTTTAACGAAATTAAAATTGTATTAGAAGATAAGGAGAAAACCACTTTCACATGCCCTTTTTGTACGTTTACATGTAGGATAATGCATTTTGTGTTATGTAATGCACCTGCAATATTTCAAAGATGCATGCTTAGTATTTTCAGTGATATGGTTGAACGCTATCTTAAAGTGTTTGTGGATGACTTTTCTGTATTTGGTGTTTCATTTGATGATTGTTTATCTAATTTATAAAAAGTCTTGAGCAAATGTGAAGAGATTCATGCTTATCTGGGAAATGTCATTTCATGGTCACCAAAGGAATTGTCCTTAGTCACATTGTTTCCTATAAAGGAATTAAAGTAGACAAGTCAACAATTGATTTAATCACCTATTTGCCTACACTGAAGATTATTAAGGATATTAGATCATTTTTTGGTCATGCAAGATTCTATAGGAGGTTTATTAAAAATTTTAATTATATTTCTAGACCATTGTGTCATCTCCTATTTAAATATATTATTTTTGAATGAACTAATGCCTGCAAGCAATCTTTGGTAAATTGAAAGACATGCTTACTTCAACCCATATTATGCTACCCCCTGATTGGACTTTACCTTTCGAAATAATGTGTGATGCTAGTGACTTTGTTGTTTTAGGGCAAAAAAAGGACAAGAAGCCCTATGTTATTTAATATGCAGGTAACTCCTTAGATAATGCTCAAATGAATTATTCTACAACTGCAAAGGAATTACTTTCTATTTTATTTGCTTTAGATAAATCAAGGGCTTACTTGACATGATTTTCTATTGTTGTTTCCACTGATCATGTTGCATTGAAATATCTTCTCTAAAAAACAATATCTTTATTTGTTGATACTTCTATAGAGACCATGTCAATTAATGACACTTTCATAGATGAGCAACTCTTTATTATTTTTTATTTACCTTAGTTTGTTGAATTTGTTAATTTTCTTGTTACATGTCAAATTCCATCTCATTGAACAACACAGGACAAAAAAAATTCATGGTAGTGATTCGACAACTCTTTTGGGATGATTCTTATCTATTTAAATATTTCTTTAATCAGATTATTGTGAAATGTATGCCTAATCATGAAATACATAGCATAATCATTTTTTGCCATTCAAAAGCATGTGGTAGACATTTTTCTACCAAAAAAATGCCAGCTATGATTTTACATTGTCGCTTTTATTGGCCTACTCTTTTTAAAGATACCCATGTTTTCTTTATGACTTGTGGGCATTGTAAACAACTTGGTGGAATAACCTGCCACAATATGATGCATTTGAACCCCATATTAGTGATTGAAATATTTGATTCTTGGGGTATTGCTTTTATGGGTCCGTTTACACCCTCGTTTGATAATCTTTATATGCTAATAGTTGTTGATTATGTTTCTAAGTGGTAGAGGTCATCCCCTATAGAAATAATGCTCATAGAATTGTTATACATTTAAAGAAAAATATTATGTCAAGATTTGTCATACCCCGTGCAATCATAAGTGACGGGGGTTCTCACTTTTGCAGTAAGCCTTTTGAGGCATTGATGAAGAAATATAAATCACTCATCAGGTGTCAACCCCTTACCACCCACAAACAAGTGGATAAACTAAACTTGCCAATTGGAAGATTAAACATATCTTGGGGAAAATGGTTAACCTAAATCGCAAAGATTGGTCTCTATGCTTAATTGATGAACTTTGGGCATAACGTACAACTTTTAAATATATTATTCAAATGTCTCCTTATAGACTTATCTATCGGAAAGCCTGTCGCTTGCTTGTGGATTTAGAGCACAAGGCATATTGGGCTATAAAGATGTTTAATTACAGCTTAGATGAAGCCAGTTCTATGCGTAAGCTCTAACTCAATGAATTGAAAGAAATTTAGAATGATGCTTATATGAATTTAAAGATTTACAAAGAACGAACAAAGGTCTTTCATGATAAACACATTCAAAGAAAACTTATGAACCTTGACAAAAAGTTATTTTGTATAACTCTAGATTGCATTTGTTTCCTGGCAAGCTCCGTTCTAAATGGATTGGTCTATTTAATGTTAAAACCGTTTATCCTTATAGAGATGTAGAAATTGAAAGTCCAAAAATTGGTGGTGTGTTTAAAGTGAATGGTCAACGATTTAAGCCATATTTTGAGTTGATTTCAACAGAGGTTGAGGCTATTCCTCTGTCTGATCCTATTTATCCGGGTCGAGCCCTTTTAGACTCACATTATCTGGCTGAAGACAATAAACTTAGCGCTCCTACGAGGCAACCCAATGTTTTATTCCTTTTAGGTTTGTAATATGATGTTATCTTTGTGGGATGCTTCAATATAGGTTTGAGGGGGGGGGGGGGGGGGGGGGGTTGAATTTCTTTTATATGAGTTATTGCCCTAATTTTTTTATTTATTTTTCTTTTGAGTTTTTATTTTTGTTCATTGTGATGAAACGTTAAACACTTCACAGCACTCCTAGTAATATTTATCTTTCACCCTCTTTATTTTGTCTATGTCATTTATTTTATTCTTAACATTGGGAACAATGTTTAGTTTGGGGGTGTAGAGTGGCATTTCACTTTATGTTTAAAAAGTATAAAAATTAGTTTTTAAGTTATTTTTGTAGTACATTCATTTTATTCATATCTCAATTTTATAGAGGCAAATTTACATAGAAAGTGTGAGTAAATTAATTTGAAGACGGAGACACTTAAATATGCAATTTTGATTCACATACATTCCTCTTGGACTCATGTGCTCATGTTTTCTAAAAAACCACTCACACACAACAATTACACATAGAAATACCATTTAGAAATTTGTTAACTACCATTTTTAGTTGGATGATTTTAGTCAAATCTATTTTGAAAAACATGGTATTCTTAGAGCTTCAATAATCATGTAAACCATTTCCTTAGCTTTATGATGGAGGTGGTTTGAAAGTAGGTTCAAAGTATAATACACCCAAAAAAAAGAAAAAAAAAGTAAAATAAAGAGGTTTGTTATTATCTACAATGAGTAGCCGGGTAATTGTGCCTCAGTAAGCTGAAGGGTTCGTGTAAAAAATTTGAGGTTAAAACAAATTCTCTCATGACTGTCAGGCTTTCTAATTTATCAGGTTCAAGGGGTTAATCTGTAACCGTATCTTAAAACCTAGTGCCCTATTCCAACTGGTTGGGAGTCAATGACTACCTATTTTGTTTGTACACGAGCCTTCTAGACTATTAGAGCTAAGCATTGCATAGTTATGACAAAAAAAAATAAAGAAACAAATGGTGTATTATGATTTTATACCCTATAATGGGGACTTATTGTTAAGGATGCTTAAGAGCTGTTTCAGCTGGATGGTGGATTTTTCACAGTGGATGTTTGGAATTTTTTCACGATCCAAACGGCCTTAAGTATTACTTCTATCATGACATTTTAAGACAAAGATATCATAGAATTATTTTGGGTTATTGGGCTCGACTGTAACTTGACTAATGGATCACATTAGAATATGTGGAAGACAGATATTTACATTGTATGCCAATTAGTTTTGCACCTTTGTTTTTCCAAAAGTAATTATATATCTATACTGAAAAATAAATATTTCTAAGATGAAAGTGTGGAACAAAACCACTAATTTAAGCGCATTTGTGATTTAGTTGCTTATTTACGCAAGTCTTAGTGGTTAGTCTCTTTAAACATAATTGTATGTATTTAAAATAGAATTTTATTATTTCAAGTTACATGATTGTGGGTAGCATGGCTGTAAATCCTCATGAGACACAACTCATCCTACTAGGGACATCTAGAGGTTTAACGGCTTATTAATGCATACGCTCAATGCAATCGTGTTCCCTACAAAAGTGACATTTATTCTTCTAGTAGTTAGTTTCTTAATTGAATTATTTAATTTTATTTATTTTTTGCTCGAGGACTAGGAAAATATAGGTTAGGGGGTATTTGATAAGCACAAAATTCACAAACATTATACCCTTATACCATAGTTTTCCAGCTCTAGTTATGAGTTATCTAGATTAATTAGTAATTATTTAGGTTAGGAAAGAATTAGGTGTTTACATCAATTTATTGTTTAATTGTGCCTCATTGATAAATGTAGATGCATTTAATTTATTAAATAAGATTATATTTTATTGTGCATCTAACTTTCAGCTTGATTATTTGTGTAGATTTCCTAAAGATCGAGTTGCGTATTGTGGAATTATTGCACGACAAATGGGTTTTTGAGCATATGATCTAACAGTTAGAAAGGCCCAAACGCGTTTGAAATTCAAAAAAAAATAATCTACGTGGTTGATCTACATTAAAGGCAAAGATGGGTTATATTATAAAAGTGCAAGAGACGATCATCGCAGATCGGACGACCGAAAGCGTCAAGACGATTTTATTTGAAGTTAAAATAAATAAAAAAGGAGAGCAGCGGAGCACTGTGCTCGCCCACTCGAGAAAGCAGCAAAAGCGTTCGGGAGAAAAGGAACAATGTTCGCACTGAGCTGGGTTCTGGTTGGGAGTTTGTGAGAGCTTGGAGCGGGAGCTTTGGAAGAAGCGGAAGAGACGAGTAACGCGTAGAAAGGTGAAATCTTTGGAGGATTAAGTAGGACGGTTTTTTTCCTCTTCTCTCTTTTAATTATATATGCTTCTGACAAGTGTTTTGATTCAACACCTTAGTTATTGTTTAGATTCTTACGAGATAAACAAATTGCGTCAATATTTCTATGCGTAGTGCATCACAAATCATATGTGCATTCATGTTTCACTTCTAGACGGGAATTCGCATCTAAAGTCTAATGCTTTATTAATTTTCCAGAAACTAGAAGTTCTGATATTGTTTTGTTGATCATGATTCACGTTGAGTTTGTGCCTTTAAGGTGTGTCTTACATTAATTGTCTTATTTAGGGTGTATTAATGTTTACAAACTATGTTATATACTTAAGAACACAAGAAAGGAGTGAACTTTAGTAATTCCAGATAATTCTTAGTTCTGTAATTGGTCTAGGAGGGGAGTATATGGTCTGTTATTGATGTATTATTATTTATAATGTGTCACTAAGTAAGATAATCAAGTTTAATGAAGAGTCTTAATCTCGGCCAGAACTGTTTCTATACTGACAGTTGGTAGTAAATAATTCATAACTAATTCAAATAAAATCAGAAAAATATAAAATCAGTGGCGTTAGAAACTAAACTCACGACGGTATTATCAGTAAAAATTTCAGAAGTTATGTCTTACTGTAAAGAGCATAGTATGCGTCGAAAGAGGACTGTTATGCAGGAGATAGTGAGCTGAATCTGAGAGAAAATACTAAGTATACAAATAACATCAAGTAATATGATATAATAACGATTAATATGTTAATACCAGTAATTGGACTATATACTTATGGAATATCACAGTAAGAATTGGGTTAGATGTAATTCAATTATGAGGGATAATCCTTTGGACAAGTGATTCCTAACTATCTATTTTAAAAGCGTTGATGTCGGTTTGATATTCTACTTGGAATTCAAATCATCAAAGATTCTTTGATTTCTTATCTCTGATATTTGTATTATAAACTCTAATATGAATGAGGAATTCCTATCTAGGGCTGAGCATGAAAGGTACGTATTGATTGTATTGTACTCCTTGTGTGAGTTGTCATTATTCGAAGTGTTTGGGTTGTCTTGTTATTCTATGCTACTCCAATGAGTAAGTTATGTGTTGACCAAAGACTTTGATGCTTCTATCCATACTCCATGAGAGAGTCTATTCTGGTAAGAGATACCTTATGATCTTAGATTGTTGTGACCTCTATTCCTTTGAGATATTGCTCATATTGATTATATGATTGTTTCTTCCACTGGAGACCTTGCGAGACTTTCCCCATGGTGGTTTCATAGTATGCTCAATTAAGCCATTGCTAGATCTTGTGAGGTCACTTATATTTATGAAATTACGATTCCATACTGCCTGAAGGGAGGCACTATACATACGTTAGATTGTGGACATTACGGAAGGTCCTCAGTCTCCGCCCATCGTGTCCGTAAGCACTGGTAGGGCCAGCATCCTAGACGCATGGCAGGGTTCCAAAGAGAGGACCCCTAGGGTAGTTCTGGTATATTATTTTAGTCACTTGCGAGCGACGAGGTTAGCGAGCAGAAATTTTAACTCCTTTCACTTTAGATGTCTGGAGCCTTTGTTATGATTGTTATCCTCTCCTTACTCATATGTGTAGTAGGAGCCTTATTGATGTTTTTCCTATACTTGCGAGTTGGAATTGTTGTTGACTAACCTTGCAGGTGTATAAACCTCGGTTAAGTTCAGATGTTGTGGAATGTCTATGACCTTTGTTATTCTTATTCTCTTCATATTGCTTGTTTTAATTCAGTGGGTTTTTACATCCTACTGAGTGTTTCTATGAAATACTCATGCATCCTCTGACGCAGGCGCAATTGAAAAGTGAGATCAGGAAGTGCAGTAGTTGAATGGCGGATTGCAGGCACCGAGAAGAGATTAAAGACGATTTAGTTATTTGCTTTGCTTTTATTGATGCTTATGACATTATTGACAATTGTGTGCCATAGACTTATAGGTTTATTTTATTTGACTTTCTTAAATGGATTATTATTAAGTAAATTCATTTCATAGTATTCATTGATGTCTATTATTGTATTACACTGATTGTGGGCATAATCGGTTACACGTCCTTTTGAGATGATTGTAATCGGTTGGAAAATCGACTGTTCGGTCGCGTGCCCGGGATCTCTATCTCGAATTGTATCTCTTTTGTTGGCTTCCACACTCTGATCGAGGTATGGGATTTCGGGGCATGACAGCGCATGTATCAACCACTGCTCAAATTGCCAACAAATTTACCAAATCATTGTCTATAGCTCGATTTCAACTTCTAAATGTCAATCTCATGGTTCACGCACCACCCTGAGATTGTGGGGCAATGATAGTATGGCAATAGTAGGGATGCAAATCAGAATATTCTCTGAGGTGGTAGGTGTCAACATCTGGCATTACCATTATCAGCTGACAAAGCAATGATGGCTCATATTATATCACTCCATCTATCGATCCAAATGAATTCTTCTTGGAGCTTCTATCACCATCTTCTATTCTCAATATAATGTAACAATGACTGCTATAAAGGGATATGGAGCAATGAATTTAAATTTCTTTACTATATTCTTCAGCTACAAGACATCTACGTAAACATCATTCTAGCCTCACTCGATTCATTGACATATTCTCCTACTAATGGCATTTTGGGCATATAGGTTTGCCCACATCGTTAAGGGCCAAGCAGTTCAAAATAGTAGGGCTTGAAAGTATGTGTTCCATACTTCCAAACAAATGAAAGCTATAGGGCCTGCATTCCATTGGTCGACCTATGGATACCGGCCCATTGGTAAAACATATCGCATGTATGGCTTGATGATAGGTTTCAGTAGAATCTGAGAGTGAGCCTACCAAACAATTAGCAGCTCACATGCCTTGGCGCCACAATGGGAATATTTTTGTCTCTCTCAAAGCCTTGGCACCAATTCCTATTTGGGTGTTGTTCTAGAGTCTCTCTTGCCTTAGACTAGATGGATATGAAGCTACAAACCATTTCTACAAGACTCTTGCCATGAGGACCACTACTATAAGGTCGACACGATAATATAAAGAGATAATTTAGGATGTGGAAGGTTTCAAACATGTAATTTTGTTGTAGACCGTGGTCTACATGAGAATCCATAGAGGAATACATTTATAACTAAGAAATTAAAAACATAAGATAAACTTAATTCTTCATTGATTTCCTTTGTTATGGATTAGGGAAGACCCTTTACATATTTATAGACTCTTAAATCATAATCCTAATTGACATAGAATAGACTCTAAATTATAGTCTTAATTGACATAGGAGTACTAATTCTAATTCTAATTAGAATAGAGCTATAACATTCCACCAATGCTTCCGCATCACCTCATCCTCGAGGTGTTCTTGTCGTTTTCATTCAACTTCTATGACGGAACCACCAATATTCTTGTAGACGAGTCGCGAAGAGTCTGCTTATGGAGAAAGCTTCGGATAAGAAAATAGGCCCACACCATATATGGCCGTTGAATTTTTTTTATGGCTACTGAACCAACATGATAGATAGAACTGGAACAAAGGTTAAACCAGCCCAAGTTTGAACCATCCTGGTGTGGTCCACTTGTGGACCAACCCAACAAAGGGGCTTTGCTCTTCGTCTTCCTCAAACCAGATGGGTGACGATCCAACTAGGTTGGGGTAGAGGGAGATCCCGATGACGAAGCACTGCGTAAAAGTGGTTGTGGGTGCCGTCATCAAAGGCCCGGACAATGATGGCCTTCCAGCTAGCGTAGCAGCCCCGGAGGACGATCACTGCCTTGGTCGGCTTCAACTTCACCATCTTCTTCGCTGCCTTCGCACTCCTCTGAGCCGAGTTTAGTGGAGGCTTTGGTAGTGGTGGAGGCAGATCCGGCAAGACGGAGGATGGATGGGTCGAAACGGCGACACCTTGGCAACTATGGCGATGCGGTGGCAGATCTGGTAGTGTGAATGGAGGCACAGACAGCAACTATAGTGGTGATCGAGGCTGAATTAGAGTGTTGAAGAGCGCCGGTGGAGAAAAAGATGGCGACTTTGGTGATGGGTCTTGTGGCGGCAGATTCAATGACAAAAGGCAGGGGAGGCGATACTAACGGCGGGTGTGGCAGCAGAAACGGGAGGTTCATCGGAGCTCCAACAGAGGGACGGTCATCTACGCGAAGTAGAGGAGGTGAACCGTGGAGAACTAAGGTGGAGGCAGCGGAAGGAGAAGGGGGATCTGGCCAGAGGGAAGCTAGCCCGACCTGTCGCAGTGCTGCTGCTGATCGAGGGAGGCTGCAATGTTGGGTGGAGGCACAGTCGCAGTCGACAACGGGGTAGACAAGGCATCGACAGCAGTAGTCTAAACAGCCCAGCCATGGGCTCCAATAGACCCGGCAGAGAAGATGCTGGAAAAGATGTGGCAGCCACGGCATGGCGAACTAAGGGATGGGCGCGGCGAGGATTGACTGCATCAGCGAGGTGAAAGCGGGAGACTGGAAGAACACTGACGATGGTGAATCTGCCGCGAAGGTGCCCAGCGACAAGATGCCTCGCCAAGGTGACAAGCCAAGCGACGACAATTGCTTGTCGATGGGGAACTACGGAGGCGAAAACAGGGTCAGAGAGGCGCCGAAGCTCGGAGGAGTAGCTAACATAGATTGGCGATGGAAGGACAACAAAAGCTCCTCAAAGCGACGAGTGGACTCCACAAAGTTGGCAGCGATGGAATTCTTCAAATCGGTAAGTGCTATCTTGACTTTCGCCTCTAATTTTGCTTCCAATTGTGTAATCCAGGAGGTCTCCTGTGTGAGTGAGGCAACAAGGGTGGGTTGGGTGGGAGCCGAGGATCGATCGCTTCGATACCAATGATGTAGACTGGGGTCTACATGAGAATCCATAAAGGAATATATCTATAACTAAAAAAGTAAAAATATAAAATAAACTTAATTCTTCATTGATTTCCTTTGTTATGGATTAGGAAAGACCCCTTTACATATTTATAAACTCTTAACTATAATCCTAATTGACATAGGAAAGACTCTAAACTATAGTCCTAATTAGCATAGGAATATTAATCGTAATTCTAATTAGAATAGAGCCATAACAAATTTACTCTAAAAATATTACTCCCTCCATCCGGAATTATCATTAATATACGAATTTCTCACGAGGCCTACATGAGCCTAGTCACCTCGACAAATAAAAGGGGCAGGTGGTGTCAATCAACCATTGCCATTCGATCAAAATCTAACGGCTCAAGTGAATAGACTCGCACGTGCTTGAGCTGTGTCTCATTTAAACTTTTCTTTTTTTCAAATGAACTAAAATTAGTTCATTTTGCAAAACCCTATGTTAATGGAGGCCGAGGGAGTATTACCATAAGGTCGAAATGACTTTTTCTAAGAAAGTGGGTCCCACAATGCTAAGGGTTTGGGAGGTCATTTCTCACGTTATTTAAGGCCATTTCCTATCAAAATGTGTTTGGGAGGCACATTCATACAGTGAATTTCATGCAAATGGTAAAGTTTCATTTATAACCATTTAAAGGGTAATTCTTATTCACCAATGTCCTCAAGAGGACAGTTAAATGTCAAATAGCTCAAAAATGAGAACGGTGAATATAAACCATGAGCTTACGTGGGGTTTTAAATGAACCTCACAAATAACCTTTTGCATTCTAAATGTTCTAACGGAAAATGGGAAAAAAAGGCCTCACCAACACAAGAGATCTTTTCATTTAATTTGGGGAAAGAAAAATTGAAAAATTTACCTTTGCTACAATCATCAAATGATTGAATTTTTTTTTGGATCAAGGAGAGAGAAAGTAGTTACACGGTACATAGTAAGAGAAAAGTTTAAATGAGATCGGTCTTATTTGGCTTATATGAGCCCAGTTTTTTCGTAGTACCTTATTGCTATGATTAATATACTCTCTGTCCAACTGATCGAACATTCAACATGGGCTAATTGAAACAAACTGAATTACAAATGAAAGTTGCGAGGCGTTAGGTATTGGGCCTTGAGCGCCGTTCACAAAATCCTAGGCCCCAAACCCTAGGTTCGTTATTGGTGTTGGGCTCCGCTCGAACATTCAACATAGGCTTCTCTAGGCTCAATAAACTCGTGTGTTTCGACTCCCATGTTCAAGATTTCACTTTCTTTGCTTTTTGTTTATCTCCCTATGTTCATTTTCCTCTTTATAGTTTTTTTGGGGTCATTGAATGCAGATCTCAATGCCTTTTTTGCTTTTACATATGGTCAATGGACTTCACTTGTTCCGCATAAGAAACATCAAACTAGAAAGTTGGAGAACCAGTTAGTGTCACTTGAATATTTACTATCCAAATTTAAAGAAATTTTGTGCGACCAATTTTAATTTTCTAGCAACTGAACTCACACACCTCACATATGTTATAAATAAGTTGATGAAAAAGAGTAATTTGGCTGAATTCTTTTGTCACTAATTACTACAGTAATTAAGTAAAATATACCTCCACGACATGCAAAGTTATCCTAGTTTTGGCAAATTAAACTCGGAAATCCATTTTATGTCTTCCGAAAAATGCGGGTGCCCTCTGTGCACTGGGCTAGCTCTCCCTAAAATCAGTTGCAGGTGGATTTTCTACTCCCGTTTTTTGTGCACCTTTGGATGGAATCAAACTGCGCTTTATTCACCCCGCACCGAATGCATGTCTGCGTGCAGTCTCATATTAAACTTTTCCTACTTATAATGTCAGCCAATAATACAAGGATATGCTATCTACTAGCAAAATTAATCTCATCATTTCAATCATTTAAGTCAAAATTTTGAAAACGCAACATCAAGCATCAATTATAGCATGCGGCCAACCCAGGATAGTGGAAATAAGTCGTATGACGATGTTGATGATGATGAGGATGATGATTAACAGTAGTAGTTTAGACAAAAAAAACCATCAATCGTACGTAGTAGCTGTCAAGGTAGTTGGGCTACCAGATAACACTTCCACATGTTTTCAACTAATACATTAATTTTGATCCAAATACTGTGCTTAATAACGTTTATTAATTAATATGCCAGATAATTATTACTAGTAAATTTCATTAATAATTATTACTACTTAATTATATTTAAAAAATTATTACTGCTTGTATATTGCATAAGTCCTGGATAGATCAAATGTAGGTAATCCAAAGGGCATATCCGCTGTGCATATTCAGTTGTCTTATTTTCCTTTCATAAACAAATAAACTTACGAGGAGGGTCGTGGGATTGATGTGATAGGGATGGAAATTTTTTGTGACTACCTAACAATAGTAATAAGAAAGTGATAACGAACAATAGACTTTTTCTAGAATCTCATTGCAAAAGGTTAAGTGACTTGTTCAATGTTTGAGGATTAAAAAGAAAAGCAAGAGAGAAAAAAAAATAGCAGGGGTTCATAAGTCAACAATGTGGGCCTTGAGTTAGTTGCTACTGCAGTTTAACAAATGCTGAAAGATGAGGTTTTAGTTATGGACAGGACTATTCTAAGAATTGCTCTATCCTTAATCCATCTATAAATAGAATTTTCTTCTTGCCATTTACCAGCTCAAAGAGAAGCAGGAGCAAGCAGAAAAACTTCAGTTTTGAAACATTTCCCAAGCAAAATGGCTTGCTTCGTTCTAGTGCTTGCGCTTCTATTTGTGACTTCTTCGCCTGCATTTGCGTATGATCCTAGTCCGCTGCAGGACATTTGCGTTGCAGATCTCAACAATACTGGTATGTACTATTTTCGTCCACTTAGGTTTTGCTTGATAATGCTAAACATGTTTAATGCAGCAAAGCAGCCTCTTTTTTTCTACTCTTTAAGGCTCTTTCACTACGCCTGACCGTGTTTGAATAGCTGATTGGGTTAGACATCTTGTGTGGAAAAACGAAATTGTCTGATTAAGAATTACCCACTATTTTTAATCAGTAACCACTCGTAGCCTTATCGGCATTCCAATGGCACTGCATAAACACAATGAACCTAAACCTTAAATGATTTATTGATCTTTTTTCACATTACATATTTTTATCATGCAGTTAAAGTTAATGGATTCGTTTGCAAGGACCCAAAAATGGCAAAGGCAGAGGACTTCTTCTTCCAGGGTCTTGACACTCCTCGCAAAGTAACTAGCCCAGTTGGCTCTACAGTAACTGCTGTTAATGTCAACCAAATCCCAGGCCTCAATACCCTTGGCATCTCCATGGTCCGGATCGACTATGCCCCAGGCGGCGAGAACCCTCCCCACACCCATCCTAGGGCCACCGAGATATTGGTCCTCCTCGAGGGCTCACTTTTGGTTGGATTTGTTACCTCGAACCCGGAGAACCGGCTAATTAGCAAGGTTTTGAAGAAGGGTGATGTATTTGTTTTCCCCATTGGCCTCATCCATTTTCAGTTCAATGTTGGTGACACCAATGCAGTTGCAATTGCTGGCCTCAGCAGCCAAAACCCTGGTGTGATCACCATTGCTAATGCTGTGTTTGGATCAAAGCCCCCAATTTCAGATGACGTTCTTGCTAAGGCTTTCCAAGTGGACAAGAAAGTCGTTGACTACATACAGTCCAAGTTCAAGTAGATATTTTCGTTCATTGTACTCTTGAGTTTCATATTAATAAAGAAATGAGCTTGTTTGTTGGACCCAAATGCCATCTACCAATGTTTTCCTTTTTCAATATTGTTGTTGTGAAAAGAAACATCTACCAAACAGTTAATTAGAAAGGACACCGGTTGGACTTAGTTGGTTTAGCTTTACAGTGTGATCAGGAAATTGATGCAAATGAATTCAGTATTTTAGAGGATAAGCCTAAATTTCCTCATTGTTTGGGGGGCTGAGGCAGAGGAGCTCTAAAAAAAATGCAAAACTCGGCCAAAACACTTGTGGCTACCTCAACCTAATGGGATGTCATAGACTAAAAGTGTTTGACAATGTGGCGAAGACGGCTGCTGAAGTGGCAATTCCCGAATCCGAGCGTGTGAGCAAGTTCAGAATCTCCTGTGCATGAAGTGTCGCAAATAAGGCACGGAGACACAAATTGAATTATCAAATCTCGAAACGAAACTATTTGTATGCACCTTGAGCACAATAAAACGGCCCGCATTAATCAAGGGGCACGCAAGGTCTAATAACCCAGCCGCACCTGATCACACAGAATCAGCAATTTCGAATTCTGGACAAAGATTGTAATTGTAGCCATTAAGCATTACTCTTCACCATTATATTCACATTGCATGAACAGTATCAGCACACACAAAGGGGCTCAATTAATTCCACAGAATCACATAACACAATCAGACTACAAAGGGTTATGCCTCCTCACCAGCCAGTTGCTTCCCCTATAGCTTCTGTGGTAGTTAGGTATTGTTGAGCCGCTTCAAGGCTAGCAACAAGGCCCGCGTGCCCAGCACCCCATCCCCGTGCGCCTGCAGCGACACATACAGCTGCTGCGCCAATTGCATGCCCGGCAGCGCCAGCCCCATCCGCTGGCACTCCTTGAGGCAAATCCCCATGCCCTTCACAAAGTAGTTTACATAGAACCCCTGTTCAAAGTCCCTCCTCAACATCCTCTCCCCGTACAGCTCCTGCGACTTCGACCCGCCGCCCCGCCTGCGATGGCCTCCAAGAACAAGCCCACTTCCAATCCCGCATTGTGTGCGTAATCCATGCCCTCCACCAGCCCCACCATCGTCGTGGCAATGGCAATTTGGTTCCCAAGCTTTGCAAACAGGCCAAAGCCCATGAGCTCGAACAGCGGGCCCATCCGCCCGACCATGGCCCGGTTCCCTCCGGTGAAGATGGTGAGCGTCCCAGCACGTGCGCCGTGGTCACCGCCCGAAACGGGGCAGTCTAGGACGGCGGCGAGAGATGGCTCTAGTTGGGGGAGGTCGCCCGCGGGGCCGAGGAGGACGGTGCGGACGTCAGAGGGGAAGCTGACGACGGAGCCGGCGGGGGAGTCGGTGAGGCGGGCACCGTTGGCGAGGAGGGACTGGGCCTTGGAGGGGGTGCGGTTGAAGACGGTAGGGAGTAGCCGGCGGCATGAGTTGGGTCGCCATGGAGAGGCCCATGACGTCGTGGCCGATCCAGATCACGTGGGCCCTGCCGGGGGGCGATGGGGACCTGGGCCGACGACATGGTTCAGTGGCAGCGATGGAGATGGCCGGGGGCCGATGGCGATGGTGCATGAAACGGGTTGAAACTTGAAAGGGTTTCGATGAGTTGGGCGTTTTTTGTTGGGAGGAATTTAGATTGGAAAAGGTGCGCATACACCCAAAGAGCAAAAGGTCAGATGTCGGTGGGCCAGTGGCTGGGGCTCGGACCAAACCGGCAGAAGAGGCTGGCTGAATCTTTTGAAAATCCAATTCATTTAAGCCCTATCATACAAAAGTGCCGTAGATATGACTTGGGGAATCTCATCCCTCCAATAATTAAAAGATTGATACAATCTCCCAAGATGGGATAGACATGGAGCTATGCCATTTCCGGATCTTCTAACAAAGGAGAAAAGTGGTCCATAATGGAGAAAAAGAGGTTTTGGCCATCCATATGACATTTCCAAATTTCTAATCCTTCCAAAGAGTCTTCCTTATTCATTTAGACAAGCATAAATTTTAAAATATACATAAAAATAAGTATATAATTTAAAATATGTGTTTGCGTTTTAAACTTGTATCCTTCTATTTGGCATAGGATGGGAAACAAATGGAAAAGTTGTCTTTTTTATCTTTTTTATTTTTTTTAAAAATTATGATATTTTGGACCGAAACTGATATATCGGTGATATTTAAAAAAAAATGAAAAATGAGATTGGACTGTCTCATTTATCGGAGCAGGACGAATAACGATATATCCCCAAGAAAGCATTCCATGATCTCTGTTGAAGAAAGAGGTGTTCATGGACACGGACAACCGTTTGTAATCAAAAGGGGTGTTGTCTAGTCCGTCTGTTAGAAAATTTGTCTGTGTCCATCCGTAGTTGTCCGTAGATACTTATGGACACTTATGGACAATATCTGTCCGTGCCTGTAGCACCCCACTAATACAGACAGAAAGCTCTCGTCCTTGTCCAGTCCATGGTCTATACGAACCATCTGTTAAATAGCGAACGGACATGGAGACGGATGGACCAACGGACACGGACATCCGTGAACACCCCTAGGTCATAATCATCTTTATACTTCCTTGGGAAGGTCTCTAAACAAAGTTGTCTTCCCTTGTACAAAGCATAAGAAGAAAGAGTACTCTCCTCTTGTATTAATGCACTATGAATTCTATATCTTGGATCCAACCCTCACTTCATTTCTATGCTTCCAAATAGATCAAGGCAATACAATCATATGGGCTAAATTCTTCTTTGAGAAATTTGTCTTGATGAAGTGAACAACATCAAGAGGGGTGCTAATTTGGTTGAAGTTAATACTAATCAAAATACTTCCAAAGAGTATGAAGTTTCTCACAACTCCAAAGAATATGAATAGTATTTTCTTCTTCGTGGCCATTAAGGAAAAATATTGGGTCATTAATTATATTTTTTAAACATAAAGTGAAATGTCACTCTACACCCCTAAACTAAACATTGTTCTCAATGTTAAGAATGAAATAAATGATAGACAAAATAAAGAGGGTGAAAGATAAATATTACTAAGAGTTCTGCTAAGTGTTTAACGTTTCATCACAATGAACAAAAATAATAAACTCAAAAGAAAATTAAATAAATAAATTAGGGCAACAACTCATATAAGAGAAATTCAAAACCATCCCCCCAAACCTAAATTGAAGCATCCCACAAAGATAACATCATATTACAAACCTGAAAGGAATAAAACATTGGTTTGCCTCTCAAGAGCGCTAAGTTTATTGTCTTCAACCAGATAATGTGAGTCTAAAAGGGCTCAACCTGGATAAATAGGATCAGACAGAGGGATAGCCTCAACCTCTGTTGAAATCAACTCAAAATCTGGCTTAAATCGTTGACCATTCACTTTAAACAATCACCATTTTTTGTACTTTCAATTTCTACATCTCCATAAAGATAAATAGTTTTAATAATGAATAGACCAATCCATTTAGAACGGAGCTTGCCAAGAGACACAAATTGAATTATCAAATCTCGAAACGAAACTATTTGTATGCACCTTGAGCACAATAAAACGGCCCGCATTAATCAAGGGGCACGCAAGGTTTAATAACCCAGCCGCACCTGATCACACAGAATCAGCAATTTCGAATTCTCGACAAAGATTGTAATTGTAGCCATTAAGCATTACTCTTCACCATTATATTCACATTGCATGAACAGTATCAGCGCACACAAAGGGGCTCAATTAATTCCACAGAATCACATAACACAATCAAACTACAAAGGGTTATGCCTCCTCACCAGCCAGTTGCTTCCCCTATAGCTTGTGTGGTAGTTAGGTATTGTTGAGCCGCTCCAAGGCTAGCAACAAGGCCCGCGTGCCCAGCACCCCATCCCCGTGTGCCTGCAGCGACACATACAGCTGCTGCGCCAATGGCATGCCCGGCAGCGCCAGCCCCATCCGCTGGCACTCCTTGAGGCAAATCCCCATGCCCTTCACAAAGTAGTTTACATAGAACCCCTGTTCAAAGTCCCTCCTCAACATCCTCTCCCCTTACAACTCCTGCGACTTCGACCCGCCGCCCCGCCTGCGATGGCCTCCAAGAACAAGCCCACTTCCAATCCCGCATTGTGTGCGTAAGCCATGCCCTCCACCAGCCCCACCATCGTCGTGGCAATGGCAATTTGGTTCCCAAGCTTTGCAAATAGGCCAAAGCCCATGAGCTCGAACAGCGGGCCCATCCATCCGTGAAGATGGTGAGCGTCCCAGCACGTGCGCCGTGGTCACCGCCCGAAATGGGGCAGTCTAGGACGGCAGCGAGAGAGGGCTCTCTGGTGGTCATGCCGACGGCGAAGGCGGCGGCAAGGAGTTGGGGGAGGATGCAGGCCGGGCCGAGGAGGACGGTGCGGACGTCAGAGGGGAAGCCGACGACAGAGGCCGCGGGGGAGTCAGTGAGGCAGGCACCGGCGGCGAGGGGAAACCGGCAGAAGAGGCTGGCTGAATCTTTTGAAAATCCAATTCATTTAAGCCCTATCATACAAAAGTGCCGTAGATATGGCTTGGGGAATCTCATCCCTCCAATAATTAAAAGATTGATACAATCTCCCAAGATGGGCTAGACTATGGAGCTATGCCATTTCCGGATCTTCTAACAAAGGAGAAAAGTGGTGAGTACGTCTAGCATCACCAAACTCCGTCACCCCCCACCATGTGGGTGTGGATCCCACCAAATTCAGGGCAAAATTGTAATTTTGCCCTGAATTTGGTGGGATCCACACCCACATGGTGGGGGGTGACGGAGTTTGGTGATGATATTTGGTGACAAAAACATTTTTCAAAAGTGGTCCATATTGGAGAAAAAGAGGTTTTGGCCATCCATATGACATTTCCAAATTTCCAATCCGTCCAAAGAGTCTTCCTTACTAATTTAGACAAGCATAAATTTTAAAATATGCATAAAAATAAGTATATAATTCAAAATATGAGTTTGTGTTTTAAACCTGTATCCTTCCAATTGGCATAGGATGGGAAACAAATGGGAAAGTTGATCTTTTTTATTTTTTTAATTTTTTAAAAAAATCATTTTTTTTAAATTATGATATTTTGGAAATGTCTCATTTATCGGAGCAAGACGGATAACGATATATCCCCAAGACAGCATTCCATGATCTCTGTTGAAGAAAGAGGCGTTCATGGACACGGACAACCGTCCGTCCGTAATCAAGGAGGGTGTTGTCCAATCCGTCTGTGTCCATGAGAAAATTTGTCTATGTCCGTCCGTGGTTGTCCGTAGATACATATGGACACTTATGGCAAATAAGCTAATCCACAAAACAAAAGCACTAATGTCTGTGAACACCCCTAGTCTTCATGTCTTCTAAGCAAGAACTATGGACACAGACGTCCGTGGATATGGACAATATCTGTCCGTGCCCGTAGCACCCCACTAGTATAGACAGAAAGCTCTCATCTGTGTCTGGTCCGTGGTCTATACGGACCGTCTGTTAAATAGCGAACGGACACAGAGACGGATGGACCAACAGACACGGATGTTCGTGAACACCCCTAGTTCATAATCATCTTTATACTTCCTTGGGAAGGAGGTCTCCAAACAAAGTTGTCTTCCTTTGTACAAAGCATAAGAAGAAAGAGTACTCTCCTCTTGTATTAATGCACTATGAATTCTATATCTTGGATCCAACCCTCACTTCATTTCTATGCTTCCAAATAGATCAAGGCAATACAATCATATGGGCTAAATTCTTCTTTGAGAAATTTGTCTTGATGAAGTGAACAACATCAAGAGGGGTGCTAATTTGGTTGAAGTTAATACTTTTGAACCAATCAAAATCCTTCCAAAGAGTATGAAGTTTCTCACAACTCCAAAGAATACAAATTGTATTTTCTTCCTCGTGGCCATTAAGGAAAAATATAGGGTCATTAATTATCTTTCTTTAAACAAGGTTGGTTTTCGATGGGAGCATATCATTAGAGGCTCTCCATCCAAAAACCTTCACTTTGCGAGGGATTTAGAGGTCCCATATATCACCCCAAAACTTCGAAGAGGAGATAGAGTGGGAACACAACCATTTGCTATTTCATTCTTCAAGAGCAATTTGGTAGGCTTCTTTGACAACAAATACCCCATTTTTTTTCTTCCCCGAGCATATCCTCTGGGAGCTTCAGTCTAATAGGTTGTAATACTTGGAAATTTCAAATCTTTAATGCGGGTGTATCAATTGATGTGACGACGGGAACTAATATTAAAGTGCTCAAGGTAAGCCTCTCATTGCCATCAATTTTGTGAAATTTGGAAATTTAATGAAAACCTGTGATTTTGTAAAAATTTTGGACGCGACTGATCACCAGAAATGACGCGACCAATCGGGTCAGTGTTGTAACCGAGCAAAAGGTTGCTGCGATCGATCACCTGGTGTGCGATCGATCGTATCTACTATGATTTTTGGGTTTTGTTTTCGGAATCGATTGCCTCGTGAATGATCGATCGTATCTATTGTAATGTTACATTTTGGGCAGTGATTGATCGCTAAGCCCCGCGATCAATTGCACCTGCAAAATTGTAGTTTCTTATTTTGGTGATTTTGTGATCTTTTTGGATTGTGCATCCTACCAAACTAAGAAAGGCTATTGGAAGAGCACCCTAGATGGTTTGAATATGGTTTTAAACCAACGATGGAGATTATTTTTTAGTATAACTAATTTGGGAAGGAGATTTCCTAATAGTGCTAGGATTTCTCTATAAAAACCCTTTAATAGAGATTGTTCTAAGTTCATGAACGTCCAGCCCTCAGAACTTTGGAGTTCTCTTCTTCCTTTGGCTCGATCATCAAGCGTTTGTTGCGTTCGGTCCACAGAGCAAGACAATTTCGCGAGAAGAAAGTGGTGTTCTACACAAGGATTTGAGGAACTCGTTGCGCACGGTGGTAGAATGTATTTTTTCCTATTCTACTTATGATTGATTTTTGTTATATGATCCTAAAAGTATTACATGAGATATTAGGATCCCTTATTCATATTGGGGTGATACTTATTGTCTACAAAGTTACCGATTTGAATGTCTATACATCCATGAGTCATGATGATGAGTTGTGTTGATATTTAATGTGCTAGCATCTAGATAGTTCCCATATTGTTAATCTTCTTCGATGTTCTAGTATGGTGCTTGGTTGAGTAAGAAACGTGTTGTCTAGATTTGTTGTCTCCTTATTGTGTCATTCTAGGAGATCTAAAATAAGTATCATATATCAATGGTAAGTATGTGCACTTAGTTGTGTATCGTGATCAATATTCATGTTTGATAATCTATCTTGTGTCTCGACTCTTGATTCACAAGAAAGTAGACTCTTTTATGATTCTATCAGTTGTTTAGCCTTCAGGTTTGTGTCCGGGATTGGATGTTCTAGTTAGGTAAAAAGTGATACTAATATGATACTAATAAGCATAAACACTTGTTGTAAGCTGAAGGTATCATAGTATGAGAAAAATTACCTATTACTAAAGCCATAAGGGTTTGTAATACACCTTGGGAAGGGGTAATGATGATTAATATCACGACTTAGAGATCATATAGTGTAAATATTATGAATAGAACACATTAGGGTGAGAATAAGCTTCTCAGCCAGAACTGTTCTTGCACCGACAAGTGGTAATTAAAATATTATAACAAATTGTAGGAAATCCGAAAAAATATGCAATTTATTGGATTGGAAAATAGATTCATTGGGCAACCTACTATAGAAATATCAGAAATTAGGCTGAACTGTAAAAATTGTAGTAAGCGTCGGAAATGAGCTGTTATGCAAATCATAGTACATAGAAATAAGATTTGTCATCCTATTACTTAGTACAACGTGGTTATATGAGAGTTAATGGTTAAGATAACCTTTAATGGAGATGGAAAGGCTTGGGTAATCGATATTACAGTAAGAATAATTTACTAAAAAGTTGACCGTGGATGAGTCATCCTTAACTGAGTCAGTATTATAGTAAGAATAATTTACTAAAAAGATGACCGTGGCTGAGTCATCCTTAACTGAGTCAGTGTTCTGCGCATTGAAAATTTTGTACATTGATTTAGTCGATAGAGTTTTAACTAGGGTTGCACTCTTGGACCCTAGTTTTCCGTTGCTTGATGACCATTGAAGCCTACAATCAGTGTTGGCAATTCCTATCTAGGGCTATGCACAGAGAATAAATTAGATAAGTTAAATCTATTGTTATATCTCATACGAGTTGATTGATGTTCAAGAAGGAATTGTCTTCATCTTACTCTGTTGGTGAGTCATTTGTTAATTGAGAATCTCCGTTCATCATTCCTCTGGTGAGTCGAATTACTGATTAAGATATTGAAATCTCATTAGTACTCCTATGTGAGTCAATCCTAGAGAGATGAGAATTTAAGTATTTGGTACAACCTCTATTGTTGTGATTTATTATTCAGTTCACTGTAAACGGTTTCTCCCACTAAGAGTTATTGATAGAAACTCTCCGAGGTGGAATCATAGTATACTCAGGAGTCATTGCTAGATCCATAGAGATCTCCGATTTATTATGAACCTCTGTAGTTCAGCCGATAAAGGCACACGTACGTTTTAGACTGTATGGTATTATGGAAGGTCTGCAGTCTCTGCCCATTGTGCTCGTAAGCACCGTTGGGGCTAGCATCCCTAGACACATGGCCAGGTTCCTTTGAAGAACCTCTAGTATGTTCTGGTATAGAATTCCATAAGGGAACTGGACTGATCTGAGAGCAGAAGTTGACGTCTCTTTGGACTATGAATGCTTGGAGTCTGAACATATTGTATTTTCTCCTTACATGATGAACATTCTGAGTCTTGAATTATTATTCTATCCACACCATGAACTGCTGTTATCTATTAAGTATGGTCGATATTCAGGTAAGGTAAACACTGTATTTCCAATTCCTGATTCTGTTGAACTTTGAAATTCTTCACTAAAACGTGATATTTATACATTTTTCACTCCTTTTATCTATGGGGTTTTTTGGCATCCTATTTGGTATTTTCTTCGGAATACTCGTGCATCCTCTGATGCAGGAATCGAAAGAGAGTGAAGCTGAGCAGGTAAAGATTGCTGGAGCTACAATTGACGGCTGAAGCGTGGAGTAGAAGACTCTTTTAAATTTTATTTATGATTGACTTTTATTTGGTTGTCATGTGCGCCTAGAACTTGATTTAGTTGGATTGTTGATTAATCTGAATTGTTGTAATAGACTAAGTAGTTTCCTTTATTGGTAATGTGAAGTTAAGATTGAATACTTCAATATTGTTCGATCAGTCATATCGATTATATATCTGCATTTCTAGTGATTGTGAGGAGATCGATTAAGTATTCGGTCACTCCCTGAGTTCCTAACCTCCTGACTGTATTTGATTGGTTGCTTCCGCACTCTAATCGAGGTCTGGAATTTTGGGATGTGACATAGGTATTCTAAAAATTGATTGAGCATCATGAGGAAGAATAGCGGTGAGAACATGTAATGCCCTAGATTTTCTAAATTCATTTTGAAGCAAAAACTCGAAGTAAAGTTCCACGGAAAACTTAAATGCAACAATCAATCCACAATAAATTTGAGACGTAGCTCAAGCCTTTTCATTAAAAAAACTAGGCAAAACTAAACCTTACTAGCACATTCGGCTGTTTAGGCTAATTATATAATTATTCATTCAAAATCATGTCTAAGCAGGATCTTGAGTCAATGTACCACATGTCAAAGTCTACAAATGATTATTACATTAATAACGAATTACACGCATACATTCCTACAATATTCAAACTTACATGGATAAAAGTGGTACTTAATGGTCATTCTATTTCTACAAGGTTATTACAGCACTCACATCCTGGACACCCTACAATCTTATGAGCTTTACCTACCAATTGATAAAATGGTTTGGCTGAGTATTTTCATGCCCAATAGGATTGGCCAATAGTAATACATTAGTTCATTGCAGGTGATATTGCCATTAATATCATCACCTTACCATTCACTACATATAATTCTTAGAACAACTATAGCACCAAAACTGAGTGTAGATAGATCAAGTAACATAAATACCAATAATAGATATTTTTCAACAAATTTCATATATGTGAATTGACCAAACTACCCTCATGCATGCAAATCAATGATACTTCAAGAGGATGCCTTTTACAGTAGTTATTTGGAATAAGTAAGTTCTGCGCATATGAAATACCATTATTATGTAAGGAATTAAATGTCATAATTAATCAAAAATTTTCTATAATCAAATATTAGAGGGATTTGAATCATTAATTATCAAAATAGTAAGTGCAAAACATCAAATTGGGAAACTTTCTAAAAAGTATGATGCTTGAGAAAGCCAACATGGGCATAATGAAACTAATAATTGAACAGATCAAATTATACATGACAATAATAAAACAACTCTTCATTAAATTCAAGTAGGTTACACAATTTTAAAGGGAAGTATTATTCGGCTTTTTCTTTCCTCATGTGAGGCCCATAGTTAATTTAGCTTCCCTCTCCTGTGGTGAGGCCGACTACTTAACACATTTTGGGGTTAAGTATAAGTTGCTAAAACAAAGAAGAGTTTCTTTATAAAAGTCAATTTTTCTTAAAAGATGGTTCTTTTGAAAAAGTGATGAGAGGAGAAAAGACTACATCGAGTATAGTGAACCGGAAAGCTTTGTGGAAGCTCAAACACAAGAAAATAAGGGTTTATGAAAGAAGGCAATGCAAGAAAAGATGAAATCCTTGCATGATAGCCATCCTTATAAGTTGGTGAACCTTCCTAAAGGTAAAAGAGTTTTGAAACACAAGTGGGTATACCAGTTGAAGGCCGATGAGAGTAATTGACATCCAAATTACAAGGCAAAGTTGGTTGTGAAAGGCTTTGGACAAAAGAAGTTGTTGATTTTGATGAGATATTCTCACCCGTGGTGAAGATGTCATCCATTCGAGTTGTATTGGGTCTAGCCACTAGCATGGACCTTGAGGTTGAGTAATTTGATATTAAAACTGCCTCCCTTCATGATGATTTAGAAGAAGAGATTTACATGAAGCAATTGGAGGAATTTAAAGTCAAAGGCAATGAACAAATGATATGTAAGCTAAAGAAGAGTTTGTATGAGTTGAAGCAAGGTCAAAGGCAATGGTATAAGAAGTTTGATTCTTTCATGATGGGTCATGGGTACAAGAGGACAACTTCAGATAATTATTTGTTCACTAAGAGGTTTGGTGATGGTAATTTTATTATATTGTTGGTTTACGTTGATGATATATTAATTTTTGGGCATGAACTAATAAGATTGTTAGGTTGAAGCATGAGTCATTTTCCATGAAAGACTTGGGGCCAAAATAAATATTGGGGATGACAATCAAGCGTGATAGGAAGGCTAAGTAGCTATGTCTATCACAAGAGAAGTACATTGAGAAGATGCTTGAGAAATTTAATATGAATAATGTAAAGCCCGTTAGCACCCCACTTTGAAGTCATTTAAAAATGCACAAAAACATAGTCCTTCAAATGAAAGAGGGAGGGGGGAGGAAAAAATGGCTAAGATCCCCTATGCATCAGCGATAAGGAGTTTGATATATGCAATGGCATGTACAAGGCCAGATATTGCACATATTGTTGGAGTTATTAGTATACATCTTTCAAACTAGGGGAAGGAGCATTGGAATGCGGTTAAGTGATTTCTTTGGTATTAATTAAGAGGTTCCTCTAAGGTATGTTTATGGTTTAGAGATGGTAAATATAGTATGAAATATAGTATGAAATTAAAAGTGTTTTTTTTTTTTAAAAAAAAAGTGGTCGGGATAGAGTAGTAGTTTATCTACCGTAAAAACCTTGATCTGAACTTAAAAGAAGGTTTCCACATCTAAATTGATTTCAATACATTTATAAATATATTGAATGCATATCTATGGAGTTAATTTAT
The DNA here is from genome assembly GCA_039654745.1 of Houttuynia cordata. NCBI lineage: Eukaryota > Viridiplantae > Streptophyta > Magnoliopsida > Piperales > Saururaceae > Houttuynia > Houttuynia cordata. The sequence goes on from CM077503.1 coordinate 58,397,164, forward strand.
GTTTACCGATTTTGTTTTGGAAATTTTAAACGACTCTTTGAATCGTTTTACATTTAATAATGACGGGTAATATTCTGAAAGAGAGGGGTAAAGTTCTGAAAGGAATGGGTATTCTTCTCCCCGGGCGAGTAATTGAGATTATTAGTGAGCTTATGTGGGCTACGCCTTCGTATTTATTGGTCCTGTCGTGTGCACCGATTTGACCAGGTATTTAACCATCCAAGTATACTGGTGTGCCAAGATAAAGGTTACTTTATTATGTTTCTAGAGATATTTAAAGCGAAGTAATCTCTTCGTTTTGATTGCATATGACTTCTTGGGAGACGAAACTTCCTAATGTATTTTGCATATATATTAAATAGTTATGTTTGCTTGTTATGTATTGCATGGTGCCATGAGGCATTTTATTGCTTTTTGCTAAACTAGTTTTTCAATCCTTACGGATTGTAAGCTCATCCCCTTTCTTTTGGGAATCCTATGGGAATCCCTTACATTTCTTAAACGCAGGTACTAAGGAAGAATTGTATGTACAAGAGGAAGATAACTGGAGGATGAGCGAGGATTTTATGAACTAGCTTTATTTACAATAAAAGACCATTAAATGGAGTTGAATTGAGACTTTTATTATAATCACGTTAATGACATATGTAATAATTGATTTTAAGTTTTAAAGGCAAGTACTTTAGTTATGTTATTTGCATAATTTATTTCCCTCGGCCTTTTAAACACCATATATGTACAAATCGGTCCATGCTCAAAATGGACTGATTGTCGCGTCTCCAGGCCGGTCCTGGTCAGGCGTTATGACCTTTTATGTATGAGAGCTAAGTTATTTAAAGGGCAGAGGATAACAAGTGAAATCCTTAAAACTGGGCGGTATGTTTGGATACTGAATGTGATAGAGTGTAACCACTTATCCATCACCTAAGCTCCTTCCCCTCTCTCTTTTTCCTTTCCTTACATCAATTGTTACTAATTTTTTTGCTACTTCTTCGAGCTCATTTATCGTTGAGCAAGTTCCTCCCTTTCTTACAGCTGCAGTTGGAAAAATCGAAAGCACTTCCGGTGCTTGCGAAAATGACCCAATCAAGCAACATGCCGAAACTAATCATATTCGTATCCAGGAAAAATAAAAACTTGTGAATAAACCTCGGAACGGCAATTAGCAATTTGAAGGAAAAAAAAGTTGAAAGAGACTTGCCTTGGGATCAAATTGCATGTTCTAAATTATATTTAATTTTATTTATGTAGGCATTGAGAGTTCCAAATGCAGATCGCCAAAGTGAAACACACCAAATAAGTCCAGATGAGATCCGATGAATGAGAGCAGTACGACGGGTTTTAAAGAAGAAAAAGGAAAAAAGAAAAGAAAAGAGAAAGACCTGAACCGACCGGTTCATTGGTTAGTTCGGTCTGAAAAAGAAAACAAAAATAAAACAGAAAACCCGAGCTGAAGCTCGGGCATCTGTTTCAGAAACAAAGCAGTGCTCAAGACGCGAGCGCCGGCAAGGGTCGAGAGGCGGTGACTCTGGTGGTCTAGGCTGGAAGCTAGCGATGGGTCTAGACGGCGCTGGAGAAGGTAATGCTGACGACAGCCTGAGTTGGTCCCGAGCTTGACGGCGGAGAGGCTGACGACGGAAACAAAGAAAGGCGGCCATTTCGAGCATATGCGGCAATGGGTCAGATGGCGGCAACGGTGATGATCGACGGCTGGGTTCGAGAGCAGAGGCGATGACAGTCATGGGGAGGCGATGAAGAGGTCAATGGCGAAGGACGACGGTGGCCACTCAAGAGGCGTTGCAGACAGAGGAATCGAGCAACAAAAGTAGAAAAATGCTGTTTATGGAAAGATGCGTGAGGGGAAGCCTAATCAGAAAATCAAGCAAGCTTCTGATCTGTCTTAGAATGGTAAGCTGCCAATTTTCAAATCGATTTGAGAATTAAAGAAGGTTGGATTCTGGCTCGAATTGGAAAGAGGATTTTTGGGATGTTTATTTTCTGTTTCGAGAGTAAAGATGATTTTTTTTACAAATTTGGACGAGCATTCGAAGGGCAAACCTGCTGGGTTAGGAAGAATTGATGGCAGACACAGAAAGAAGGATTTTTCTGACGAGATTGAGATTTGGAAGGGTTCTGATTTGAGAAAAGTCATATACTGTTTGCATATAAAAACAAAGGAGTTTGTTGGAAAAAAAGGGGTCGGTAGAAAAGAGAGAGAACTGTTGTGTCGAGTTCGAGAAGGCCTGATTCCGGAACAGACCCCTTTGCTCGAGAGAGGAAGAAGGGTTGCTCCGAGGGTTGTGCGACTTGCTTGAGAGAGAAGGAGCCAACTATTTGAGCTCGAGAAGGTGAAAAACAGAACTATTGGCCAGTGGAGCACGACATAACTATTCACAGCTACCGATGAATCATTCAAACCAGGCTGTTACTTTTCCTTTCTTTCTCATGTTTATCTAATCTTATTTGTACTAAGGCTAAATGAAGCCCTACTGAATTATGTATGATTCTCATGAATTTATTTGCAATTCTAAAGTAGACGACTTTATTCCATATGCTTATTAAAATTTTGATATAATGATTCTATTTATCGAGAGATGGTTGAGTTAATTTTTAGTGAAATTAAACCGAGGAATCATTAATATTTGAGAGGTCTTAGCGAGTTCCAAGGTATTATTTGAATAAATATTGTATTTTTATTATTGATCTTTGCTCGAGAGAGGGAGATTAATTAAGCTAGATTTATTTGTTTAGTTACATGTTTGAGAGGGCTGCACACATTACGATTATTCGTGACTTCGAGAGAGGCACGGATAATTGATCACTTAGAATTGTACGAGTTAAAGGAGAGGACAACTATTTAGTTAGGGTAGATTCGAAGTCTTAGTATACTTCTCATTAAATTATTTTCGTATAAATTTTCTTGTTTTGTTAAAAATTAGAACTTTTCTTTCTATTATAACTTGTTACGTAAAATTCAAATCTTTTCATTAGAACTAGGTTAATCAACCAAGTCCTTTGGGTTTGACCTCGTTTCCACTAGTCTATACGTAGTCTCGTGCGATTGCGAGTAAAAATAGTTAAAAATTCAATCAATCAGGCAGCGATAGACACAACTCCGAGACAGGGGCCGGTGTTGGTCCACACAGGGACGAGCTCGTCGGACCACCACAACCTCACCGTCTAGTCGAGCGACCCCGTGAGCAACACCGCTGGCCAGGCATCCGTCGCCGGCACCCACGTCACCGCCAGATTGACTCCTCGTGCGCATTCTCCACTGAGTTCAGCCCTGCCAACTTCATCTTCCCGCCCTGCCACCACCACCTCAGTCCACGCGTCCATCGCCGGCACCCATCTTCCCTCCCAGATCGACTCCTCGTACGCATTCTCCACCGACTTCAGCCCCGCCAGCTTTATCTTCCAGCCCCGTCGCCGCCGCTGGCTCTTTAAAGACCACTGGTCATTGATCGTTTAAAATTAAACCCTTGCAAGTGCGCAAGGCAATTGTACTACAGTGAGTATTAAAGGGTTGTCGAACCTCAGGGACGAACTAATATTTTACCAAATTCAAGTGAAAGCAAATTTTGATTTAATTAATCTAGAGAAAGCAATAAAATTTAACTACTTTAAAATGGATTTTAACTAATATGGAGAAGTGCCAAAGCTTCGAATCCACCACACAATAAACCAGCTTATCGTCTCTCTCTTTTGAATAAATTCCTGATTGGCTAGTATATTCCTCTCGGACATATACTTGTCAATTCAAAATGTAGTGCTCTCCTCTCGGACGTAACACATAAGCAATTAAAATATAGAACTGTGATCTATCTCTCTCGAGCATAAACCAATGAAAGCTTATTCCTTTATAACACCTTAGTCTACTTACGTTCCTCTCGGACACGCAAATATTCTTCGGATTGAAACTCAACAAGAATTCACTCTAGCCTCTCTCGAGCACATAGAATAAATCTCAATAAATTAACAGTGATTCTATAATAAGATTCATACACCAATCAAGGTAAAATAAGATTGAGATGAAAGAAAACGATACAACCAATTTACTCGGGTTTCATCTACACCTTGGACAAGGATTTAGCCGGCCATCGGACAAGGAGAACGCTGTTGATTCGTAGGAGTCATTTTGCACTATTCACCAGAAAATACCGTTCGCTGTGCACTGTTCACGGGTACTGTAGCAAAAATCAATGTTCATCACACAGGGCACTATTCATCGTCTTCTCCGTTCACCCGTGCACTGTAGCTAACGGCCGGTTACTGTAGCAGTTCCAAATCAGCACCCTTCTTCCTCCTCCGGCGACTCTGTTATTTCGTTCAAGCTCTCAAAATCTCCTCCTTCTTCTCCCTTCTGTTCCGGCCGAGACCACGCCGGATTCCGGCAAACAGCAGACCCACCTTCTTGGTTTTTCCTCTCTGTTTTTCCGTTCAAAACTCTGAATTTTCTCTCTCAGGTCCTCTTTTCTAAGCTCCTCTCCTTCCTGTTTTTATAGGCAAAGCAGAACGGAGTCCTAGTCCCTTTTACAAGAGCCAAAACCGCGTCCCAATCGAAGACGAAATCGAGTTTTTCCAATTCGATTAGGAGTTCGTCTCTGTTTCCCGATTGAAAGCAAGTTGTCATTTTTTTCTTCCGAGCATCGAGCGTCGCCGTCCCGCCGTCCATTCACCAGTCTCCGTCGCAGTCGTCTTCCTCGTCACCGGCACCGGCGAAGCACCCACCGGCGTCATCTTCTCAAACAGAGCTAAAAAAAGAGCTCTGTTTCTTTTCTTTTCTGTGTTTTCTTTTTTTTTAAAAACTTTTCGTCGTTGCTCGCCGCCGGTCTCTCCGCCGTGATCGTCATTTCCGTTGAAACCCGCCGCCGCCTCCTCAGCCTCGCCGGCCCTTCTTCACCTTCGCCGGCGTTCGAGCAGAGCTCGAATGCTCTGCTTCTGGACGAACGGCCCGAGCTTTGGCTCGGGCCGGTTTTGTTTTTATTTTTATTTTTCTTTTAACTGAACCGGACCGGAACGGGGCTGGTCATATTTCCTTTTTTATTATTTTTTTTCTTTATTAAACAAAAACCCGTTGTATCGATCTCATCCATCCAATCTCATCTTGACGGTTCTTCTCTTTAATCGCGCCTCTTTCGCGTGCGATATTTCAAATGATCATAACTTTTTGCTCAGAACTCCGAATTGCGAACAGTCAGTGGCGTTGGAAAGCTGACTTCGTGAACTTTAACATAAAGCTTAAATCAGTCCCATTAGAGATATGAAATCGAAGTTATGAATATTCAATCATTAGAGTCGCGTTTTATCCAATTTCTGCGTTTTGCTCTTGTTTCCTACAAAAACCAAAAACTATATTAAAGTAGCAATAATTCTAATCAAACACTAGCATAAACATAAGTTTAGGAGATAATAAAATGCATATTTCATGTATAGATCACACCCCCAAACCTAGATTTTGCTAGTCCCTAGCAAAACAAAACAAAACAAAATCAAACAAACAACTAAAGGAACTAATGCATAAAAGTAAACACCACTTTCGTAGGGAACACGATTGCATTGAGCGTATGCAACAAGCCGTTAAACCTCTAGGTGTCCCTAGTAGGACGAGTGTTGTCTCGTGAGGGTTTGCAGCCATGCTACCCACAAACATGTATTTATTAATCTAATTAACCTAAGTGCCAAAAGACAAAGAAAAAATTAAAACATTACAAAACACACAAACCTATTATCCCGATAAATACATACTACAATGCTTAAGAAAATCAACCACATGTACTTGGTTCATAATCAACAGGAATATAGAAGCCCTCAAGTAAGTGGTTTTATTCCACACTTTCATCTTGGAAATTTCTGCTCAAATATTATATAGCATGATAACATAAATAGTAAAAAGTGTAGAACATTGTAGCAATACAATCTAAATTTCTGTTTATACAGATCCAGTGTTACCCATTAACCAAAGAACATCAGAATCTACATAGTCATCGTAATCTTTAGGTTCATGATAGCACAGATCTGCGCGCCTCCTTCGGGTCCAACATTCTAGATTTGAGAGGATAATACACCACAGACTTTTTTTTTCTCTTTTTTTTTCTTTCGCTACGACTGTGTAAGGCCTGACTTCAAGATGCTTAGGTTTAGCAATGACTCAGGCCAATGACTCCCAGCCAGTTGGCTTAGGGCATTAGGTTTTAAGAGACCGCTTCGGGCCTGAGCATCAGCCTAAGTTAATCCTATAAAGTCAAGCAGCCCCTTTTCTTTCATTTTATTTTCATTTTTTTTTCGCATTTTTTTCATTTTCATCATTCATATTTTCAGCACATCTTTATTTTGTCCAGGCTGTATTATACTCTCAACCTATTTCCGGTTCCAATCCCTTGCCATAGCCAAGTAAATGGTCTATCATGATCTTTTAAGCTCAACAGATAACTACACATCATCCAATGACTATGACTAAAGACATCCCACTGTAGATTAGCATTAAACAAATCTCTAGATGGTATTACTTTATGTACTAGTGTGTGTAAGTGAATTTTCTTAGTTCAAGCACTCATTCCAAGAGGACTGTAACAGAAAGGTATGCTCAGTTAAGTGTATCTATCCTCCAGTATACTTACTCACACTTCCAATGCAAATTAATCTCCTAAGAATTGTAAAATGCATTATTACGGGATAAACTATCAAAACCTGAGAAAAAATACTAACAAACAACCTAAAAACTAATCAAATTTTTATGATTTTTTTTTTAATTTTTTAATTTTTTTTATAAGTAATATTCCCTCCTCCAAACTTATTATGAACATTGTCCTCAATGTGAACAAAATATAGCATGACAATGAGCATATAACAAAGAAAATCAGAGAAAGGAGAGAATACACCTGAATACGTGGGTTGCCTCCCACTAAGCGCTAAGTTTAACGTCTTCAGCCAGACGTAGCCACAATCAATCTGTAATGGCCGGATCATCCAAGTATACCATCATCACATCAATATCTGTCATAGCCTCGAGATATGGTTTCAATCGGTGTCCATTGACTTTGAATGTAGTCCCATCCGTTGGATTATAAATCTCAACAGCACCATGTGGAAATACCTCTTTGACAATAAAAGGCTCAGACCACCGAGATCGGAGCTTCCCAGGAAATATGTGCAGCCTAGAGTTGTAAAGTAGTACCTTCTGATCAGGCTGAAAGGACTTTCTGAATATCATCTTGTCATGTATAGCTTTGGTCCTCATCTTGTAGAGTTTGGCATTCTCATATGCATCAAAGCGCATCTCCTCTAATTCACTCAGATGGATTTTTCGTTCCTCACCGGCTTTATCCATATCAAAGTTGTAGGCCTTAATAGCCCAATAAGCCCGGTGTTCTAACTCAACAGGTAAGTGGCAAGCTTTTCCATATACCAATCGGTAGGGAGACATACCAATCGGTGTCTTGAAAGCTGTCCGGTAAGCCCATAATGCATCATTCAGTCGCAAGGACCAATCCTTTCTATCGGGGCGAACCGTCTTCTCAAGAATCTGTTTGATTTGGCGATTGGAGACCTCCACTTGGCCACTCGTCTGAGGATGATATGGTGTGGCAACCTTGTGGGTGACAGAATATTTCTTGAGAAGAGCTTCAAAAGACCTGTTACAAAAATGAGAACCACCGTCACTAATAATAGCTCGAGGAGTTCCAAACCTGCTAAAAATGTTAGATTTCAGAAAGTCCAGCACAACTTTTTGGTCATTGGTCCTAGTGGCAATAGCTTCAATCCACTTAGACACATAATCAACAGCAACAAGAATATATGTATGACCAAAAGATGGTGGAAAAGGTCCCATAAAATCAATACCCCAAACATCAAATAAATCAACAATCAAAATTGGTTGTAGGGGCATCATATTCCTTTTTGACAAAGCTCCTAGTTTTTGACACCTATCGCAAGATTGACAATAAGCATGGGCGTCTTTAAATAGAGTTGGCCAATAAAAACCGCTTTGAAGTACTTTGGCCGCAGTTTTCTTTCCACCGAAATGTCCACCACAAGCATGAGAGTGACAAAAAGATAGGATGCTATGAAACTCACTCTCAGGGACACATCGTCTTATGACTTGGTCAACACATACCTTAAACAGGTCAGGGTCATCCCAATAGTAATGTTTGACTCGTGAGAAAAATAAGTCTTTATCATGTTTAGACCAAAAGGTTGGGATTTGACCCACAGCAAGATAATTCACAATATGTGCAAACCAAGGTGGAGATGTAGTGGAGACAGCAAAGAGCTGCTCATCAGGGAATGAATCTCGTAGAGGGTCATGGCTATGTAGATCAGGAATAGGAATTCTGGATAGATGATCAGCCACGACATTCTCAGAACCCTTTTTATCTTTAATTTCAAAGTCAAATTCCTGCAGGAGTAAGATCCAACGAATCAGCCTCGGCTTGGCATCCTTCTTAGAAAGAAGGTACCGCAAGGCTGCATGATCAGAGAAAATAATGATCTTACTCCCCAAGAGATATGACCTGAACTTATCTAATGCAAACACAACAGCAAGCAACTCTTTTTCTGTGGTAGTATAATTCAATTGAGCATCAGTGAGTGTCTTGCTCGCATAATAGATAACATGAGAAATTTTGTTGATGCGTTAGCCTAACACTGCCCCTACAGCAAAATTAGATGCGTCACACATTATTTCGAAGGGCAGTGTATAATCAAGGGGTTTAATGATAGGGGAGCTAGAGAGGAGGGTTTTGAGCTTTGTAAAAGCTTCTTTACACGACTCATCAAATTCGAATGGCACGTCATGACCTAAAAGGTGACATAGTGGACGTGATACCTTACTAAAATCTTTGATAAATCGACGATAAAACCCTGCATGGCCAAGGAAGGACCGTATTTGCTTAACTGATGTAGGTGGTGGCAAATTAGCAATCAGGTCAACCTTGACCTTGTCAACCTCTATACCCCTTTTTGATATAACATGTCCAAGTACAATCCCCTGTTGAACCATGAAATGGCTCTTTTCCCAACTTAACACTAAATTCGTTTCCTCACAACGTTTTAAAACCAAAGCAAGGTTGTGCAAGCATTCATCAAAACAAGTGCCGAACACCGAAAAATCGTCCATGAAAACTTCCAAAAATTTATCAATCATATCAGAAAAAATGGACATCATGCATCGCTGAAATGTAGCAGGGGCATTACAAAGACCAAAAGGCATCCTACGATATGCAAATGTACCGATGGGGCATGTAAAAGTCGTCTTTTCCTGATCCCCTGGAAAAACTGGCACTTGATTATAGCCTGAGTACCCATCTAAAAAGCAATAAAACTCTTGGCCCGCTAATTTCTCTAGGATTTGGTCAATGAATGGGAGAGGGAAATGGTCCTTACGGGTATTGGAGTTCAGCTTCCTATAATCAATGCATACTCGCCATCCCGTGGTCTCTCTTATTGGCACAAGTTCACCCTCTGAGTTTGGTTTCACCGTGATGCCTGATTTTTTAGGTACAACTTGGATAGGACTCACCCACTCGCTGTCAGAGATAGGGTATATGATACCTGCATCTAGAAGTTTCACTATCTCTTTCATCACCACTTCTCTCATGTGTGGGTTCAACCGTCGCTGCCCCTCCCTAGATGTTTTAGCTTGGTCCTCCAGGTTTATGCGATGCATGCACACAGAGGGGTCTATACCCCGGAGGTCAGCCACTGTCCACCCTATAGCTCGTCGGTGTGTGGTAAGGATCTCCAACAACTGGGCTTCCTGATCAGTAGATAGGCTCGAGGAGATAATCACAGGAAGGGTGTCATCAGGTCCTAGGAAAACATATTTCAGAGAGCTAGGAAGGGGTTTCAGCTCAAGTGTAGGTGGGGATTCTATGGAAGGTTTCAGTGGTGGGGCAGTGGACACAGGAAGAGGGTCAGGGTGGGGTCGCCATGGGGTATGTCCAGGATATAGGGCAACCACTAAATGGTGATGGACCTCCTCGAGGTCAGGTGTTCCCTCATATGCATCTAGCCAGTCATAGAAAAGGGTATGCTCTAAGGCATCCTTAAGCACAGCAAAGGGGAGGTACTCCTGAACTAGGTCATCTAGGTCATCTACCATCAGACACGCAGCGTCGCTAGAGGGTTGTTGGGAAGCACTAAAAATGTTTAATTTAACTTTCATATTCCCAAATGAGACGTTCATGAGCCCTGACCTACAGTTAATGGTGGCATCGGCTGTAGATAGGAAAGGGCGACCAAGGATAACTGGAATCTGGGATTTGGAGTAGGCAACTGGTTCCATATCTAAGACTACAAAGTCAACAGGGAAGTAGAACCGGTCAACTCCTACAAGAACATCTTCTATAACACCTCTGGGTCGACGGATGGATCTATCTGCTAACTGAAGGGTGACTGAGGTGGGTTGTAACTCTCCTAAACCAAGTTGTTCATATACGGAGTACGGGAGGAGGTTAACACTGGCCCCTAAATCCAAGAGAGCTTGACTAAGGGTATGGTCACCTATGACAATAGAGATAACAGGGACACCTGGGTCCTTAAATTTTGGTGGCATTTCACTGGTCAGCAAAGAGCTCACTTGATTAGTCAAAAAGACCTTTTGGGTGATGTTGGATTTGGCTTTCCTCTTTTGGGTGCATAGGTCTTTCAGGAACTTGGCATAAGCAGGTACTTGTTTGATGGCATCTAATAAAGGAAGGTTTATCTTGACCTGCTTGAACACCTCTAACATTTCCTCCATTCTTTGATGAGACTTACTAAACGGGGAGGGTTTGTTGAGGCATTGGGGAAAGGGAGTCCTAGGGATATAAGATTTTTCATTGGTGGGTTCCGTAGGGGCATCCTGCTGTGGTGGGAGACTAACCGAGACAGGTGGGGTAGGAGTGGGTTCTTTAGGTGTATCTGGGAAAGATGTTTCACTCGCAATACCTATGGATGGGTTCCTAACCTGATTATCAACGTGCTTACCACTCCTTAAGGTAGTGATGGCCTGTACCTGCTCATTTGGACAATGGGAACCTTCGACGGCAAACTGTCCTCTAGGGTTCTGCTGTGGTTGACTTGGCAAGGTACCCGCTTCCCTACGGTTCATGGATTGGGCCAGCTGTCCCAATTGGGTTTCTATTTTGGCAATGGACTGTGTATGGGAATGGACAAGCTGGGCCTGGGTTCTGAGCTCCCCTGTCAACTCTCTGTGTTTGGTTTCTATCTTGGCGTCAACCTTGGCTTCCATTGCATTGAAAGCTGAGAGGAGAGTAGATTGGGTAGCTAGCATTTGGCTCATTTGATCTTCTAAGGATGGTTTCTTGTTGGATTGGCCAAATTGAGGAGTGGAGGATGGTTGATAAGGTTGAGATTGGCTTTGGAATTCCTGTCTTGGGGCCTGATTAAAATTGGGCCCCTGGTTAGGTTGTCACCAGGCGAAATTTGGATGATTTCGCCACCCCGGATTGTAGGTATTTGAATAGGGGTTATTGGCTCTAGGATATCCTTGTGCAAAGTTGGCATGCTCCTGTACAAGATCTGTATATTGGGAGGCAGAGGGGCAGTCAACTATTGTGTGCATAGGGCTGGCACAAATGGTGCAGGCATCATGAGAGGTTGGCGTAAAGGGTGGAGTCTGTGAGAAAAACCTGTCAAACCTCTCTGTAAGGGATGCCACTTGGTGTTCTAGGCTTGTGGTGGCTTTGACATCATATATGCCTCCCCTTGAGGCATTCCTACCAGGCATATGGCCTTCTGATCTATAGAGGGTAGCACTGTGTAAAGAGTTTTCGCTCAGGTCCTCTAGTAGATCCCAAGCATCATCAGGGGTTTTCTTCATGAATGTGCCTCCACAAGAGGCATCTATTAGGGTCTTATGCTGATCGCACACACCCTCATGAAATCTCTGTACTAATTGCCACTTGGGCACATCATGGTGGGGACAGGACCGGAGTAAGGCTTTCATCCTCTCCCAGCTTTCATGGAATTGTTCATTAGGTGTCTGGGTAAAGGTGATGATTTCATGGCGGATCTTATTGGTCCGCCCCACAGGAAAGTATTTCTTGAGGAATTCGGCCTGAAGTTCCTCCCAAGTGGAAATAGAGTTATGCTCGAGAGAATATAGCCACTCCTTGGCTCTATCTTTTAAGGTGAAGGGGAACAACCTAAGGCGCACCTGGTCATCAGATAGTGTAAGTTTAAAGGTTGTGTTAACCGCTAAGAAATTTTGTAGGTGCCTATAGGGGTTCTCATTTAATTGGCCATGGTAGGTGGGCAGCATCTGGATGATGTTGGGCTTAATTTCAAAATTAGCCACATTTTCTGGTAAGATTATGCAGGAGGGGGAGGTGTAGGTGGTAGGCCTGTAGTAATCTTGTAGGGTACGGGCATGAGGCACTACTGGATTCTGGTTTAGGTCATTCCCACCCCCAAGGTTCATATTATCTGCCATAGGTTGGGTTTCAAAGATTGGGTTGCTGTGAGTTCTAAAGGCTCTAGACAGTCGCTCAGGATCAGGGTAAAAGGCCAGGTCGGGGTTCAGGGAACGACGACCATGCATGCACAATATAAAGCAATAAAACCTGTGGCAATCCTAATAGCGACAACTAGCATATCATGCAATCCCACAAAGAAAATAGAAAACACCAAGCACCAAAATTTATCTAAAAGAGAAAGGATAAGAGAATGCAAACTATGGGAAGGGATGGCCCTTCCAACGTTGGCGAGGATTCCACGTCTTCTCTTAATCCTGCAACGGAAGAAGAATGCAATTAAGCTACTGAAAAGAAATCTAATTTAAACTAAACTATTCTAAAACTAACTATCCTAAGAATTCAGTAAACTATTGTGCCGTCCCCGGCAACGGCGCAAAAAACTTGATCGTTTAAAATTAAACCCTTGCAAGTGCACAAGGCAATTGTACTACAGTGAGTATTAAAGGGTTGTCGAACCTCCGGGACGAACTAATATTTTACCAAATTCAAGTGAAAGCAAATTTTGATTTAATTAATCTAGAGAAAGCAATAAAATTTAACTACTTTAAAATGGATTTTAACTAATATGGAGAAGTGCCAAAGCTTCGAATCCACCACACAATAAACCAGCTTATCGTCTCTCTCTTTTGAATAAATTCCTGATTGGCTAGTATATTCCTCTCGGACATATACTTGTCAATTCAAAATGTAGTGCTCTCCTCTCGGACGTAACACATAAGCAATTAAAATATGGAACTGTGATCTATCTCTCTCGAGCATAAACCAATGAAAGCTTATTCCTTTATAACACCTTAGTCTACTTACGTTCCTCTCGGACACGCAAATATTCTTCGGATTGAAACTCAACAAGAATTCACTCTAGCCTCTCTCGAGCACATAGAATAAATCTCAATAAATTAACAGTGATTCTATAATAAGATTCATACACCAATCAAAGTAAAATAAGATTAAGATGAAAGAAAACGATACAACCAATTTACTCGGGTTTCATCTACGCCTTGGACAAGGATTTAGCCGGCCATCGGACAAGGAGAACGCTGTTGATTCGTAGGAGTCATTTTGCACTATTCACCGGAAAACACCGTTCGCTGTGCACTGTTCACGGGTACTGTAGCAAAAATCAATGTTCATCACACAGGGCACTATTCATCGTCTTCTCCGTTCACCCGTGCACTGTAGCTAACGGCCGGTTACTGTAGCAGTTCCAAATCAGCACCCTTCTTCCTCCTCCGGCGACTGTGTTATTTCGTTCAAGCTCTCAAAATCTCCTCCTTCTCCCTTCTGTTCCGGCCGAGACCATTCCGGATTCCGGCAAACAGCAGACCCACCTTCCTGGTTTTTCCTCTCTGTTTTTCCGTTCAAAACTCTGAATTTTCTCTCTCGGGTCCTCTTTTCTAAGCTCCTCTCCTTCCTGTTTTTATAGGCAAAGCAGAACGGAGTCCTAGTCCCTTTTACAAGAGCCAAAACCGCGTCCCAATCGAAGACGAAATCGAGTTTTTCCAATTCGATTAGGAGTTCGTCTCTGTTTCCCGATTGAAAGCAAGTTGTCATTTTTTTCTTCCGAGCATCGAGCATCGCCGTCCCGCCGTCCATTCACCAGTGTCCATCGCAGTCGTCTTCCTCGTCACCGGCACCGGCGAAGCACCCACCGGCGCATCTTCTCAAACAGAGCTCAAAACAGAGCTCTGTTTCTTTTCTTTTCTGTGTTTTCTTTTTTTTTAAAAACTTTTCGTCGTTGCTCGCCGCCGGTCTCTCCGCCGTGATCGTCATTTCCGTTGAAACCCGCCGCCGCCTCCTCAGCCTCGCCGGCCCTTCTTCACCTTCGCCGGCGTTCGAGCAGATCTCGAACGCTCTGCTTCTGGACGAACGGCCCGAGCTTTGGCTCGGGCCGGTTTTGTTTTTATTTTTATTTTTCTTTTAACTGAACCGGACCGGAACGGGGCCGGTCATATTTCCTTTTTTATTATTTTTTTTCTTTATTAAACAAAAACCCGTTGTATCGATCTCATCCATCCAATCTCATCTTTACGGTTCTTCTCTTTAATCGCGCCTCTTTCGCGTGCGATATTTCAAATGATCATAACTTTTTGCTCAGAACTCCGAATTGCGAACAGTCAGTGGCGTTGGAAAGCTGACTTCGTGAAGCTTAAATCAGTCCCATTAGAGATATGAAATCGAAGTTATGAATATTCAATCATTAGAGTCGCGTTTTATCCCATTTCTGCGTTTTGCTCTTGTTTCCTACAAAAACCAAAAACTATATTAAAGTAGCAATAATTCTAATCAAACACTAGCATAAACATAAGTTTAGGAGATAATAAAATGCATATTTCATGTATAGATCAGTCATTGCGGCCCACGAGGGGCTGGGCCCACGTCGGAGAGTGAGCGCCGGTAGCCGGAGCCGGCCATGACGGGGAGGATCATCCCCCTTCATGTCCAGTACAAAAAAAGCTCCAAGCTTTCTCCCTCTTCAAAACCAAAAGCTCGAGCACGGAAGAACAAGCCCAGCCAGGTGGGCAAAATTATAAAATACATAGATGAATTTCTTTCTTTCATCTGTCACCACAAGCGGTACGAATTTTCATGAAAGTCCTCCTCAGGACTATGAAAGAGCTCTTTGAGGTGAATTAAAAATTCATAACTATTTCACTACCCAAACCTGCTTCACGTGAATTCAACCGACTTTTACTATCTAAACAGCCCCTTCATCTGCCAACCAATATCTATCCGCAATGGACTTGGACAAACATGAACATTCAAAAGGACAGAAAGTTACGGTTACAAGTCACAATTTCAGTTAGTCTACAATCACAAACGTCCATTACCATACCTATCCACAATTGGGCCCAATGAAGTGCCATCCTCTGTTCCTGGTGGCTGGAAGAAGAAGCCGGCAAGCAGTATCCCCATGCAGTAACAGCTCAAACATTGGGAAAGAATCTGTCATTTGGAATTCAATGCCTTTTAAAATGTCAAAGATGAGAAATGTGGAAACAGAAATCTATCATAAGATGCTTTCAGTCCGGATACGTTCTCATTTGACTTTTAAAACAACAAATGTGGTTAATACAAGTGCTGCTGCTATTGGTTTTGTTATTTTTAACGCACGTGCTTTCTAGAGCTCGGTATACCTGGTTCCCACTCTCCAGCCGCAGATTTCACACGCTTTAATATTTCAGTTACGAAAAATCTAGCCAGCGCTTTCAGACTGGGGGGCTCATCTATTTTATTCACTTGACTCTGATGGAATTTCTCATTTATAAAAATCAAATTGAATTGCTTAACCTCAAAGCAAGGTTTTAAAATCCATCCCCAGACCAGTGACCGACCCAGAATTCCTAGTAAGTCAAACTGGATGTCAACCTGGTGATGAGGGGGGATGGCGGCGGCTCGACAGACCCCGTGCCGCCCCATCGAGCAGAGTTGTACTGATCAAGTTGCGTCAACCTACCTGGCTGACCTAGTTGACCCGGACCGAAAAAAGGCACTGCTCCAATTGGACCAGCCGGTTCAATCCAATTTTTAAAACCATGCCTCAAAGTGAAGCAAAAGAAAAAACTCTAGAAATGAGCCATTCATATAGTATACTATATTATTAATATATTCTTATTATAGTATTTCAGTGACACATGGATTTGAATATATGATCTTGCCCATATTAATTACTCCCTTGCTCCATGTTAATAGCCCAATTTGGAAAAAAAAATTGTCCCATGTTAATGAGGGCCTAGAAAATTTTGTGGCAAGTTATCAAGAAAAGGAAAGCATTGTTGCCCACTCAAATTGTAGCATTCAGAAATGTTTATTAATTTTTCTAAATGGAGCTACTAATAATATGGGTCGGGTTGATAAAAAAATATGGGTGGAGGAACTCTAATGTTAAACATTAAGGAGATATAATGGGGAAAGCTGTTACTAAATGAACCCATAATCTACTTCTTCAATGTACAACAAAAGCATGAATGTAGCATTATCAATTCTTTTAGGATTAGGAGATTGTCTGTCTTTAAATTTTTACCTAGTAGAAGAGGTGGCATTTCCCAGCATCATACCAACGACAATTGGGGGAAAAGACCTCTTATTATGAATCTTCCACTGTAACCAGGATGAATGTTGGTCTAAGTCCTCGCACCAAAAAGAAAAATATATGTCGGCAAATTCATCTGTATTTAACCTACAATCAACTTGAATCAGTGATCTTTTTCAATATTACCTGGCGCCAACTATGGTTTTCTCATATTACCTGGAATATTTTCGTTCTTTCCATATGACCTGGACAGTACCGAAATTACCCTCCTCAGCATCTATAAGCATGACCGAACAAATTTATGAGTTTTTGGAGAAGAAGAAGAAGAAGATGAAGAAGGCGTTCCGTCTAGCATCTCCACCCTTATCCCCGCCGACGCCAGCATCGTTCAAACCGGGAAAGCTCATCTTGGCACCAAAAGTCGAAAAACCACTGCAACGGAGGCATTATACATTAAAAAAAGGTACATCAAATTGAAATTCTGCGTTTTATAGAATGAAAATTTGTTCCAGAGATGAAAGTAGAAAACTTGCAAAGTTCTTAACTTTTTTGTAATATCGTGTCTTCGACGACACGACTGTGACAATAGTCGTGTCTTATGCAACACGAGTAATAGACGATGATTTTCACTCACGGTTGAACACCTTATGGTTTTTTACTTATTTTGTTATTTTAATGTCAGGTATTGATGGAATTGATACCTGTGTGCTTACACTACAATGGAGTGTTTACAAAATTTGATGGGTATGTGGGCGGGAAACTGAAGCTCCTGACTATTGATACACAAGTAAAGTACCTGGGACTGATGCAGCTAGTGGAAGAAAGATTACCGCTGAAGTCTGCATCGGGTACATTGTGTTTCTCATATCTTGTTCATCCTAGATCCCTATACATCCTTGAAGATGATAAAGACGTGCAGACAATATTCCTCCTTCACAAGACGAGGCAATGCACAGATGGACTACTTGACCTATACGTGGAGTAGACTTCTGCTGGAAATAACAACATGGAGAATTCCAATGGCAATAAGCAAATGAATTCCAGTGTGGATAAGGACGATAAGAATTCAATGCTAGAGGCAGAAGGGCCCGGCCAGTAAGACACCACAGGAGAGGTCGTCTAGCCCGGGCAATAAGACACCCGCATCAGCAGTTGAAGGAAGAAGAGATGAAGATTATGCACTTGAAGCTGCTAGGTAAGGTTTGAAATTAATGACTGGACAAGACTTAAAGTCATGTTATAAAAAACATGACTAGACTTCCAATCGTGTTGTATAAGACACGACTGGACTTCAAGTCGTGTTGTCAACTACACAACTTGAGTCAAGTCGTTTAGATGTGTTGTGACAATATGCATTCCATTCTTACAATTTATTTTGTTCTCGCAGATTGGGAGATGGTAATGAAAATATGAAGGATGCATAGAATCTGAACGAAGTGAATAACCTCTTTCAAATCAATGGCTTCAATGGTGAAGAAGGTAAAGATGAAGATGAAGATGCAGATGAAGAAGAATTACAGTGGTCTACAGATGAGTGGGATGAGCCTCTTACAATACAAATTTTTTGCCAGCCATATCCCACAGGAAGAGACCACACTGTGCCAGGTATTATACTCCAACAACCAGATAGAGCATCCACTTCTAAAGGGAAATCTGTTGAGGAGGAGCCGCAAGAGTTAGACGACGATGAGTACAATATTGATGGTGAAGGTGGTTGGGATTGAGGTATCTATTCACCACAGGCTGGTCCTTCAAAACATTATGAGGAGGAGACAATGTTGACCGGCAGTTTGTAAGCAGACAACTATCAGGTACAACTTGCCTTAGGGGCTAGATTCGAAAGCATGAAACAGTTCAAGATGGTTCTTTCTGATCTAGAAATCAAGAGGAAATTCATGTTCAAAGTGGTGGATGAGAACAAGGACACATTTGCTGCAAGCTGCAAGAATACAGGGTGTAAGTGTTACGACTCCTTAGCATTAGGTTATTAGGCTATTTACTTATGATTATTTACTTATTTCCATTAGGCCATGTGGGCCACTGCAGTAGAAATAGGCTATTTAATTATTTGCATAACATGGCCCATCAGGCCCATCAGCTTTAGGCCCTGCACCTATATGTAGGAGATGACTTGTCTGGTTTAGGGTATTGATGAATGAATTCCTAGTTTCTCATCTCCTTCTTCTCTATTCTCATCCCCATTCCCTACTTTCAGCCGCCGGCTTTTGTGTACTCTCCTAGAGCGCACAACACTGGTATCAGAGCATTCGATCACTTGTTTCCGTTCTCATGGCTCGGAAGAAAGGCCTCGGATAACTTGGAGGGTCCCTCGACCCAATCTGATGAGGAGGCGCTGAGGCCTGACCCTGCAGAGGAACCTCGTGTAGAGGAGTAAACGGGTGTCCCTGGGACGCTGGGGTCTGCAGAGGAATCCCCTGGCCCATCGCAGACGCTGTACTCTGGTGCTGCTCCATGTTGGAGGCCGGCGGCGGTGTAGAAGCCGTCAAGCGCTCGAGCATGGTCTTATGTAGGGTCTGTTGACTTAGCATAGTCTGCTGTATTGCCTGTTGACTGATACGCATGGATCGCATCTCTGTTGTAAAGTCTGTGAAGAGCTTTAACAGAATAGGATCCATGGCGGCGGAGGGGGCAGCCTGGGCCTAAGGTGCAAGGGTCTCCTACGCATCAAGGTTGTGCCTTTCAGTCCCCTGCGATGTCGGGCCCCTTTGATCCGACTAATATCTTGCCGCCAGGGGCCGCTGGAACTCATCTGCGTGCCTTTCCTCCTCCGATTGCCATACCTCCTCATCAACCACGGGGAGATATGCCGGCCTATGGGCCATTCCTTGGAAGGACAGCTCATCCTGGCTTCTCAAATTTCCCGTCAGGTATGTCTCAGGTTCCGTTTAATGATGCATCCGGACGGGCCTTGGCTGAACCCCGATTGGCTCGACTTCAATTTCCTAAGTATAGCGGGGAAGACAGCCCTATTGATTGGATATATCAGGCAAATAAATTCTTTGAATATCATGGCACTCAGTCGGAAATTGATAGCTGCGCGTCGCTGCTTTCCATTTGATGGGCGATGCTTTAGTTTGGTTCCAGTATTTTGAACGGGGTGTGCTTAATCCAACTTGGGCTGACTTTGTGGATGAATTATGTGTGCAATTCGGGCCCAATGATTATGCTGATTTCAATGAAATGTTGGCATCTCTCCGTCAAACTTCCACAATACGAGTCTATCATCAGGAATTCATGCGTATTGCTAATCGCTTGCCTAATTGGGACCGGGTGGCATTAGTAGGTTCATTCATGCATGGCTTGCGGGTTGACATTGGGGATGAAATTCGCCAGTTTCGGCCTAAATCAATGAGGGATATCATTGGGCATGCTTGAGTCGCGGAAGAAAGGTTGAATCGACAAAGACGGGCGGTCCGGCCCCCCTTTCGACCCCCTCCTGGGCTATCGGTCTCTAGACCCATTCCTCCTAATGCGGCTATTGCCAGCTCTAGGCCCGTCCCATCTGCAGGAGCTGGCCTGCCTCCACCTCTTCGCCGGTTATCCCAAGCACAGATGGATGAGAAACGGGCCAAGGGCCTCTGCTTCAACTGTGACGAGCGATATGTTCCTGGTCATCGCTGTCGCACGCCCCCTACAGCTTTCATCTTGGAGGAGTCCTGTCCTGAGGAGGACGATCGTACTGCCTCACCTGTCGAGGATGCTTATGTCGATCCTACGGCTGAGATCTCATTTCATTCTTTCTCGGGAACTTACACCCCTCACACTATGCGGTGCAAGGTTAATTAAAGCGCCAGCCAGTTGCTATTTTGATTGATAGTGGGAGTACCCACAATTTTATTAATGATCGAGTGGAGCAGCGAATGGGCTGTCACATTGGTCTTGACTGTGCTTTTGATGTTCTTATTGGTGACGGTACCCACATGCGTAGTAAGGGCCTATGCCCTCGTGTTCCCTTACATATCCAAGGGTATGACTTCGTGGTGGGTCTTCATCTTTTACCCACAAAAGGGGTGGATATTGTGTTGGGCGTCCAATGGCTCCAAGATCTTGGGGACGTGGTCTGGAATTTCAAGGATTTGGTTATGTCATTTGGTGTGGCCGATCAGCAGGTTCGTTTACAAGGGTCCATTCCTGGAACACTCCAATCGACCCAGGCTGTTGGTTCTTTCTTTCGACACTCGGTACATGGGCTTTTGCTGCAACTTATGTCTATATCTGATTCGCGCACCTGCCGGCTGACTTGACAGCTCTTTTGGCTGAGTATGAGTCCCTTTTTGATGAGCCATCCGGCCTTCCTCCTACGCGCGGGCACGACCATCGGATTCCCATACTTCCTGGGTCAAGCCCCGCTAATGTTAGGCCATACCATTATCCCTATGTGCAAAAGGCTGAAATTGAACGTTTGGTGACTGCCATGCTGGCGACTGGCATTATATGTCCCAGCTCTAGCTCATACTGTCACGCCCCGAAATCCCATACCTCAATCGGAGTGCGGAAGCCAACAAAAGAGATACAATTCGAGGTAGAGATCCCAGGCACGCGATCGAACAGTCGATTTTCCAACCGATTACAATCATCTCAAAAGGACGTGTAACCGATTATGCCCGCAATCAGTGTAATACAATAATAGACATCAATGAATACTATGAAATGAATTTACTTAATAATAATCCATTTTCAAAAGTCAAATAAAATAAACCTATAAATCTATGGCACACAATTGCCATTAATGTCATAAGCATCAATAAAAGCAAAAACAAATAACTAAATAATCTTTAAACTCTTCTCGGCGCCTTCAATCCGCCATTCCACTACTGCACTTCCTGATCTCACTTTTCAATTGCGCCTGCATCAGAGGATGCATGAGTATTTCATAGAAACACTCAGTAGGATGTAAAAACCCACTGAATTAAAACAAGCAGTATGAAGAGAATAAGAATAACAAAGGTTATAGACATTCCACAACATCTAAATTTAACCGAGGTCTACACACCTGCAAGGTTAGTCAACAACAATTCCAACTCGCAAGTATAGGAAAAACATCAATAAGGCTCCTACTACACATATGAGTAAGGAGAGGATAACAATCATAACAAAGGCTCCAGACATCTAAAGTGAAAGGAGTTACAATTTCTGCTCGCTAACCTGGTCGCTCGCAAGTGACTAAAATAATATACCAGAACCACCCTAGGGGTCCTCTCTTTGGAACCCTGCCATGCGTCTAGGATGCTGGCCCCACCAGTGCTTACGGACACGATGAGCGGAGACTGAGGACCTTCCGTAATGTCCACAATCTAACGTACGTATAGTGCCTCCCTTCGGGCAGTATGGAATCGCAATTTCATAAATATAAGTGACCTCGCAAGATCTAGCAATGGCTTAATTGACCATACTATGAATCCACCATGGGGAGAGTCTCGCGAGGTCTCCAGTGGAAGAAAACAATCATGTAATCAATATGAGCAATGTCTCAAAGGAATAGAGGTCACAACACTCTAAAATCATAAAGTATTTCTTACCAGAACAGACTCTCTTATGGAGTATGGATAGAAGTGTCAAAGTCTTTGGTCAACACATAACTCACTCATTGGAGCAACATTGAATAACAAGACAACCTAAACACTTCGAATAATAACAACTCACCCAAGGAGTAACATACAATCAATACATACCTTTCATGCTCAGTCCTAGATAGGAATTCCTTATACGCATTAGAGTTTTATAATACAAATATCAGAGATAAGAAATCAAAAAATCTTAGATGATTTGAATTCCAAGTAGAATATCAAACCGACATCAATGATTTTAAAATAGATAGTTATGAATCACTTGCTCAAAGGATTATCCCTCCTAATTAGATTACTTCTAACCCAATTCTTACTGTGATATTCCATAAGTATATAGTTCGATTACTGGTATTGACATATTAATCATTATCATATCATACATATTACATGATGTTATTTGTATACTTAGTATTTTCTCTCAGATTCAGCTCACTGCCTCCTGCACAACAATCATCTTCCGATGACTACTGTGCTATGTACAGTAAGAGTTAACCTCTGAGATATTTAGTAGTTATACCTTCGTGAGTCTAGTTTCTAACCCCACTAATTTTATATTTTTCCGATTTTATTTGAATTAGTTATGAATTATTTACCACCGATTGTCAGCACAGAAATAGTTCTGGCCGAGATTAAGACTCTTAATTAAACTTGATTATCTTACTTAGTGACACATTATAAATAATAATACATCAATAACAGGCCATATACTCTCCTCCTAGACCAATTACAGAACCTAGAATTATCTGGAATTACTAAAGTTCACTCCTTTCTTGTTTTGTGTTCTTATATATATAACATAGTTTGTAAACATTAATACACCCCAAATAAGACAATTAATGTAAGACACACCTTAAAAGCACAAACTCAACGTGGATCATGATCAACCAAATAATATCAGAACTTCTAGTCTCTGAAAAATTAATAAAGCATTATACTTTAGATGCGAATTCCCATCTAGAAGTGAAACATGAATGCACATATGATTTATGATGCACTACGCATAGAAATAGGAATATAATACATTCATCTCATAAGAATTCAAACAATAACTAAGGTGCTGAATCAAAGTACTTGTCAAAAGCATAAAATCAGAAGAGAAAAGAGGGGAAAAACCATCTTACTTAATCCTCCAAAGATTTTGCCTTTCTACGTGTTACTCGTCTCTTCCGCTTCTTCCAAAGCTCCCGCTCAAAGCTCTCGCAAACTCCCACAAGAACAAGCCTCCAAGGAGATGGGTGAACGTGGGAAGGAGAAGGGAAAAATTTCTGGACGTTCTAGGGTTAGCACAAGCCAATTCTCTAGTGTTTATATAGAGTTGGGGAAGAATCCAATCTTAAACTAATCTTCCAAATCATGGACACTTTCAACCAATGGGAAGGCTTCACAATCCTCCTAGAGACGTGCAAAATAAGTCTAATTGGGATTTGGTATCTTTCCCATGCAAATCCACCCCAAAAATACGCTAGAAATCACAAAACCGCAATCGGCGATCGATCGGCTATACGGCGATCGATCGTCGTATGTGTTGTTTTACACTACCGCGTTACAGCCGATCGATCACTTTACGCGAAACAAAATATTCACAAATCACAGTAACTACGATCGATCGTTTTGAACGGCGTCGATCGGTTCAAGCTTTCCGACCGATTGGCTCTTATGGCGATCAATCGCTGTCACGTTTAATCAAAATTCAATTTCTCATATCTTTTCACTCCGAACTCCAAATTGCGCATAATAGGTGGCGTTGGAAAGCTCTTCTCACCAACTTTAATTTCTACAAGGCAAAACCAACCAAATAAAACATTAAGAGGGTCAAATTTGGGTTTTAAAATACTTACTAATTTTCTGGGTGTTACACATACTCTTCTCCTGTTTTGCTGGTCAGAAAGAAAGATGGGACATGGCGGTTCTGCGTTGACTATCGTGCCTTAAATGCTATTTCATTAAAGGACAAGTATCCTATTCCTGTTATTGAGGAGCTTCTCGACGAGTTATCAGGTGCAAAATACTTCTCCAAACTTGATTTGCAGTCTGGCTATCATCAGATAAGGTTGCATCCAGAGGATATTCATAAGACTGCTTTCCGTACACATGACGGTCATTACGAGTTTCTCGTGATGCCTTTTGGGTTGACTAATGCGCCGGCCACCTTCCAGAGTCTAATGAACGATATTTTCCAGCCCTTCTTGCGCAAGTTCATTTTGGTCTTCTTCGATGACATATTGGTTTATAGCGCTTCTTGGGAGGATCACATTGGCCATCTGCGAACTATCCTTGATATTTTATCTGAGCACTCTCTGTTGCTGAAACGGTCCAAATGTTCTTTTGGCCAACCTCAGATTGATTATTTGGGCCATATTATTGTTGCATATGGAGTATCTGCAGACCCAGACAAGGTGGCCGCTATGCTCGACTGGCCCACTCCCACATCACCGAAGGCCTTACGAGGTTTCCTTGGGCTGACAGGCTATTACAGGCATTTCATCGCCCATTATGGTACTCTGGCCGCCCCTCTCACTGCCTTATTGAAGACCGGTGCCTTCGCTTGGAGTCCTGATGCTCAGAAGGCCTTCGACTGTCTTAAGCAGGCTATGACATCCGCACCTATTTTAGCCTTGCTGGATTTCTCCAAGACGTTTGTTGTGAAAACGGATGCTTCTGATAGCGGACTGGGCGCGGTCCTTCTACAGTCTGACAGGCCCATTGCCTTCTTTAGTAAGGCCTTATCCAGGCGCTCTCTTCGTTTGTCAGCCTATGAACGAGAAATGCTTGCTATTGTGCACGCCGTGACGAAATGGCGTCCATATCTATTGGGCCGACACTTTATTATCCGGACGGACCACCAACCCCTAAAGTATTTTCATGACCAGCGGATATCCATTCTAGCCCAGTAGTGTTGGGTCACGAAGCTGATGGGCTACGATTATGATCTGGTTTATAAACGGGGGTCCGACAATACAGTGGCTGATGCTCTATCTCGGCGCCACGCGGAGGAGTCCCTTTTGAGCCTCTCTGTCCCTACTTTTCCTTTCATGGCTGAATTGTTACAGGCTTACTAGGACGTTCCTGAGGCCATGGACATCTTACAATGCCTCCAGACTGATCCGACAGACTTACCCTCTTTTGTTTTACAAGGTAGTTATATCTTTTGGAAGCAGCGCCTTTGGGTTCCCCCGAGCCCAGTCATACGGCGGAATATTATTTCCTTGTTTCATGATACCCCTAGTGCTGGTCATGAAGGGTCCTTCTGCACTTACAAGCGTGTGAGTCAGAATTTTCTTTGGCGGGGAATCAGAAAGGAAGTCCATTCCTATGTGGCGGCTTGTGATGTTTGCCAGTGCGCGAAGGCCTCCACGACTACTCCTGCGGGCCTTTTACAACCTCTTCCTATTCCTGATCGCGTATGGGAGGATGTTTCCATGGATTTTATTGAGGCTCTCCCTGTCGTACAAGGTAAATCAGTTATCCTTGTGGTCGTGGATCGTTTATCTAAGTATGCTCATTTTGGCGCCCTTGGTCACCCTTACACGGCAAAGACTGTCGCGGAACTTTATGTGCGCGAAGTGGCCAAGCTACACGGCATGCCTAGGACAATAGTGTCCGATAGGGATAAAATCTTTATTTCTCTGTTTTGGTGGGAATTCTTTGCATTGCAAGATACTAAACTGCATATGAGTACCGCCTATCATCCCCAAACGGACGGGCAATCGGAGGTTGTTAACCGTTGCTTGGAACAGTACCTGCGCTGTTTTGTGGGTGAGGAGCCTCGTCGATGGCTTCAACTTCTTCCATGGGCTGAATGGTCCTATAATACTGCTTATCATACTTCTACCGGATTCACCCCTTTCGAAGTGGTTTATGGCCGCCCTCCGCCTATAGTGATCCGTTATTTACCCTCCAGTTCTTCGGTGGGCGAGGTGGACTATGCACTTCAAACTCTCGATGAGGTCTTGCGCCAGCTCAAGACTAATCTCGCAGCCGCACATAATCGAATGAAGCATGTGTATGACCGTTCTCATCTGGATCGAGAGTTTTCAGTTGGGGATTGGGTTTATGTTAATCTCATGCCTCATCGCCAGCATTCTTTGGCTGCGGTTGCATCTACCAAATTAGCTCACCGGTTTCATGGGCCTTATCCCATATTGGAGCGTATTGGGCCAGTTGCTTATCGTCTACAGTTGCCACTCACTTCTCAGGTTCACCCAGTTTTTCATGTATCCCGTCTGCGGCGCTTTGTGGGTGATCCTTCTCGCCTTACTAGTAGGGTGCCTGGCCCATTGCCCATTACACTGGAGGATCCTTCTGTCCTTCTTGCGTCTATTTTGGATCGCTGCCGGGTTCGTCATTTTGGACGTCTGGTGACTGAGATACTCGTTGTGTGGCGCGATCATTCTCTCGACGATGCCACCTGGGAATGCATTAGATTATTAGGCTATTTACTTATGATTATTTACTTATTTCCATTAGGCCATGTGGGCCACTGCAGTAGAAATAGGCAATTTAATTATTTGCATAACATGGCCCATGAGGCCCATTAGCTTTAGGCCCTGCGCCTATATGTAGGAGACGACTTGTCTGGTTTAGGGTATTGATGAATGAATTCCTAGTTTCTCATCCCCATTCCCTACTTTCAACCATCGGCTTTTGTGTACTCTCCTAGAGCGCACAACAGTAAGTGGTACATACAGGCTTCGAACCTACTTGATGGAGTCAGCGTGACAAGGAGGGAGGACAGACATACATGTGACACTTTGATAAGTTGCAAAGATCATCCATTGACCTCACACTTATGGATTGCACGGAAGTGTCATGGCCTCCACAAGGATTCAAACTCCATGGCGAAAGAGGAATTGATTTGATTGATCGATGCAACCCGAAAGACACATATTGCATTTTGCCACATTACGGAAAGGAATTAGAGCGGTCTAATCCAGGTACACATGTGGTGATAGAAAGATCTTGTGATATACCTAAAATTAAAATTGAACATGCCGGATACGACTTCAGATGTGTCTTTTGGATGTTCGGCCCGGTCGCAAGATCATTCCGAGGATCACTGAGGCCGCTACTCACTGTTGATGGAGCATTCCTAAAAGGAAAGTACCCTGGAGTTTTATTGGTTGCGATGGCACTCTACGAGAACCAACAAGTAATGTGCCTTGCATATGCAGTTGTCGAGAAAGAGACCATAAATACGTGGTAAGTATGCAAAGAAGAATTTATGCGTAGTCATGTCTTCGAGCACACAACTATTCATATAGTCATGTGGTTTGATACATAACTACTCATACATTAGTGTTGTTAAATACAGTCGTGTTGTTTTATTCACTCTGACTTGTGACTTGCAGGAAGTGGTCCCTCGGCCTACTAAAAGCCACCTTGTTTATGGACCCCCGGCCTTTCTGGACACATTTGTCTCTGATAGACATAAGGGAATTCTGAAAGTGGTTGTTGATGTCTTTCCCGAGGCTCACCATGGGTTTTGTCTAAGGCATATGGCCACTAATATGCTTCATCATTGGAATGATAAGTACCTGAAAGAACTGCTGTTTCGAGCTGCTAAATGCTTAAGGAGACCAAAATTCGAAGAAATCATGCAGAAGATGAAGGAACACAATGACGAGGCCTGGAAATATATAAAGAAGATAAATAAAAGATATTGGGCCAACGTGGAATATCCGGGTAAAAGATATGGCACTTTAACATCAAGCAGGTCTGAAAGTGTAAATAATATGCTTTTGAAGGCTAGGTTTTGGCCAATAACTCGGTTGATCGAGTAAGCCCGTGCGACCAAAAGCTCCCATTTCAAGAGACGCTGCATGGAAGCAAAATGGCTAAGGACATCATTAACAAAGTATGCACATAATCATATCAATAAAATGAGGAATAAGAGTGCTGGAATAGTCAGAGTGCAACCGCTATCATTACGGTAGTTTAAAGTGACATCTTTATACCATGTGGTAAGAATTCATTCCGCAAAACTGAATGAAACCGTCCTTCCAGAATAGTCATGTCTACGAGTACACGACTATTCAAATAATCGACTATTTCACAAAATGACTATTCATACAGTCGTGTTTTCGAATACACGAATACTGATAAAGCACTTTTCTGCTGGTGTGATATTTTTTCCTCAAGATGTTGTTGACCTTACAAAGAGAATCTGCACATGTGGCTTCTTCCAGAGCATGGGACTTCCGTGCAAGCACACCATTGCATGTATTGATGAGAGCAGTTTCGACCCGGTTGAATATTGTGAGAAGTGGTACTACGCAAGTATGTACTGCACCACGTATGAAGAAGTAGTGTTACCTACTTTAGACAGAAGTCAGTTGAGCTTCTTATAGTCAATACACTATATATTAACCAAAAGTGACTCTAACTTGCCAATAACTACCGAAGATTCATTGCGGAGATAGAGGGAGCTGGACCAGAGGGACTGGAACCATCTACCTGTAGTAGTGAGAAGGTTAGCAGGTTCGCTGCGCCCTAACCTGAGTCCCCACGTCCTCTTTTCTCCGCCCGCAACACAAGAAGTAGTAGGGATTAATTCATTATTTTCATTCTTAACTACAGTTACTCGAGATTTTTTAGGCACTACTTAGGTAAGATTAACTCACTTGCTATAAAAAATGGGGAAGATAATCCCCATATCCAAGAGCTTAAGGATTTTAGCTCCAACCGCCTCTTTCATATGTGAATTTAATCTACATTGCATCTCCCTAGAAGGTTTGACTTTATCCTCAAGTAAATTCTATGGGTACAAATCAAAGGGTTTATTCCTTTAAGATCAACAACTGTCTATCCTATTACGCCTTTATACTTCCTAATAATGTCAAACAACTAACCCTCTTGTAGAGAATTAAGTTTGAAAATATATTACTACAAAAAGAGTGTCATCATCACCCAAGAATACATATTTCAGCTCAACTGGCAACTTCTTCAACTCAAGTTAAGTTGCCTGAATGCTTAAGGGTGTAGGCAATTTGTCTCTTGGTGGTCGCTCCTCAATTTGGGTTTATTCCCTTCACTTCTAGCACCTGCAAAGAATCCAACAACGAACAAGTTTCAACTATTTTAGAATCCGAATTAAATTCATCATATAAAGACTAAACTAAACAAGATTCCAAAGATAAAAAAAAAAGATGAAACATGAAATTGAACTCTAATGATGGTATCAACCTAATTCACTTATTGAACTTTAGTATCATCCCCCAATTGCTTGCAAATATTGAAGATATTTAATTCCAAAGTTATATTACCAAATGAAAGTTTCATCACACTGTTCATACATTTAATCAAAGCATTTATGGTAGCAAGAAATAAGTGACCAAGTATGGCAAAAATTTGTGCACTTGCATTCAAAACAAGATGTGTGTCTAAAACAATAAAATCAGCATTTAAGTAAAACTTATCTTCTTGAATAAACACATTTTCCACCACTCCCCTGGGCACTTTAACAGAACGGTCAGCAAACTGAAGGGTAATATTGGTTGGTTTAAGTTCATCAAGGCCTAACTGTGTGTACACTGAATAAGACAAAATATTGACACTAGCTCCAAGATCAAGCAAAGCTTGCACTATCTGAAAGTTTCCAATTACACATGAAATGGTTGGACATCCAGGGTCCTTATATTTGGGTGGGATTTTGTGTTTAATTATAGAACTTAAAAGTTCAATTAAAAAGACTCTTTTCTACACATTCAACTTACGCTTAAATGTACACAAATTTTTTAAAAGTTGTGCGTATGAAAGGATCGGTTTAATTGCATCCAACAAAAGAATATTGGTTTTCGCTTGCTTAAAAAGTTAAAAAAATTTAGTATTTTGGCTCAACTTTTGAGGTGGTATCAACCTCTATGAAAAAGGGGCTGGAACAGGACATCTCACAACTCAGTCAATTCAGAATTGTCAAGTTCATCTTCACTTGATGGAATGGTTTTATCAATATCATTTTGTAACACACGAAAAATCAGATAAGAAAAATGGATTTGCAGATTAATAAGAAGTCGGGTGTTGATGTGAAAGTACACAAAGAAAGCTTTCCAACGCCACCAACAATGCACAATTCGGAGTTCAGAGAAAAAAGTTATGCTAGTTTGAATTTTGGTATGCTACCAATCACCGGGGTACAGAATTGATCGCCTTTGTCCCCGATTGATCGTTTTTACAAGAATTTGGCGATTTAAGGCCACAATCGATCGCCGTGCGATGATCGATCGTAAGTACTATTATATCGCAGATTTGTGCCTTGATTGATCGCCTGTGATCGCGATTGATCGCACCGGCAAGTGTAGTTTGACTTTTTATGATTTTTAGATCTTATTGAGTTGGGATCCTACCTAATCAAGGAGGCTTAATGGGAGAACGTCTTAAATTGCTAGGAGGTGGTTTTGGATCGACGGTGGAGATTAAAAGTTAGTGTAACTAATGAGGAAAGAGATTTGGGGGGAGATTTCCTAGTTGTATAAGAGTTTCTCGATAAAAACCCATAAGAGAGGACTGTTCTAAGCTCATGAACGTCCAACCTTTTTGAAGTTGGAGTTTTCACTTTTCCTTTGCTCGATCAGCCAGTCTTGGCCACATTCGATCCACCAAAGCAAGGCGGTTTCGCGAAGAGGAAGCAGAGCATTACGCAAGAACTTGTTAACTCATCGTCTAAAGTGGTTGGATGATTTTTCCCTGATTTGTGATCTGAATTCTATCCTTCATTGTGAGTAATTCACGTGGTATTATCTTGCCTTATAATAGTAGATTATCATTGAGATTGATGGGTTTATCGACATCATGAATGATTGAGTTTTGATTTGTTATTGCACAATCGTATGGACAATTGGTGTTCCAAATCTTATGTATGTGTATATGATAGATGGATGATGGATGATGAATGATGAATGATCTAAATTTTTATGACCTTTTCGATATCTTATAGCTTACTGATCTTAAAACTTTTTGTCCATATTCTTTTGTCCTGATCCAATAATGTATCATGAAAAGAGGTATTGCTTAATTATGGGAAGGATTCTTAGTACTTTCTCTTTCAAAATAGACAAATTATTAAGAGACAATAAGGGTAATTGTACCATAAAGCTTCTAACTTTAGTTGAAGTTATCATTAGTCAAGGTCAGTTCCTTCGATCAGTAGTTTGTTTTGTTCCTAATTAGTTATCCAATTTGCCTAATTCCACTAGTAAAAGGGGTATATGTGTAAGATTAATAAGATAGTGCAAGTAATCCCTAATCATTGTAAAAATTATACACTATCAGATCAAATAAAAGAATAAAAGTTCTGGAATATGTAAGAGAAGGGATATATTAAAGTGTACCATGTATTAGTGGACGGATTATGGGTAAAGACACTCCCAAATTGATTAGATTTGTGATTAAAGGTCTTAGACAGAACTATTTCCAAATGCATGACCTTCATTAAAATATTCGTAACTAATTATAGAAAGCTCATAAAACTATGCTGTCTATTGGGTTAGAAACTAGACTCATAAGAATATACACAGTAAAAATTTCAAAGTTTGAATTATTCTGTGTTGATACTGGGAAGCATTGGAAATCAACTGTTATGCAAAGACTGAACACTATAATGGTGGTAAAGGTTGAGGAAACTTTATCAAAGTAATAGCCTATGATAAAGTAATTATACTAAGAACATTATATGTATTATACAAGGCTTGATAGTAAGAATTCTAGTAGAATGGACTGGTATGATACTTAAGTATCATGGGTTAATGAGGGATGGTTTGGCATTCATCAAGTCATATAGGTGTTTCACTGTAAATATTGACGCGAATTGTGTTGCAATTGGAAGCCAAACCATTATTTCTCTCTGACAAAATCTTCATCTTTGAAGTCAGGATCAATAAGTTTATGATCAAGTTAAATATTGGATTTGTTCCATCTAGGGCAAAGTATTGGGCAACACTCCTGTTGTTGAGACCTTAATTTGATACTCCAGGGTGAGTTGTGTTGTTATAGAAAGAAAGTGGTCTCATTGGTACTACTTTCGTGAGTCGGTTATCAGAATGAATGTGTTTTCACAGAGGATGTATTTTTATGTTTCTGTCTTTGAGTAATTAATTACTTCTTTAATCCTTTATTAGGACTTGTAAGGTTTCACTCATTAGAGACAGTTAAATAAGTTTTCCAGGATGAGAGATGTGTAGTCTCAAAAGTACATGTGTAAAGACTTTTATAAGTAGGGTCATGAAAGTCATGATAAACTCCGTCCAGTTGATAGTTGTATAATACTCAAAAGCACTTGGATTAGGAGAGACTCTGTCCAGTTGAGAGTTGTATAATGCTAAAAAACACTTAGATTATGAGAGATTCTGCCAGGGTGAGAGATTGGATGCTCAAAAGCCCCTATGTTAAGAGATTCTACTAGCGTGAGAGATTGGATGCTCAAAAGCCCCTATGTTAAGAGATTTTGCCAGGGTGAGAGATTGGACGCTCAAAAGCCCCTATGTTAAGAGTTTATGTGATCTACATGTGAATTATGCATTTTATTAGCTCCTAAACTTATGTTTATGTTAGTATTTGATTAGATTTAGTGATGCTTTAATGATTTTTTGATCTTTTATAGGAAAGAGAAGACATACACTCTTTTTGGCTTAAGAAGAGAGAAAGAAGCAAAATATTTTGGCAAATGAACAGTAACCGATCGATTGCCAGACTTACAGAATCAACCTCCTGATCCAAAAGAATGAGCCAAATGATGGAAACGATCGATCATCTTATTTTTTATCGATCGTATCTACGGGAATATTTATTTCTATAGTAGCTGATCGATTGCATCACTTACGCGATCGATCGCCACAATTCAAAAGAAATAGCAAGATGAGTTCACGATCGATCATCACCTCATCGATCGATCGTATCTACAGGAGTTTTCTTGCCAACGTCGGAAGGGTCACCCTTTCCCTTTATTTCCATTCTCTTATCCGTTCTTTGTAGTTTAATTGAGTGCTGGGTGTTTTATTTTATTTTTGTGATTGCCTGCTCATGCTAGTTGTAGATATTAGGTTGCTAGTTGTGGCTATCTAGGATTGATGCATGCTAGTTGTGAATTTTAGGACTGCTACAGGTTTTGCTTGTGTGTGTTGCTGGACCAGTTCCGGGTCAAGGCAGATTTGGTTTGCTTCAGAAAAATAAGAAAAGAAGGAGGTTGTTGTACCCAAATCTGGAGCTGGGTCGGGTCGGACCCATGATGGACTTCACATGCACGAAACTGCATCAAACTCAACATCATCTTCCTAAGGTCTGTGAAAGCCTAGGGCCATCACACGCAAAAGAACCATGGTCGATGGGAAGAAATCTCTGCTAACACGGCTAGCAAGTTTGTCTAATGGTGGTGAGACATGCAACCTCAATTGTTGTCTCATTACCTTAGAAGTAGCAACCAGCTTGTCGGGCAATTGAGGCATCAGAACTTGTGCGGCCAATTTCATAATCATATGCATCTTTGCCAAGAGGTCTTGCAGAACGTTAACATTGCAAAGCTATCATGGTGCTGCCGTCTCATCTCTTCCAATAAATTCTGTGGCAATGTAAAACTAAAGTTGACTAAAACATCACTGCCTGTGGGTTCAACCTCTTCATCATAGATGGGAGGTAAGTCAAAATTAATCCCTCTTGCACATCCCAAAATGAACTATATACGTCTTGTGGCTCGGCCACATTAAACAGATAAAAATAATATTGCAATGCTCCAAGGTGTTCCATTGATGATCGTCGTGAAAACCATCCTACAACATCGCGAACTTGTGCTTTTTTAACGCCTTCAACAACTGCAAGTAGAGACATTGTCAGGGACATGCATGGGCCACCAACTGATGCATGCTGAGAATTGATCACGTTGTTGATGTAACTGGCTACCTGTTAAATCGACCTTCTACAATATGTGACGGCTCACGGATAGAAAAAATACAAACGAAATAGGGATAAAAAAGAAAAATTCTCTCATCTTTGAAGGGTCAAAAGCCGCAGCGGAAGCGCGAGGGATCTCACGTTGTGATACCAAATTCTCCAAATCAGCCCCTGTTTTTTTTCTTTTCTCTTGCACACAAAATCAATATACAAATATGCAAGGATATGAGCAATAATATGAATGACAATTTATATCATATCAATAAAACCATAACTGAATCGGTTTGATTACTACTAACCTTTGGGCCTTTGTACCCTATGATCAAACCTTGAATAATGAATTCTGTCGAGATCACCAAGGACTCTAAACATGGACAAGAGACTCTATTTTCCTTGAGATAGAGATTCCCTTCTTCCTCTTTGTTTATGGAATGAAATCTTCAAGATTGATCCACCAAAACGAGAGATTGAGAGCACACGAGAGAGATGAGAGGAGGTGCGCCAAGCCAAGGAAGAACCAGCCACTAGGCATCCAAGATGTGGTTTATGTTCACGCCCTCCTATTCCACCTTTTATTTTGGGTTAGTTATGGTATCCTTGTTTTTCTCTAACTCTAGCCCACGGGGCCTAGCACACTCCATATGTCCATGCACCACACATGAGGGCCGACTCCTCAAACAATTAGGTTATGTAATATGGGTCAAACCGATACTTATAACCAACATTCTTGTCAATCTCCAATTTTTTAGCTTCGGATTAGAGTAAAAATCTTTTAAATTGTTGAATACTTGAGGCATCACAGATTACACTATCATTCACAACAATATAGTGAAAATTGTAAAATAACAAAACTCAAATGATATGCTATTTAAAAATAAAATTCAGAAAGAAAGATAAAATGATAACCAATTATGTTTTTAAAAGTCCGAAGTCATTTTATAATATTATCAAAATAAACTACAAATCTAAAGTCCAAGCATTGAACTTCTTCACTAAGATCCACATTTAATCCAACTATATGCGCTATCAGTATAGCCAAACCTACAATGCAGGATGCGTGAGTATTCCGAGATATACTTGGTAGAATGCAAAATCGCAATGAAATATAACAAAATAATCAAGGATAATGCAAACAACGGAAGTAGTCGTAACATAAACTGCAATATATTATAAAAAAATTGAAAGATATTATTCAACATGAATGTCATGGATCTCAAACATTCGGACGAAACAATCAAACACCATAAACATCGATAATGCTATGAGTGAATAAATTTTTGCTCTCAGATCATCACGATTGTCAAGTGGATAACATACCCATACACAATTAGGGGTCCTCGATAAGAACCCTGCCATGAGTCTAGGATGTGGACACCATCGGTGCTCATGGACACAATGGTCGGAGACTGTGTAGGCCTTCCATGATGCGTAACAATCTAGTAGCTCATGTAGGTGCCACCAAAAGGCATAGGTCAAGCAGGCCTCATAATAACTATGAAGACCAAGCGAGTCAATGTTTCTGTCCTGACTTATTGAGCATACTATGATTTTCAATTGGAATGTTGTGTCAATCTCAGTGGACTCTTGTGGCAATCCCATTGGAATCTTGGATGAACAAATATTGATACAAAGAACAGAGGTGTTGTGCCAACCCTTGTGGAGACTCAGATGAACAATCAATCACACATAGAGCAGGAATGTTGTGCCAATTCCTGAGGAAATCAACTTTCCTGATTCTTACCAACTCTGTAACAGATAGAACTACCAAAAGCATTCAACCAACAATGAAGCATTACCTGTAATTGAATTAAGTAAGAACCCCAAGAGAAAACATCATGGTAAAGCTGCCATCATTACTCTAAAAGTGTTGCAATTCTTGAATTTCAGATTGGGTAATTGATCATATGTAAATTGAAAAGACAGAAAGGCTGAAAAGACAATATGGTTATAGACCTAATAACCAAGTTGTAACTTGAAGACTCTTAACTAGAATAATTTAATAGGTGATAGGGTCTCTCTGGTTGGTTACATATGTATATGTAATACTATAATTGGGGTTACACAAATGAGCACTAGGGCATTAGTGAAACCGACAACAATTGTATAGTTTTAATTGACATAGAATTATATCATAAGGTATATACAACTTATTGGAGGCTCATCAGCATGGTTTGACAACTTTATATTAGTAAGTTAGGGCTTCACTAAGGGTCGGCAGGGTTTTGCACATTCCTGATTGTAAATAGGTAACCCAACAATGATAATATTTTATAATGAACTTTGTATAACACTTTCATAATACTTGAGCTTAGACCATTAGTAGTCAAAGGATTGATCACATGATACATATGTACTGATCGGGACGACACATGAATGAGCCTAGGGTTTTGGTCGACAATACTACTAATCGACAAGGTTCAGTAAAATCCTAAACATATAACAATATGATATTTTGATAAATAACCCATAACTTTATTAATTACCCTAACTAAAACTTGACAGCAAGGTTGAATAATTATAGATGGCAGCAACAAGGAAAAGACACACAAATCAGGGTTCTTAACATAATACAATCCATGAAATGGAAAAAAGAATAAGGTAAGTGATCACAATCAATTACTACAATTTTAGCACGACAACAAACATATAATCCAAGCAAGCTATCGAGAGCATAAACTTGAATATGATTCAACTCATCATCTATATGAATAATGCTAGTATTTGACTATTTGTGTTGATAGAGTCCTACTTATGGTAGAAGTATGGTTGTCCTTTGCTATTCGTGTCGATCCTCAACCTAAGGGAGGTCTATCTGAAAGCAACTATCTTCGCCCAAGTTAAATCTCTGGCACCCAATAGGAAACCTATCCTGAGGGACTTCTTATCTATCGTCCATCTAACTCCTCCTTTTGTCCAACTCTAATTTGAAGTCCTCCTTCTGTCCAACTCTAATTTGAACTATATCTTGTAGAAGATTGATTCAATCTAAATACTGCCATCTATTTCTAGTGCCAGGACTGGGCTGACCAGATTCCAAGTTCTCATGGATTCCTATGCTAGGTTAGCCCACCATGCTATGCTTCACCAATCCTACTTCAAGTAGGAATCCACGATAACTCCTATCAAACTTATCCAACCACCACTTACCAGAGTCCAATTCAATCCCAGTGTCCTAGTTTAGCATATCCACAATGTTTGTAAATTTGGGGTCCACACTTCTATTGCATAAGCAAACTCAAATAATAATAAAACACTCCACCTCTTATAATGGCCTACGTTTAGCTAATATTGGTTTGAAATAAAAATCTAAAAGCAAGCAAATAACAAATACTTCATTCCTATTGGCAACTTAACATTCCTAATGAAACAAACCTCCTAACTAAACTCCAAAGTGGTAAGGACAAATCTCCAAGATGAGAGAACTCATTCAAATAGCTTTTCACGCATTATCCTTTCATCTTGACATAGGTTGCCAATAGTCTTTGGATTTCTACATTAAAATATTTTATAAAATTCTCCACTTGGCACAGCTTGGGCGCATAAGCCTTGGGTTTTTGGACTGTACTTTTGGACCCCATGTGGGCTTTATATATATATATATATATATATCCATAATTCATTACTTACTATTGTTGGAATTACAATCTTGTGAATTGGATCTAGTTTTCGTAGTTGGAGTGATTCCTTTCATATATTGTCATGCCCAAATTTTGAGCTCTTATCGAAGTGCCTATTTTTTCAAATATGCTGAATAATTGAGGCATTACAGGTAATTGTGCCGTCATTCACACAAACATGATGAGAAGTGTAAAATGGGAAACTCTCAATGGACAAACTATTTATAAATAAAAATCCAAAATAAACAATAAATAATAACCTGTTATGTTCTCTAATGGTCCAAAAGCCATTGTTACGAAATCATCAAAATAAAATACAATTATAAAGTCTAAGCTTTGAACTCTTCTTCTATGAATGTACCTTTAAGTCCAACTCTCCTCTACGAGCTATCAGCAGCTAAACCTGCATCGTATGATGCATGAGTATTCCATAGAAATATCCAGTAGAATGCAAAATCGCAATAGAATATAACAAGATAATTCAAGGATAATACAATTTAACGGAAGTAGTTGTAACATGAATTTGTAATATGTTACAAGACAATTGAAAGAGATGATTCATCATTAATGTCAGGAAACTCAAACATTTGAACGAAGCAATCATATTCCATAACTATTGATAATACTAAGAGTGAGTGAATTTATGCTCTCAAATCATTGCAGCCCGCAAGCAGACATCATACATATTTGCTAGTAGGGTCCTTGATAAGAACCCTACCATGAGTCTAGGACGTGGGGCCCCATCAGTGTTCATGGACACAATAAGCGGAGACTGTGTAGG
This sequence comes from Houttuynia cordata, assembly GCA_039654745.1. Taxonomy (NCBI): domain Eukaryota; kingdom Viridiplantae; phylum Streptophyta; class Magnoliopsida; order Piperales; family Saururaceae; genus Houttuynia; species Houttuynia cordata. The sequence goes on from CM077503.1 coordinate 58,435,536, forward strand.
CCTTCCATGATGTCTAACAATATAAAAAATGCATGTGGTGCCTCGATAAGACAGGGATATGCTAATCCCAAACATAAATACAGAGATCTCACAAGATCAATGTTTCGACATTGCTTATTGAGCATACTATGATTTCCATTAGAGATGCGCTAATCTCTTAGGAGACTTCAATCAAGTATTTCATAATGCAAACTATAGAGATACGCCAATCCCTAAGGAGACTTCAATCGAGTGTTTCATAATGCCAACTACAGGGATACGTCAATCCGTAAGGAGACTTCAATCGAGTATTTCATAATGCAAACTGCAAAGTTACGTCAATCCCTGAAGAATCTGACTTTCTGGATAGAACTACCAAAAGCATTTAAGCAAACATAGAAGCATTATATATAATTGCATTAAGTAATAAACCTCCAAAAAGACATAAGGAATGCTGCCCATCGTGATTTTAAGAGAGATAGAAGATTTGAATTTCATATTGGTGTTCAAGGTGTATTGAAAATACAGAATATTGATCAACAAAATTGGTTCTAAACCTAAGGATAGGTTCATGACCTGAAGACTCATAGCTATTATATATTTAATAGATAATAGTGTCTCTCACTTGTTCATATATGTCAATGTTACTAATTTAAGGCTTTACACACTGATCGGTCATGGTTATGAGAAAAGCTGACAATACTTGTAGGTCAGTATAAAAAATCCTACAACATCAAGACGAGCCTAGCCTTGTAAATACATTTGATTCGCTATATCAAGGTGATGTTATCTCTGAAGACACTGCTGATACTTCATATGCGACTACCATTGACCAAAAATGAGTCCAACCACATAGAGCTCCAAAAATAAAAATAATCAGGCGTCTTAAACTAAGAATAATGCTTATGAGGAGGTAACCCCTCAAAGAGAATAATGTCTATCTCCTCTTCAAAAATCCGTGGGTTAGGCCATAAATGAAAACGGTTTGCCATTGGAGGCCTTGTTCGTGCACACAATATTCTGCTGATGAGTATATGTCCGCATAAAATTAAAAGTCGTAATATGGACCGTATGCGGCATAAGATTGTTCGAGGCTGGAATTATTTGCACAATATTGAAGTTGATCCATTGGAGAGATTGCTTATGATTTGGAATCCAAATTATTTCACTCTTAACAGGATCTCTGATAGCCAATTCTTGCATTGTCTTGTGAATCCGGTCGGAGCAGGTTAGCAATTTTACTTTACCAATATTGTTTATGTTTCAAATAATGGCCGGGAAAGAAATATTCTTTGGCGCCAGTTGAATGCTTTACAGAGCCAGATTCAAGACACGTGGATAATTATGAGCTACTTCAATGCCATTAGAGGTGAGTCAAAAAGATATGGGGGTAATCAACCTCTGCTGTTGGAATTATCTAAGTTTAATGAGTTTATCTCTACAACTAGATTACAGGAAATTCCTTGTCTGGTATTGTTCGCTTGGAATAATCAAGAAGGCAATCACTGTGTTGGTAGTCGGATTGATAGAGCCCTAGCCAATTCACAATGGTTTCTCCATTTTCCTAATGCATCATTAATTTGTCTACTGCCTGGAGTATCGGATCATTGCCAGCTTCTCTTCTCGCTAAAACCTTCTTTTCCGCAAGCCTTGAAACCTTTCAAGTTCTTCAAGATGTAGAACTCAGATGATAGGTTGCGAGATGTTATTGCTCAAGCGTTGAAGTCGAATGTTGAGGGTCAATCGTTTGTCATTCTCTTTAAGAGGTTACAAGCAGTTAAATATGCTCTAAATGAGTGGAATCATAGTCATTTTGGGGATGTCAATAGATGATACAGGGAAGCTATAAGTCACATTCATGCTATCCAAAAACATCTTCAATTGAATTCGCTAGATGAATGTCTGAGAATTGAAGCAACAGCTGCCTGACAAAAAGTGTTTCTTGAGGAAGGCATAAAAGGAGAGTTTTTGCAAGCAAAAAAAAAAACGCATTAATTGGCGCAAGGAAGGTGACTGGTGTACAATTTTTTTTCATGCCACAATTGCTTCTCATAGTGTTGTTAATGCAAGTCATGAAGTCACTGATGGAGTGGGACATATTCTTGATACTACATATAATATTGCTAGAGAAGCAGCACAGTTCTATGATAGACTCTTCACACTGATCTTTTAAATATTAATCCCAAGCAAGTGCACAAGGCAATTGTACTACAGTGAGTATTTAGGGTTGTCGAACCACAGGGACGGATCAATAATCTACCAAACTCAAGAGAAAAGTTGTTATTTTGAAAGCAGTAAACTTCAGCTAATTAAACGAGTTGTACTTATGCAGAAAAGGACCAAGGCTTCGAATCCACCACGAAATAAACTAGCTTTATCATCTCTCTCTCTCCCTTTTATATAAATTCCTAGTTGATTAGCATATTCCTCTCGGACATATACTCGTCAATTCAAAATATCATGCACTCCTCTTGAACGTAACACATAAAATAATTAAAACATAGAATTGTGTTCTATCTCTCTCGAGCATAGATCAATGAAACTCTATTAATATATGACACCGTAGCCTACTTATGTTCTTCTCGGACACACAAGTATTCATCGGATTGAAATTCACAAAATTCACTATCGCCTCTATCGAGCACAAAGAATAAATCTCAATAAATTAACGTTTAGAATATAGCGAAGATTCATATATCAACTAAGATAAAATTTAGATGAGAGAAAGAAACAACGAAACCAATCTATTTGGGTTTCATCTACGCCTTGGAAAGAGTTTAGCTGAGCATTTGAAGAGAAACAAGCATCTTCATCTTCATCATCTTCTTCTTCTTTATAGTAGCTGTCACAAAAGCTCTCCTCCCAAGTCTCCAAGATGTTTAAGATATCCCAACACATTCTCCCTTAAGGCATATATATAGGGGTGAAGAAAAACCACGAAACCCCCTTCAAATTCTGTCTCAAAATACGTCTTGTTTTAAGTTTGCGAATACGGCGATCAATCACACTGTTCGCCAATCGATCGCTGATCATTTAAATATAAAACCCTTGCAAGTGCACAAGGAAATTGTACTACAGTGAGTGTAGAAAGGGTTGTCGAACCTCAGGGACGGATGAATGATTTACCAAATTCAAGTGAAATATTGCAGTTTTAATTTGATCTAAGAAAGCAGTAAACTTTAACTAACTAAACGAGTTATACTAATATGTAGATGTGCCAAGGCTTCGAATCCACCACACAATAAACCAGCTTTTCTTCTCTCTCTTTTAAATAAATTCCTAATTGGCTAGCATATTCCTCTCGGACATATACTTGTCAATTCAAAATGTAGTGCTCTCCTCTCAGACGACGTAACACATAAGCAATTAAAATATGGAACTGTGATCTATCTCTCTCGAGTATAAATCAATGAAACCTTATTCCTTTATAACACCTTAGTCTACTTACATTCCTCTCGGACAAGCAATTATTCCTCGGATTAAAACTCACAAGAATTCACTCTAGCCTCTCTCGAGCACATAGAATGAACCTCAATAAATTAACAGTGATTGTATAATAAGATTCATACACCAATCAAGGTAAAAGTTAAGATGAGATAAAGAAAATGATACAACTAATTTACTCGGGTTTCATCTACGCCTTGGACGGGAATTTAGCTGGCCATCGGACGAGGAGAAAGCTGTTGATTTGACGGTGTTATTATTTACTATTCACCGGAAAACACTACTCAAAATCACTGTAGCACCACTTGTAGCAAAAAAATCATTGTTCACGCGTGGGGGCACTGTTCATCGTCTTCTCCAACAAGCACAACGATACTGTAGCAATGACGAAGGTTACTGTAGCAGTCGGAATTCAGCCCAAAAATCTGGCCTTTTCTCTTCCCTTTTCTCCTTCGGCCTTCTCCCTTCTCTTCCGGCTCCTCTTCCGGCGGAAACAACACCAGAATCGTCTGCTTTTCCAGCGAGAAACCGTCTTTGTCCAAGCTCTAAAATTTCTCCTTTCCCCCGAAAACTTCTGCTTTTCAGCTCTATTTTTATAGGCATTCCAATCTAAGTCCAAATTCGACTCCTCGTCGATTCCTATTCAAGGAAGGAATCCAAATCAAAGCTTTCCAAATCAAGGCCGGGTCTGCTCTCGAAGTTCTGGTTTTTTTATTGAGCACGAGCTACTTCTCGTCGTCTGTTTTACCACCGCCATCAGTGCCGCCGTGATGATTGTTTTCTCTGTCTCTGAGACCTCGACGTGCCCAGGCCGTCGTGATCCGGCCCAGCTCAGATCAGCCTTGCCGGCTCTCATCACCGGCGCTCGAGTGCTCGAGCGCTTGTTCTAGACGGCCCGAGCTTCGGCTCGGGTCATTCTTATTTTCTTTCTGTTTCTTTTTCTTGAACCGAACCGAAGCCTTTTTCTTTTTTTTCCTTTATTCAACAAAAACCCGTTGTATCGATTTCATCCATCCAATCTAATCTCGACGGTTCTTCTTTTGAGTCATGTCTCTTTCGCGTACTATATTTCTAATGATCATAACATTTTGCTGAAAAATCCGAATTGTGAACAGTCAGTGGCATTGGAAAGCTGACTTCGTGAACTTTAACATGAAGCTTAAATTAGTCCAATTAGATATACGCATCCGAAGTAATAAATATTAACCATTAGAGTCACATTTCACTGCATTTCTGCATCTTGCTTTTGTTTCCTACAAAAACCAAAAACTATATTAAAGTAGTAGTAATTCTAATCTAACACTAGCATAAACATAAGTTTAGGAGATAATAAAAGGTATATTTCATATGTAGATCAATCGCTTCCCGATCGATCTTGTCTTTCCTTATTAAATTATTTCCCGCGATTGTTCGGACGGTTCTCTTAATACGCCGATCGATCGTTGATCTATACATGAAATATACATTTTATTATCTCATAAACTTATGTTTATGTTAGTATTTGATTAGATTTGTTGCTACTTTAAATGTGTTTTTGATCTTTTGTAGGAAAATAAGGCATACATTCCTTTTGGCTTAAGAAGAGAAAAGAAGGAAAATATTTTGGCAAATAGATCAAAGATCTATGTGTTGAGGACACGTCGTCGGGGTTTAAAGAGCTTCATTTATTTAAAATACTGCGATTGCATGCAGAGATGATCTAGACCGTTGATTGTCATCCAAGGAGAAGGCGGGTTTTGTTCCTAAAGTAAAGAACTACATGTTGCAAATCGGATGAACGAGATTCATACAACGGGTTTTATCCTAATTTGAATTGAATCGGGTTAATTGTGTTCCATGGTACGGTTCTGTAAAAAAAGAAAAAAAGAGAGAAACCCGACCCGAGCCAAAGCTCGGGCCTTTCATTCCAGAACAGAAGGAGCTGCTGCTCGAGCTCTATTTGAGGAATTCGAGCAGACGACGACGGCGGGCTGAGGTCGATGGTCTTGACAGCGATGGGCTCGGCGGAGCTGGTTGAAGATGATGACGGCGAAGCCTGAAGGAGGTGATGGGCGGCTATGGAACTCAGGCTGTGGATTCCGGCGAGTGACAAATAGAAAGAGAAAGAGGAAAGAGTCCTGTTTGACTGGGATTTGGATTCATTTTCAAATAGGAAAAGGAACTGATCTAATTTGGGACACTTTTATCTCGAATAGCCTATAAAAATAGGACTTAAGAGCTTGAAAAAAAAGGAGAGATGGAACTTTGGAGGCCAAAGAGAAATTGAGAACTGGTTTTGGGTGGTTCTGTTTTGAAAAAAAAACATATCTTTTCTAGAATTGGTGGATGGGATTTGGTCGTGCTTTTCACAGGGAAACAAAGGAGAGTTGAAGGTCGAGACTAGAGGAAGAGATCGAGCAGAAATGGAGCTGGATTTTGAACTATTTTTAGTGTTGTGAATAGTACTGCTATAGTAACGACAATTTGAGGAAGGTGATGAATAGTATTTTATGTGAATAGTGTTTCGGTGAATATTGAAAATGACTCCGACAAATCATCAGTGTTCTCCTCGTTTGATAGCCGGCTAAATTCGCGTCCAAGGCATAGATGAAACCCGATTAAATTAGTTGTATTGTTTTCTTTCTCTCATCTTAACTTTTACCTTAGTTGGTATATGGATCTTTTTATACAATTACTGTTAATTTATTTGAGAGTTATTCTTTGTGCTCAAGATAGGCGAGAGTGATTCTTGTGAATTTCAATCTGAGGAATACTTGCGTGTCTGAGAGGAACGTAAGTATACTAAAGTGTTATAAAGGTATAAGGTTTTATTGATTTATACTCGAGAGAGATAAATCACAGTTCTATGTTTTAATTGTTATGTGTTACGTCCGAGAGGAGAGCACGACATTTTGAATTGACGAGTATATGTCCGAGAGGAATATACTAGCCAACTAGGAATTTATACAAAAGAGAGAGAGACGATAAGCTGCTTTATTTTGTGGTAGATTCGAAGCCTTGGCACTTCTCTATATTAGTAAAACTCGTTTAGTTAGTTAAAGTTTATTGCTTAATTTCTTAGATTAAATTAAAACTGCAACTTTTCTTCCTTGAGTTTGGTAGATTATTCATCTGTCCTGGAGGTTCGACAACCCTAAATACTCACTGTAGTGCAATTGTCTTGTGCACTTGTAAGGTTTTTAATATTGAAATGATCAATCACGCACTGTTCATTCAAAAACTCCAGTAGATACGATCGATCAATGAGGTGATGATCGATCGCTTCCTTCGTTCGCGTCTTTTTTGGTTAAGGCGATCGATAAGGTAAGTCTGGCGATCGATCAGTTACTGTTAATTCGCCAAAGTATTTTGTTTTTTTTTTCTCTTCTTAAGCCAAAATGTATGTATGTCTTATTTTCTTACAAAAGAACAAAAAATAACATTAAAGCATCAATAAATCTAATTAAATACTAGCATAAATATAAGTTTATGAGCTAATAAAATACATAATTCATGTATATATCACACACCCTCCTAGGTCTTTAGTAATTTTGATATTCCATTTAATAAAGTGCTTACTGATAATCATCCCCTTTATTTATCTCAGCCAGGGGAGGAGGATGAAACTAGGGCAGTGGTTTTCGCTTCTCCCAATGGCAAGGCCCCTAGTCCTAATGGACTCCCAAAGGTGTTCTTCACAACCTTATGGGATATTGTTGGTCACGATGTTATTCATGGAGTGCGTGATTTTTTTCCGAGGTTATATGCTCAAGGCACTCAACCATACATTCCTCACCTTGATTCCCAAGGCAATGGGCTCTAAGTCGTTCGAGAATTTTTGACCCATTTCACTTTGTTCTTTTATCTACAAGACTATTACCAAAATATTGGCTAACCAGTTATCTCTTGTTCTTCCTTATTTTGCTAGTCTTAATCGGTCGACTTTCATTAAAGGACATATGATTGGTGAGAATATTTTATTGGCCCATGAATTTGTTAGAAATTATCATTTGCGTGGGGGTGATCGTAGATTTTGCATTAAAGTGGACCTTAGAAAAGCATATGATAAGGTCTGCTGGTATTATGTGCAATCTGTTCTTATAGCGTTGGGTTTTGATAGCAAATGGAGGTGTTGGATTGAGCAATGTATGTCCATACCCAATTTCAGTGTTATGATAAATAACTTGAACTATGGTTATTTTGGGAGTCGGTGTGGCCTTCGTCAGGGTTGTCCTTTGTCTCCATTGATTTTTATATTATGCATGGAAGGCTTATCTTGTTTATTGAATAGCGGTTGTAGAGATGGTTTGATTGATGCTCCAGTTTTTCCATACGAACCTCTTGTGTCTCACCTATTGTTTGCATATGACGTGCTCATTTTCTCCAAAGAAAATTTTAATTATGCTATGCATATCAAATAAATTCTTGATAAGTTTGGGGACATCTCTGGCCTGCGTGCTAATATCTCCAAAAGCATATGATATCAATCAACTATTTGGATTTGATGAAGGTGTGCTTCCAATAAGGTATTTAGGTTTGCCGCTCTCGTCCAAGAAGATTACTTATACTGCATGTAAGCCTCTTTTTGACGAGTTAATCCTTCGAGTAGATGGTTGGAAAGCGAATCTTTTATCATATACAGGCAGAGTTGAATTGATTAAATCTGTCGTGGCCAGACTCTCCTTATTTTGGACTTCTTGTTTTATTTTGGCCTAAGAGAGCCTGTAGTAAATTGAAATTATATTGGTTCTTCTTTCCTCTCGAACGGTGTTTCTTCCTCTACGATTTTTAAAAATGTTTCTTGGAGGAGGATTTGCAGGCTATTGCAGGAGGGAGGCTTAGGGATCAGGGGTATGAAAGACTTAAATAATGTTGGGATCTGTAAACTATTTCGGAGGTTAATTGATTCTAAAGAATCATTGTGGTGTAAGTGGGTGCATGGGGTGTATATTCAAAACCAATCTATATGGTCGGTTAATGCTGATGCAAGCTCGTATGCATTGAAAATAATCATTAATATCATAACCATTATGGTAGAGAGGTGCAAAACATTCGTAGGAAACGGTCAATCACTTTTCACGTGGCTAGACCCATGGGCTGAGACCTAACCTCTGGTTCGGCAATTTGGTTTGCGTACAATCACGCAATTGGGAGGTAAACTTCATGACAGACTTTGTGACACCTTCCTAAGTGGAGCTTTTCATCTAAACCAGCCTTCGACAATTCAAGAGGAGGAACTAGTACATTTTCTCCAATCGCACACGCCACAATTTTCATAAGATGGTCACTCTTACGGATGGTTAACGCCCATTGGTAAGTTCTCATTCAAAAAAGCTTGGCAGTTTGCTCGACAGAAATATCTTGCAGTTCAATGGTTTAATTTAGTATGTTTTAAACATAGAGTATGACGATACACATTTTTTGCTTGGATGAGTTTTGCGGGTGGTCTCCTTACTATTGATTCCCTAGTTAAAAGAGGCATATATATTCCCATCATTTGTATAATTTGTCGGTGCACTGAAGAGACTGCTCTTCACATTATGTTCGACTGCTTGTACTCCAAATCATCTACTCTATAAGATAAACCAATCTCATATTATTTTTAATACTTCACTAGAAATTGTTTTGATTCAAAGGTTTATTCAACAGAACAAGCATGCATGCCGTCCTTCAAAGTGCACTCACGATTTTCATTACTTTTATTTGGCAAGAAAGGAATAGAAGGATTTTACAAGACTTTTCTACTAGTGCAGCTCAATTGGCTCAAAGTATCATTTGGCGGACGAGGAACATCCTTCAAGTGTTTGGTCTCAAACATCAAATTTTACTCTATTTTAAATGAATTTTGGATGGATTAGTCCCCATAGGATATTTGTCACGGCCCAAAATTCCTGACCTACATCAGAGCACGGAAGCAACCAAACAAATGCAATGAGGCCAGAAACTTGGGCACGTGACCGAATACTCAATCCGTCTCATCAAGAATGCCCTCACAAAAAGATACAGGATTGACATCAGCAAATTCAGATATTTCAGTCTTAACGTAACATTGCCAATATAATTGAAATGAAACTACTTAGTCTATTACAGCTGAAGTAATAAATAGTAAACAATTTGGAAATAATAAGGTTCTTGGCACACACAAGCCAAATATCATAAAAGTCAAAAAAATAAAAAAATAATTAAATATCTTCCACTCAAACATTTTTGCCATCCACTGCTGCTCTGATAATCACAGCCTGCTTGGCTTCATTCTCTTTTGATGCCTACATCAGAGGATGTATGAGTATTCCGTAGAAATACCCAGTATGATGCAAAACCCCACAGAGCATTTGAATGGATAATAAGGAAATACCGTTCTCAATATAGAAATAGAATTTTCAACAGAATCAAGATTGAAACAGAGAGTTTACCATACCTGAGTGATAACCATACTCAGAGATGACTTCAAATCAATGTATGGTTAAAAATGAATAACAGTTCAAGACTCCGAATGTCCAAAGTGTAGGGAGAAAGTATCAACAAGTTCCGACTCCACACATCTATACTGTAAGGAGATTTCAATTTCTGCTCTCAAATCTTACCACTCCCATGTGGATACTTACCAGAACATCCTAGATGTTCTCTCTTTAGAACCCGGCCATGCGTCTAGGGATGCTGGCCCCATCGGTGCTTACGGGCACAATGAACAGAGACTACAAGACCTCCTATAATACCTTGTAATCTAAAACATACGTGTGTGCCTTCAAAGCTGAACTACAGAGGTTCAATATAAATCGGAGATCACAAGGATCTAGCAAAAGCTCTCTGAGCATACTATGATTCTACCTCGGAGAGATTCCAGCAAGAACTCTTAGTGAAACAGTTTACAGGGAATTGAATAGTACTTCACGACAACAGAGGTTGTTGCATTTAATAACTGAATTTATCATCTTTCAAGTTTGACTCACAAATGAGTACTAATGAGATTTCAATATCTCAATTAGTAACTGACTCACCAACGGAATAACAAGAGGACTATTAGTTAGGATTTCCCTCTCTAAAAAGATTTATTCCCAATTGAATTGATCCCGAAACAGCAGTTTCTGCTGGTGCGATCGATCGTTGCATATTTTCGCGATAATATAGTACTTACGATCGATCGTTCTCAACGTGATCAACCGCTACTCAAAATTAAAACTTCCAGTAAAAACAATCGATCGCTGCCACAAGTGATCGATCTCGTCTGCCTTGCTCTCGGTTATGAACCTGGCCTGATCGATTGCGTACAAAATTTCAAACGACCATAACTCCTTGCTCAAAACTTCAAATTGCGAACAGTCGGTGGCATTGGAAAGCTTTCTTCAGGCACTTTAACATTAACACCTGTCTCCTCATTGGTCCACAAATCCACATTTCTTATCCGATTTTTTGGGTATTATAATATTTTAGTTTCAGTCCCAGTCTTAGTGCTTGTTTCTATATTCTTTTGTTGTTAGAGAGAATTTTTGTGTATTTTCCCTCGTTGTCTTTTAATAGGATTTCAATTATAAAAAAAACGTGTGCAAGTGGCGACATGCCCACAGGCCAGAAGATGTGCAAGGGTGAGGATCAGCGATGAGCTGGGGCCCACACAAAACATGATGGGCACACTTTCTAAATCACATTCGTTCTCTTTTTTCCATGTATGTGCGGGCGGTCATTTCGTTAGCAGAACAGAGCCAAGTGGAGATCCAAACCGGACTTATTTCAGACCCGACCATATGTTGCAAGTGAATTCTTGCATTTGTAGTTGTGGACCATCTTTGACATGTTAAGTAAATAGAGTACAACGCTAAGCAGCCATTTGAGACCTTTGGCACTATTACAAGTCAATCCAACACTTGGGCAGACACTGAAAAAACAAGTCAATCTCTTTCCTTCAGCGACTCAGCTGGCAACAATGAGCAGTTCAGACAAGTTAACACGGTGAAGTATTCAGAGAACCACATAAAAATTTCAGTTATATATTTTCTTTCTTAAATAGAGAAAAAATGAGAAAAAAGTCCAACTCCCCCTCATTTTTCTTTTCTTCTTTTTTCTAATTTGATTTTTTTTTCTTTTTCTCTCTAACCATACAGACCCTAAGTATTACATTTATTTCTTTTTCAAATGATAACTAACCTTTCCAATGCAAAATATGTGCATTTGCTTAAATAAAATTGTGTAGCCAGTTAAGTACTTCTTAGCCTTGCTTTGCGTTAATTTGAAAATCATCATGGAAGGAGACTTGCCCCACTGGAGGTTGTTCTCCTAGAAGCAGCTAATACATAAGTTCCAAGAACCATTTTCTTCTTTTTCCCTTTTTGCTTTGATGTAAGCCCCAACAGGGGAATACATCTCAATCTCAATACAACTAATGCAGCGAGTTGAAAAACAAAGTTGCATCAGAATTACGAAAAATATCAAATCTGATGGTAAGCAATTAAGAGAACGTCCTGCTGCACTGCAGAGAACCTCAAACTCCATCCTCACAAGTAAACTCCATATGATCCTTGTGCGCTAACTTCCTTTATTTTCACTTATCTGAATTTCTACTAAAACTTTTCTGATGCATGATACATTCATCAAAAAAAGGAAGTTGATATTTACAAAAGAGAAGAGTAACTAATTAAAATGGCCACCAAATAATAAAACTTTCGCCTCTAGTTAACAATATCTTGTTATCAAATAAAGTGCCACACATGGGGAGTTGTTCCACACATTTGAGTGCAATCTAAGGACACCTCTAGCCTTTTGCTTTACTTGTGTTGCACAATCTGTTTGAATAACCATACTAAGCTTTGTTACAGCACCCACCCTCAACATCTCCTGAACAACTTCCTCAGTTGCAGATAATTTACATACACGCGAGAGAATACGTACACCTTGCTCATCGACCACAGGGGAAACTCTCAAAATCCTCTTTGCGATGACCGCAATTCCGGCTGGGTGGCTGATAAACCGGTCGCGGCCATATTGACACCTGCATAGATGCTCCAACACACACAAGATCAGCTCTGTGGTCCTCTTGTCGGCTCGCTGTGAGAGCTCAAGCTCAATAAGCTCAGAAACTCCACCTGCTTCGATTATCTTGATTTGGTTCCTCCCCCAAGGACATGCCTTGAGTAGAATATGCAATGAGGCTTTGACTGCCTTGTGTGAATACCCTTCTTTCAAAACCCTAATTATACATTCAAAGAAGTCCTGCCTCAACACTTCAAGGTATTCCAGCCTTGCAACTTCAAAGATGTGTTGCAATACTAGAATTGCATTAGTTTTTGCTTCAACGCTATAAACCAATCCTCCTTGTAAAATGCTCATTACTATTTTCGTGATTGTGTAATCATCGCTTACTGGAAGCTTCAGATCATCATAAGTAATACGGAAGAAATCGAGAATACCAAGAGCTTCCACCACCAAAGGAATTCCACCTTCCTTGGACCATTTCCCCATAAGAGGAACCATGGCCTTCACAGCACCCGCTTCTTCAACGCATTTTCGACTCTGCTCACTCTCGATCGACCATTCATGAAGCTTCTTCAGGCAATTCAGTTGCAACTGAGGGTGTGAGAGTTCTTGGAGGAGTTTAATGACCTGGGGTTTGTCAAGCTGGGCCTTTGGGGTGGGAATTTGGCCTATGCCACTGGTTGAATTCGTATTGCACCAAGCTTGGATCAATCGGCGAAGAGTGTGGTTCGGAATCAATTCGGTGTCAATGGGAAGTTCCTGTTTGGTTACTGGGCAGGTCTTGTTTCTGCCACGGCTAAGCCATTGCTCGATGCTCACTCGATCATAACTTATACCGGTAATAGTAGTCACAGGGTCTTTCATGATTTGGAGAGATATGGGGCATATAAAATACTCAGGAACTTGAGTTCCATGATCCATGCAAAATGCTGGAAATCAAAAATGGGGAACTATGTTCAGGAAAAGGAGAATATAGGAGATGATTTGTAGATGAATGACCAGAGGAAAGATGGCATTTGAGGATGCTCAAGAATTCAGTTGTATTATATAGCAAAATACATTTAAAAAGGAGAGACTGCTTATTTAAAACGTGTGCTGTCCGTGTCTTGGCTTGGAGCTGGGTGTGTTCAACGTTGTGTAGTCTTCAGTCAAAAGATATTATGATGTTGGCATGTTTTCATCTCTATCTTTTTTCCAAGGTCATTGATGAAATTGAGCTTTGGCTTTTGTTGCACTTGCACAGCGTTTCAGAGTGCCCACCTCAATTCATTAGCCTTACTAATAAGATTGGTCAGGTTAAAGGGCCGTTTGGGGCGTGATTAAAAGCAAAACATCCAGATGTTTTGCTACACTGTAGCATCGGGATATTTTATTTTGCTACACTGTAGCATCGGGATATTTTATATATCCAGCTGAAACACCTCAGGGATGTAAAAATCCACATGGATGCTACAGTATATATCCAATATCCAGTCTGGATATTTTGCAATAATCAGGCCCCAAACGGCCCCTAAGAAACACCACACTCCAAACGTATAAAGATTTAACCCTTATATGGTCCAACTAACGTGTGCTGGTGGGCAAACAAGTTCGGGTATCTCAGCGCTTATTGCCCGTGTGATTTCTAATGTGCAGCCCACGTATGATGGGGGGTTAGGAGGGTTTTTAATAACCCGCCCACCGACTAAAAAAAAATGTGCACCTTCAGACCCCAATCCGACAGCACACAATGCACCACCTACATTTTCATTTTTCTTAATATATGCCACCTGCATATTAGAAATTTAGGGTGCATCACATATTAATTTTTTCCTTCTTTTAAGCGGATTTGATAAGTATCATGAATCATTCAAATTGAACAAGTTCAAGTCAAATGGAATATCATAAAAGAAAATATCATAGATGATAAAGTCTGGCCTGCCTCAGTCACCTTACCTTTCTTTGAAATGGCCGGTACAAGCCAACTCAACACTGGATGACCAATTAAGAAGATGCCCATGTGACTGTAACTTTTTTTTTCGGCCGTTTGGAGCGTGATTATAAACAAATATCCACAGTGGATTTGCAGCATCTATGTTTTTTCCATATCTGGATATAAAAAAAATATAGATGCTACAGTGTTATGTTTTGCTTTTAATCACGCCCCAAACGGCCTAGAACAACACATACGAGTCTTGACCTGCCAATTCATATTTCTCCTTTTTCTAGATGGATTGAGAAGGGCTCTCGAGACCTGTAATTAAAATGTCAAAATAATGGAGCCTGAGCAGATGGTAAGTGGTGATCAGGAAGATAGATGCTGGTTTGAAGGCGTCGGCGGCGGTCAAACCTGTTATCCTGGAACATTCAAGTCTCCATTTATAGGAATGACTTATGATACGCTGGCCCAAACTGGGGCTGGGACCTGACAGAAATTCTGGGCCTTCACCTGGGCCTACTCTTGGACCTGCTGGCCCTTTCCATATATTGGCCTTGGTCCCACATGCAGGCCCACTACAATGGGCCAACCGTCTGTTGAAAGAAGGATACCTTAAAGAGTCATGCTCATGGTTTTCAAAACCGGACCGGACCGGCCGGTCCAACCGCGGAGAACCGGAACCGGCCGGTTCAACCGGAAACCGGCCGGTTTCCTCCTTCAGAACTTTTTTTTTACAATTAAATGTCGACGGGGGGATTCGAACCTGGAACAGGTGAATCACCCCCTCATAACTAAACCACTTGAGCTAGGAGTGGTTTGGTGTTTATATTATACAAAATATATATTTAACATATATATATATCATTCCTCTCACCTAAACCGGGTCATTCCGGTTTGACCGCGGTTCAACCGGACCGGCCATCATTCCGGTTCGATGGCCGGTCCGGTTTTGAAAACCTTGGTCATGCTTCAAAGTTCAACCACTTGCACCATGCAGCCGAGAAATTATTGGATACAAAGGCATGGCCACATTATCCAGGCCCCAGGGAGCCGTCAATCTCCGGCACATGTGCATTCCAAGTGTTAGGCACCAAACAACTAAGCACAGTCGTTGATCTCTGGCACATGTGCATCCCTGGCGTGCAAGGGACACCCAATAATTTCTCCATGCAGGCAGGGGCATAGCCAGGAAAATGACTCAAGGGAGGCCACTTTAGATAGTACGCTAGGAAGCACGGACACAGCAAAATGGCAGCCGTGTCCGTATCCGATGCGTATCCGACACGGATACGCTGGCGACACGGCTGCCTGTGTATCCGTGTTATTTTTTCTAAAAAAAAAAGAAAAAAAAAGAGGATACGTATCCGACACGGCGGGACACGCATCGGATATGTATCCTGGCTCTCTCCCCCCTCCTGTGCCCTGACTTTCCCCTCCCCCCGGTCTCCCGTGCCCTGGCTCTCCCCCCCTCCCCGTCCTCCTTTCTCCCGTGCCCTAGCTCCCGCGTCCCCCTTCTCCCATTCTATGGTGGCTTGCTAAATGCAGGGTTGTTACTTAACAACTTCACTTTTCCATTCGTGTTTAAGGCGTGTGCAAGGCTTTTGGACTTGGAACTGGGAAGGAGGATTCATGCCCATGTTGTGAAATTGGTTTTTCAGTTTGATGTCTTTGTGAAGATTAGCATGATCTCCATGTATGCAAAATGCGGTTATTTGGAGGATGCGAGGAAGCTGCTCGATGAAATGCCTGTGGGGAATTTGCTGTCTTGGACTTTTATGATAAGTGGGTACATAGAGGATGAGCAATATATTGAGGCAGTGGATTTGTTTGGAAAAATGTTAATGGTGGGTTTAAGGCCAGATGAATTTACTCTTACGCGGGTATTGTCTGCTTGTGCACATTCAGGTGATATAAAGAATGGGGAGTGGATACATAGATATATTGAGGAGAAGTGCTTGGAGCAAAATGTAGTTGTGGCTACTTCTTTGATCGATATGTATGCAAAATTCGGTCACATGGAAAAAGCACGGTGGGTTTTTGATAGGATGAAATAGAGAGATGTGGTTCCTGGAGCACTATGATTTCTGCATACTCCTTGAATGGACTTCCTAAGGAGGCTTTGGATGTCTTCTATATGATGCAGAAGAATAATGTGAAGCCTGATGGTTTTACAGTGGTTGGAGTTCTATCTGCTTGTGCAAGACTAGGAGCTTTGGAGTTGGGAAAGCAGGTCAAATACTTGGTAAAAGAACAAAGGTTTATGTTGAACCCAGTTTTGGGTACTGCATTGGTTGACATGTTGTACAGGAGTATTGGTTTATGTTGTACAGGTGTTTTAGATTATTACAGAGCTTTTACGTATCAAAAATATAAGGGAGACTGCCAAATTTTGTATGAAAATTATGAATAAAAATAATTTTTCAATCACAAGTTTACAGCTGCAACATTTACAAAGTTTAAAGGAAAAATTGTGTTACTACAATATAAAAAATTATATTTTAAAATTATATAAGTAATTTTTTATTAGCCGTGTCGTATCCTACTTTTTAGAAAAATGCCGTGTCCTTGTGTCCGTATCGTGTCGCCATATCCGTATCCGTGCTTCTTAGATAGTACATATAAGTCAAAGGACAAATAAGGGGCCAGGTGGTCCAACCTAATAATGTAGTGATAAAATTTTGTGGGCCAAGGGGGCATGACCCACCTCGCCCCTGGCTATGTCCCTGCATGCGGGCCATGAAGCGTGGGTCTCATAAGCAGGCCTCGTGTGCCAATGTGGGCCCTATGCATTTTATAGTGACATGCATATGGAGATTGTTCTTAAGCACGAGCGTTAGTAATATAAGTGTGAGCCACAGTACCATTTTTAACTTTGAATAGGAATTTGAAATTCCACCTCCTTTTTTAGGTTTAGGGGAACCCTGCAGGGTCCACAGCAACGTTTTAAAAACCGGACCGGTGATCGACCCGAAATTTTTACCGGGTAGGTTCAACCGGGGGTCAACCCGGGTTGACCCGGTGCTGACATCATCCTAAAAACAAAAAGCAGGCGGCCGGAGGGGGAGGGGGAAGCCGCCCCTGGAGGGGCCCCCCCTCCCCGCTGGGCTCTGCCTCGAGAGAGCCCCCGGCGGGGGGCTCTGGTCTCGAGATGAGGCGGGGCATGGCTGCCCTGCCTCGAGCCAGCGAGGCTCTGGTTCATCTCGAGGAGACGAGGGGGGACGGGGCAGGGCGGCTCCGCTTCAAACCAAAGCCCCCGGCGAGGGGCTCTGGTCTCGAGATGAGGCGGGGCAGGGTTGCCCTACCTCGAGCCAGAGCCTCGCCGGAGGCTTTGGTTCATCTCGAGGCAGAGCCCCTGCCGGGGCTCTGCCTCGAGATGAACCAAAGCAGGGCGGCTCCACCTCGAACTAGAGCCCCGCAGGGGGTTCTGGTTCATCTCGAGGGGCTCTGCCTCGAGACAAGGCCCCGCCCCACCTCGTCTCGAGGTAGAGAGGAGGGGGTCCCCTCCGGCGGCAGCAAGAAGGAGCCGCCCCCCACTCCCTCCGGGCGGGGAGGGGAAGAGAGAAGCCGCCGGGGGGAGGAGGGGCCGCCGGAAGGGGAGGAGAATGGGGGGATGAAACCCGGACCGGACCGGCCGGCCGGGTTTCCGGTTCGACTGGCCGAGTCAATACAACCCGGCCGGGTCAACCGACCCGGTCGAACCGGACCGAAAATAGGTCCGGCTCCGGTCGGACCAGCCGGTCTAGTCCGGTTTTTAAAAGCATGGTCCACAGTCACTTAGCTGAGCCCTCACGGACAAAAACACGGGAAAAACGGGGAACTGTATAATTTTTGTACGGCCCAAGTCCAATAAATTTCAGTCGTTTAGCAATGCAGAAAACGTTCATTGCACGTTATTGGTAATAGATTCTAAGATCTCATACTATTCCACAATTGGACTCTTGTCGTATTTGGAACCTTGAGGGAAATATTAACCATTTGGAGGGAGAATATTAAAGACTTGAGCAAGCCATTTATCACAGTCTCAGTCAAAGTCTGTTAAGTAAGCTTCAGTAGAGACTGAGACTTAGCTGTTTGGAAGTTTCAACTGAGCATCATTTTTTAAAAATGAGACACGTCGTCCTCTCTGTCAAAGAGGCTGCTCGGGTTTGAACTTTGAAGCTTTCATGAGCTCCATTTCTCTCCTTAATTAATAAAGTCTCAGGTATTAGATACAGACGGGAAGATGGTGAAAGCAAATGGTTGTGCTGCTTTATGAGAGTTCAATAGGGGGTTTTGTAGCGATCACTTGATTGATTGTTGCCTGTATGAATTCTATGATTGTTTTTTTATAGGAGTCGCTTGACCTCTGTTATACTAACAAATTCGGTTAGTACTCATTATTCATTGCTAAAGAAAAGGACTACTACTAGTGAAGACTTCTTTTCCAGTTAAACGCCGGTCCGAGTCGTTTTAGAGCACCATATCTTGCTGTCAATCCCCTTGGGCATTTACTACATCCACCCACCTATAGACCGGCTATTACTCCGTGGGCCTGTGGATGGTCGATTATGAGAGTTTAGTAGGGGTTTTTGTAGCGATCACATGATTGATTGTTGCCTGTATGAATTCTTTGATTGTTTTTTATAGGAGTTGCTTGAACTCTGTTATCCTAACAAATTCAGTTAGGACTCATTATTCATTGCTAAAGAAAAGGCCTACTACTAGTGAAGACTTCTTTTCTTTTCCAGTTAAGCGCCGGTCCGAGTCGTCTTAGAATACCATATCTTGCTGCCAATCCCCTTGGGCATTTACTACACCCACCCACCCACCTGTACACCGGATATTAGGCCCCGGGCCTGTGGATGGTCAATTATGTAGGGTTTCGAGATCTTTGCTTCCTGCGGCGTGGTTCTCGGTCTCCCAACACATGTCGACATTTTATTAATGTTGACAAATTTTCTTTTGGATGGGTGTGCTTGTAGTTAGCCCTCGTAAGATTGCTTCTCTTTCGGTAGGAGTACGAGCTTAAACAGATGTCTGTGTCCACCGCATGGTAGGAATAAAAATTCAGTAAGCTTTTTTTTGCTGAATTAAAAAATATCAATCACTACAAAAAAAAAAGGGGAAATAGCGACGCTCAAAACACGTCGCTACAAGTGTAAAAACCGTCACTAAAAGTATTAGCGACGCTACCAGCAAATGACACTAAATGCAGCGTCGTGGAAAGTATTAACGACGCATATAGCGACGTTTGTTAAACGTCATTACTTCTTTTAGCAACTCTTTGAGGAACGATGGCAAAAGTTATTAGCGACATTTCTGGTTCCAGGAAATACTTTGGGAAAATGTTGGAACAAAGCATTAGCGACGTTTAGAAAAGCGTTGGTAACAAATATTCCAATACATGTATCAGAACTAGTGTCGTTTGTTCTAGCGTCGCTGAATGGCCCCTAAATACTGCAATGAGTTTTAGCGGCGTTTGTAAGAGCGTCGTTGAAAACAATTCACTTTCGTTTTTTTACTAATAAAAAAAAAGTAATTTACTTGAAACCATCTGTTTCACAGTATCAAAAGTGTATTATTGCTTTTCACATGAAAGTGAATGTACATCAAATAATATATTTCAACATATTACAAAACGTTATATTGCACATCTTTATAAATATCTATATCTACTTTGGAAATTCCCTTCGAATTAACCTTGTTCATGATTCCCCAACTCATCACATTAAGTATTCCATGAATCTACAGAAAAAAAATAAATATCAGTACGGTTTTGCATGATATTGATGATCAAACAATAATGAGTATGCTAAAAAAATGAAGATACAACTAACTATATAAATATGAACATACATCTCATTCCACCGCACTTGCACAAAAATAAATAATAACCATATTTTGCATTAAAAAAAAGAGGCTAATGATTATCATTTAAATATGGGTCATTACTATATCTGTTTTTCTTATTTGTTTACCAACTTGTAAAGTGAAATAATTGAACAAACATTGCATAACACAACTATTTAATTTCAATTTATTTAAATCTATATCTGTTTTTCTTATGTCTCAAGCTGACATGTCCAGTTAGAAGACCCACATCAAACATTGTGAAAAATTCTATGTATTTCTGATTGCTAATGGTTTTTATTGGTGCAATATAGACAGCTCGAGTACAATGCTGTAAAGCCACAAATGGTATTTATCAAAAGTGGATCTAAGACCTTACTTTTGTAGCTAATGCAAATGCATACTCTGCAACTACAGTCTTTCCTGCTGATGTATGGGCAGCCACAAAGACAGAGTCACCCTTTTTGTCAGAAACTGTCAGATAACCAATCATGAAAACATTATAGCAAATAAAGCTTCATATGAAGCTACTAACTGAGGAACTATTTTCAATCAAACAAAAGTTTCCTATGGCCATAAATTTATATCTCTCAAATTAACAAATACTCCCTTTGTCCGGTTCTAATAGCTCCATCAGAAAAAAAGACAGTGCACCATATTAGATGCTCCATCTGGCTCAATTTAATTGGATTCTAAGCATGTCTACCACCGTCCCTTAGCTGGGGTTTCCCAATGGAGCTATTAAAACAGGAGGAAGGAGTATTACTAAAATACTTCGCATAAACACTTTAACGTCACCATATATGTCCCAAACTACACGATCTCTTTGCTAACAGTAAAAATTTAATGATCCATTGCAAAATTTAAAACAAGCATGTTTTCCCCGAACAAAAAACATCACCATTATCTTCTGAATGGCAAGAGTAGTGCCATCTCAGGGAAATAAAAACATGAAGAAGTACCTCCTTCTGTAAAGCATCCGATTCGAAAGGAATTCAAGTGCCATCTCATGGACAATGTCACATCCATCAATTGGTTGGAACTCATTATGTAAACCAACTGCAAAGTCATCTTGGTGAGCTCCACCACTTTGAAGGTAATAAGCAATCTGCAGTTAAAATGGTCAATCAGATAGGAAAACATGAGCTCTAGGACATTATTTGTAGTTTGTGTAGAAGCATTGTGGTATTTCATACATTATTATTTTTTATGCCATTAAACTGTTGTCCATGAATTCAAAAAGGAAGATCAAAGAAACCTAATATACATCGTTGGCCATTGCAATGCCACTTAAGGCTATAGCTTCCAAGCTGGATCCCAGCGACCAGTCACCACATATTCCAGCGCGCCCTTGAGGATCAAAGATGCAGGGGATTCTAGGAGTATTTGTTGACAAAGGTGCACTCCTGCATGTTCACCAATCGCTAATACAATCAACAAAACCAACAATTACTGCAGCTTTGCATATCCAAATAAGATTACAAGTTAGTCAACTGACAAATCCTCAAGGAACAAACTAGATTAAGATATCCGGTGCGGCACAGTTTTTATTTGTGAATGCATATTAAAAAAAAGTTGCCAATATTTTGACATTTTTGGAATGATAGATATACATAAAGAAAAAACATATAACTTAATGGAAACATACCCATCCTTGAAGATACACAACTTAATGGAAACATACCCAGAAAATCTTATAACTTTCCAATCATTAGACCTGCAATAGACAATTTTCTATCTACATGTACATAATTTCAAAGCAACTTATACATTGGTAGTATCTCTATAGAAGCATTGATAAACACCTAAATGTGCGGTAGAGTGATACAGTTTAGACTGAATAAACTAAGAACCCATACATAAAGAGAAATAAAATGTTGAGTATCAAATTCATGAAACTTGAAGGAAGTTTACTTCTTTACATTCAAGGATGTACAACATAGTAAAATAAACTAGAAAGATGTAAATTCATGTAAGCTGCTCCAACATTCAAGAATTGTGTGCCTTCCAAATCATTAGAAGGATAAGTGTTTAATCCCTGTAGAACAAAATTCCTTAGTAATTAGTATGAATATGTACTTTCCATGTCTAAAAGACATGTAACTTGAGACATATATACCCATTAAACCTGCACGAACATAGTTGTCGGAATACTCTCAGTCTCTACTTCTTTCCTTGCAAGACAACCGACTTTAGAGTCTAGTAAAATATATCCTAAAAACTACTTTTAAATGGTATAGTATGTAGCCAAAATAATGGTTGAAATTTACTTTTGTAAGGGTCGTCATCTTATGCATAAATGCTTGTAATTTTACATCGACCTCAGCATTCTTGGCAGCCATTTGTGCCTCCAAAGCAGCTGTTTTTTCTGCTAGTTTCTCTTCAATTTGTTTCTCCATAGCAGCAGTTTTGGCAACCATTTCTGCCTCCACAGTGGCAGCTTTGGCTGCCAGCTCTACCTCCATAGCAACAACCTTTTCTGCCACCACTTTCTCCAGCTCCTCCCTTGTTGCATCAAGTTGCATTAATGACCCATCATTCTTGGATGATGACCCAAAAATTGTGTTGGAGTCAGACCTAATCCCATGCATCGTACACGACCATTTCTCTCTGGTTCCATGACCTGAGCATAAACATCATTTAGAGACAAGACATCCTCCGTCCCTTCCGGTTGGGTCTTGAAAGTCTCATCCCTTTTATCCTGCAAAGATATGATATAAATGTTGGAGTATTTTCATCAGTCCATAAGTCATTTGCTTACTTCAAATTAAATAACTGACTTGAGAATTCTAACTAAATCATGTTCATTTCTCATTTGCGAATGAAATAACAATAAACAAACATATTTACAATTACTTCTTTTGCTGCAGTATTCACAGGCAACCCATTTTTGGAGACATGTGTGATCTTAAATATTGTTCTTCGACTAGGCTCACACTTATTTTTTATACGCTGTAAAGACAATTCTTCTCTTTAGTAAGTTATAAGAAAAGACAATGTCGTAAACAATAGTATAGTCAAAGCATACCTGCTCATGGCATACTCGAGCAATGCTTTTTGTGCCACTTGTGTGGGGAAGCTTATGCTTCCCCCGACTTTCTTTATTTCTCTGGCTTTTTACCTATTGACAAATAATTTTATCTTTTCCAGTACTTACTACATAATAATATTTAATCCAAGTGATAATTACCTAACTTTTTACCTTTGCGAGTGGTGTGTTCCAATAAGAAACAAGCACCTGCCATTGTAGCTCGATTACATGTTTTGGCTTATTGTTTAAAGGATCCTTATCCAGCTTGAGTGTAGCTTCATAATAATCTCTCTTTAGTGTTCTCTTATAATTTCTCCACTTTTTTCCTAGAGACTTGAAGACGAAATCTGCCATGCTATCATCCAACTCAAACTTGCTCTACATATTAATAAAATGATAGTCAATAGTTAAAACGTTTAAAAATATGTAATGCAAGAAAATTCTTACCTTTACTGCTATCCAAAGACGTTGTTTCACAGAAGGGTCGACTTTATGCCAAGATGGTTTATCAATTGGCACTATAACATTATCCCTTACCAAAGTCCCACAATAATTTGCTAATTGAGTGGCTTTATCTCCAACTGGCTGCTTGTCATGGACGTCCACTTTCATTTTTGAACCAGGTGGCAAATCATTGACGTCTTTGCACTTGGTCATACCTCGAACCTTCTTCGTCTCATTTGTAGTAGAATCATTCGTTGGAGGCAAACTATCCATCTGTACTAACATTAGAAGAATAAATAGGTTGCCCAAAATTTTTCATATATGTACATCTTGCATCATGGAAAATGAGTCATTGGACTATCACAACAGGAGATAAAAATGAAAAGAAGCCATCAATTTAATGCAAACAAAAAGGAATCTTTATTTCACTTGAAAAGAATTCAACCAAGTGATTAATAAAAGCATTGTTTATTTATTACTCCAAAGAAAAGGCATAAGCAGAAATAAAAAACACTAAAATAGGGTTTATGGACCAGACCAGCCAACTTAAGTAAAAACAACAAATAAAGATATAAGCAAATAGAGCCCATTTTCCTAATAGAAGACGAATCACAAAAATTACATGTGCATCCACCACCCACAATGCATAAATAGTATTATAGTTCCTTAGATTCTCCTCCATCAGATTGGATATCAGAAATTAATTCATCTTCATCATCCATTAAATCCTCTGAATGACTTTGATGAATGTAAAACATCTCAGGAGGTGCCTCAAGTGTTGCTCCCACCACATCATCCCTCACCCAATTCACACCATCATTATCATCTTTGACAATGTCTTGAAGTCTTTGGTTCTCGTATGCTTCACTCTCTAATAATTCCTCTGATTCGCCACCCATATCATACAAGTCCCTCGGATTAGTCTTCATGACCACATGCCAATTTGGGTCATTTGGATCTGTGACGTAGAAAACTTGCTTCGCTTGAGATGCCAACACATAAGGTTCATCACCCACATCCTGCCCAGAGAACAACAAACACGTAAAATTCACAAGTGTGGACCCTAACTCATCAGTCTTAATTCCTCTTCCATGTGTCTTCACATCAACCCAGTCACACTTGAATAAAACAAATTTGAGGTCCACTGAGTGTGTCAATTCAATAATATCCGTTAGACGTCCATAATAGGTTATTTCTCCTATTCCCGGTCTTTTATCCCTCGTACTTGCGTAGCTTGTAGTCGCTGCTTCCATGACAACACCAATGTTTTGGGTTTTTGTCATCTTCTCATTCTCTATTGTTCGAAATCTATAGCCATTGATGGTGTAACTACCAAATCTCCTAGCAAGAGAATGTGGACCTTCGGCGAGCAAATAAAGAGCTGTTGGTAGTGATGTATTGTTTGCTCGCAACATTTGCATCTATTGTTTTAACATAAATTAAATAGTTAGTAACAATAAATATGAATATAAATATGGAAATCTATTGATACTTGAGTTACCCATCTTACATGTTCCTTAAACCAACCAACAAATTGTTCATTATGCAGTCTTTGTTGTTCATGCGGACGTGCTTTTTGATGAGTGAAACTTAAGTAATGATTGTGAACCCTGTAGGTTATTGGGTCATATAACTATGAAGATTGAATAAACATGGTATAATGCAATAATAGAATTAACACATTCTTACTGTAGATAGCTTGTAACCAGCTCATGGTTGAACAAGATGTAGCGATGTGCTTGTGTCCATTCAACATTGCTCAACCTAAAAAGTGAAGAACCTCTCATTGTAATTTCATCTGGGTTCCTTGCAGGTCGACTCAACCTTGTTTCAACATCCGATAAGTACCTAGAACAAAAAGTCAGGCATTCATCTGCAATATATGCTTCTGCTATAGACCCTTCAGGTTGAGCCCTATTGCGGACATAGGATTTCAATACGTACAAGTATCTACATGCAAACAATTTTAACAAGTATCATTAAGTTTCACATGTTTTAGTATCATTGTTGAATTCACTATAAAATTATAAAAGTACCTTTCGATTGGATACATCCACCGATATTGTACTGGACCACATAGCAGTGCCTCTGATGCAAGATGTATAGGCAAGTGAACCATAACATCGAAGAATGAGGGCGGGAATATTCGCTCTAAGTGACAAAGTACTATAGCAATGAGCTTCTGAAGCCTTTCTAAATCACCAATAACAAGTGTCTTGGAGCACAATTCCCGAAAGAACGTGCTTAACTCTATCAGAACTCTTGTTACATTCTTTGGAAGAACTTGTCTAATTGCCAATGGAAGAAATTGTTGAATTATAACATGTGAATCATGACTTTTTAGTCCATATATCTTGCGCTCTTCAACATTAATGCACCTAGCAAAGTTAGACGAGTAGCCATCTGGAACCTCTAAATGTTTCAAAACACAACAAAAAGTTTCTTTCTCATTTTTGTCCATTGAATAGCATGCTGATGGTAGATATACCCTGTTATTGCCCTCTTGCCTCTTGGGATGTAGCTCGTGCCTCAACCCCATTTCTACCAAGTCAAGTCGTGACTTCAAATTGTCTTTTGTCTTCCGTTCAATGTTCAACAAAGTTTTTAGTATGTTATCACATACATTTTTTTCTATGTGCATCACATCTAAATTGTGTCTCACTAAATTGTATTTCCAATATGGCAGCTCAAAGAATATGCTCTTCTTATTCCAGTTATACAAGAGCCCTTCATCCACTCTACTTACTTGTTTTCTCCCTTTCTTCTTCCCAAAGACATGTCTATTGTATTGTACTTGGCTCAACACATCCATCCCAGACAATGGATTTGGAGCACCTCTAACCTCTACTGTACCATCAAAGGACTTTTTATGTCTTCAAAATATATGATTTGATGGTAAGAATCGACGATGACCAAGATAACAATGTTTCTTTCCATGCTTCAAGTGTTGGCTACACGTGTCCTTATGGCATAAAGGACATGCCAACTTACCTTTCGTACTCCAACCAGACAACATTGCATAACCCGGAAAATCACTTATTGTCCACAGCAAGGCTGCACGCAACTTAAATGTTTCTTTTGTATAAGCATCATAGGTATCGACCCCCTTTGTCCACAAGTCATTCAACTCATCGATTAAAGGTCGCAAGTACACATCAATGTCATTTCCTGGGCCACATGGACCGGGGATAAGCATAGATAGGATCATGTTCGATTGCTTCATACACAACCAAGGAGGCAAGTTGTATGGCATCAATATCACTGGCCATATGCTATACTTAATACTCATAGCCCTGAATGGGTTGAAGCCATCACTTGCCAACCCAAGTCTAATATTGCGACATTCTACAACAAAGTCAGGATTGGTTGCATCAAAATGTTTCCAAGCTTGGGAATCTGCAGGATGCCTCATAATACCGTCCTTAGTACGCTCATTCTCATGCCATCTCATGTCAGATGCAATTTTAGATGACATATATAACCTTTGTAAACGAGGGGTGAGAGGAAAGTAACGCAAAATCTTCATTGGGGTCTTCTTTGTACTGGATTCTTTATTACTTTCATCCTCCTTATATCGTGAGGTGTTACATATTTTGCACCTCTGTCTCTCAGCATCATCTCCATAGTACAACATACAATCTCTGGGGCAAGCATCAATTTTAGTGTAATTTAGACCCAAGTCTAAATGAGTTTCTTACTTTGGAACAAACTTCTTGGCAAAGTACCGTCAGGAAATGAATTTCTCAACAGGTGAAGCAACATCTCAAACGATTTGTTGCTCCATCCACACATGATTTTTACATGCCATAACCTAACCATGAAGGGAAGTTTTGTCTGTGTTGTGCACCCTGGGTATAACTTTGTCTCAGCATCTATTGCTAGTTTGTTGAAGTTAGCATTTACGCTAGGTTCATTACTTGTAACTTCACTCGCAAGATCCCCTTGAATTGGTCCTTCAAACACATCATGCAACAAAGTTCTGATGTCGTCACCTGTATCATCCTCATCTACTCCATCGCCCTTAGTATTATTACTCGCAAAAGTTGCTTCGAGGATATCTTCTCCATGATAAAACCACACAGTATAATTTTGGATGATCCCATTGCATATCAAATGCTCATGTATCATCTCCCTATCATGGTAATAGACATTACCACATTTAATGCAAGGACACTTGAACTTCCCATTAATAGGTGTTCCATGAGATTCGGCGAAATCAAGAAACCCATCAACCCCCATAGTGTATTCACTTGAAACCCTACTTTTCTGCATCCAACTCTTATCCATAACGGTAATATCTGTTTTACAAAAAGGGGGCATGATTTGAATTGTAAGAGAGCCATATTTACAAAGAGAATGCAAATTAGCCAGCAACATCCAAGTATATGCAACTATGCATAATAAAAACTTCATTACAGTCAGAAGTATCAAATAAATTCAACTACGCATGTCCAACAACAAAGTTGCATAGCTAAAAAATCCAAATTGAAACATAAGCAATGCCCTCTTTTACATCCAATTTGTATGCTCCCTATAAATTAAAAGTTCGTGCATACAAAAAAGATTGAGTAACTTGAATGCAATACCTTTTTTTCCTCTTATAGGGAGTAACTGGACCAATAGTAGCAGTCACACCTCAACTATCCAAACCACTGTGAAAAGATTTGTTTCAATCCTTAATACTTAAACATATAAGTCTTACTAATAAAAAAATAAAATCAATCAGCAATGTTTTATCTTTTCAATCTTGCATAGAAATACTCCAGAATAGTGGTGCTAGTAATAGACAAGAGGGGTGTAAATAGGGTTGAATGGAGTGTGTTGAGTAGGAAAAAGAAAAAAGAAGAATTCAAGATAAGATATGTCATTGTAGAGTGGGGGCAGAAAAATATGGGGTCCCAAATTACAAGTTATAAGTAATGAGGTATGCTTTTCATGAGCCTTTCTAAGTTAAAAAATTCAAGTAGATTTACTTTTGTTACAGTGTGTCTGCACTTCTACGTGGGAACATGAAATAAACAGGTTGTAACAGTTACAAATAAAGCAATAAGACATGCTATAATTTGATTGCACTTGCATTTTTTTCCCCGCATAAAGAAAAAAAATTATGTGCTTAATCGGAGTTTTTGTTGAAAATCTTTGTGTGTACTATTGGAACTTGGTTTTGGCTTGAAAAAATGCATTAACTTTGTTGTGAGATGAGTTGTTACACAATGCGCCTGATTCAGATATTGAAGGTAAGTAGTTGGTCTAATCTGCAATATCAGCACACTTTTTGCGCACCTTTTGTTGGGAAGAAAGAACAGAGACCCCGCAACTTAGTTATTAATGATCATGAGGCCAATGAATATTGAATACTGAAAGACTTGGTTGGTTTGTTTTGTGCATTCTGAACATGAGTACTCAGAAAGTACTCATATTTTGATGAACTCAGAGAAATGGTTGTCCAAAAGTGCAGGTTTGTTTCAAAATACCATGATATTATTTGTGGTAGATAATTTTGGTTTTTTATTGATTTTGCTATAGAACATAGATAAATAACTTACAGGAAATATACATACACAAAAGTTAGTAAAATCAAAAGTTTTACAACAAAACACTAGTTAAAAAACTATCAAATTTTAAGAGCAACATAGTGAAGTGCCTAGCCAGCCTAGCTGCAGTGGTTGGAACACTTCCACTTGAGGGAGAAGTTCATGTATAACATGTGGCAGAGCAGAGCACAATGTTGATAGCAGAATCCATCTGAGGAACCGAGACATACCCAGATTAGGTGGATTCACTAAACAAACAATGCTGAGGAGACTGAGGCCAAAGGTTCGTTTTCCAAAGGAAGAATGAATGGAATATATAATGTGCTTCATATGATGCTGACAAGGGGTTCTAACTTACAGGAAAATGACTACAGAAGAAAAAAGAAAACTTGCTCTCTGTTTGAAATTATTGCCCAGAAAAATCTAAGCTTTCAGCCTACTGCCGAAGAGGTGGATCTTGACATGGATGCTCAGGTCAGTTACACTCTAGGAAAAAACTTTAAGAGATCACATGCTTCAAAAAGAATTGAAATCACAAGAAAAAAACATGAAAGAAACAGATCTCAAATTAAGGGAAGAGATCGAAACCTGTTAGCCTCCTTTGTCACCATTCAGTCCCCCTCTTAAATAACCTGTTCATAGAGCCAAATCCAGTTTTTAATACCTTGTTTACCAACAACTGTCAAGCCACCCTACTGAGAACAAGATTGTCTCTATTGCCATGGGATAACAAAATAATCAGGCTGTTTTATAGTGCAATCTGACAACCAATTGGAACACAAGGTCCAGATTTACAGAACAGTATTGAGATATTCTTTTGTGAAAGATAGC
Organism: Houttuynia cordata; assembly: GCA_039654745.1. NCBI lineage: Eukaryota > Viridiplantae > Streptophyta > Magnoliopsida > Piperales > Saururaceae > Houttuynia > Houttuynia cordata. Next base: position 58,465,492 of record CM077503.1, read on the forward strand.
AAAGAAATAACAAGTACCTTAAGTCAAGTACATATATTTATGTTTCATCCAAAAACAAAGTTCGCATTTTTTTGCATTATATTGGACACATATTCTGACTGTTCTCTCTCTATCCAAGCCAGCATAGACAATCTTGTTCTCAGTTGGGTGGCACAACACTGAGATGACTGTATCTGTATGACCTTCCAGTTTCTGAACTATGTTCTTCCCTTGTAGATCCCATAAGTATACACAACCATCTTCAGACCCACTAACTATGTACTTACCATTTGCGACTAAAAATGTAGATGCGATGCAATATACTCTGTTTTTATGACCACCATAAATCTTCAAAAACTTCCAAGATGAGTAGTTCCACAATTTCTGCAAAAAGTAAGATAAGTGAGCTATTTTGGTGCATTACTAAAAATGCAGAAGCATGTACTAGAGAACTTAATCATATACTCTTATATTATTTTCAAGAAAAAGTTTCACACTTTACATTCAGAAGAACATCCTAAAAATTCCAACACCAATTTTAACCATGACAATTGGGTTCATATGTTGTTCATCACAGCAAAAGACCTAATCCCTCCCCTCCGAAAGAGGGAGGTACAGTGTGGAGAATTAATATTTTTAAGCCACAGTGGGAAAGGCCTTTGTAGCTGAGCAATAAGCCTAACTGTTCCTACTTTTTCCAGACACAGGAAAAAGGAAATGTACCTACTATTTTCGGACGAATGAAGCACTGAAGTAGTATAATGTTACCTACCAAAAAGAGTTTTGGAACTGACCCTGCAGAATATAATTTTGGCTCTCTCAAACGAAAATTCCTTGTATGCCCTTTCAGTGCCCATTGTAACCAACTACTGATTGAAGTATCTCACTAATTGTAAAGTGTACACACAACGCATGTTCTAAGTGGTCTACAGGTAATAGTTCCCTAATACAAAAAGTAAATGTGTCTAAAGTTCTTATCGAAATATTTAGGTTCGGTCAACTTTTGTTCATGTCCTGTCTAATACTCCTTTCTGCCCCTTCTCATATCTAAGCTACACTCATTTTCAACGTGACTTTTCTCAATTTCCCAAAACTTGCACCTAAGTTGTGGACGATTTCCACATTATATTTTATTTCAACTCATATTAGTTGCTGAAATTTCAAAATTCTGAAATGCTAATCTTAATAGTACGAAAAATACGTGAAAACCAAAGAGCATAACAACTAGAAATATCTTATTAGTAGCATCTGGCCAAGTCCAATATCACACTATATATGTCCAATTCCTATTAAAAACACTCGTTGGTAAATTTTAAACAGTATGAAAATAGTAAGCAAGCCTACAAAAATTGAAGTTAAGGCAATAAATCTTTGACATTAGGATATAGCATTTAACTATTGAGCAACATAAGCATTCTACTAGATGAAACCACTATGATTTTGGAACTTTTTATGCTTAAAGGGTATAACATATCTCACACTTCAGTTATACAGAACGGACCGTTGTCAAAAATCTCAAATTAAGGAAAATTTCTTCAAGGGGTAAATTTGTTTAGTTTGGAAAAAATAAGACAAAGTCTGGGAAAATTTTATCAAAATTTGGGATAATAGAAAATACAATCCCTCGCAATTTAAACAGAGTACATCATGGTATTTTTGCAGATCTAACATAATTGGGTGATTCTGGCTCAAATATGAAGAATAAACCTAACGTGACTAGACGGTTGATGACATAAGAGAAGAAAAGGCCGTACACATCACCATTCAGAGAAACTTGGCTCAATTATTTCACTGAAGAAACATAGTATAAACAATAAAGGAAATTGAACATGAACATAAATAAATTAGTCTCATTTTCTTCAACAAGAACCATCCAAGAGACCCATCTGATCAAAGACAAAACTAATTCAGAGCAACTAGCTTCCACTAACAAAACTCCAAGTAGAACTGGACCTCGGCCTAGTTTTTCACTCTTTCTTTTTTGTTGTTGCTCGAACCTGTTATTCATGGTTGTTATAGTATAACCCAGGAAAGCAGAAACTTCCAAACTTTCAAGAGTTAGAGATCACCCAAAGGTGAAAAACAACAAATCTTGACTTGCGATCCACAAGCCGAAATTGAGACACATAAAACAGAGAAGAAATGAAGAAGATGAAAATAAACAAAAGCAATGAGTTAAGGACCACCAACCATTGGATGTGTAGGATGGTACCACTAAGGAACTAATCACTAAAATTTAAAAACTAGAATTCACCAAATGACGGCAGGGAGAAGAGCAAAACCGCAACAAGAGAAGAAGTGCGAAAAAAGGTCCTCTTTTCCGACAGCTGATTCCTCCGTAAGGTCGAGCGCCGGAACAAGCAGGCGGCGACGTACGGAGGCGGGGTAGGCTAGGGATTGGGGAGAAGCTAGAGGGAGGAGAAGGCTAGGGTTTGGGGAGAAGTGAGAGGGAGGAGATAGAACACGATGAGAGTGGGAGCGGGAAGTCATGCGCGCGGGATTTTCTCAATCTCCCGCGCATGGATGTTACGTGACTCCGGACGTTTTAGGTAAAAAACATCGCTAATGCCTTCCTATTAATGACGTTTATAGAAACGTCTCTATAAAAAATGTCACTATTGCCTACTTTTTTTGTAGTGTAAGTACGCGAGTCTCTAAATCACAATCTTGGTGTTATCTGAACATAAACAACTATCCATATACTCCATCTGTTCCATGTTGATAATCCTTTTTGGTTTTCAGAAATTAATAACTTTTTGTTAATTTTTTAGACAAAAAAGTGAACTATGCCAGTGGGACAAAGAAAGTAATTAATTAACCAGCAGAATCGCACAACAATATCCACAAAGATAGTCCAACTTCTTTTCTTTTTTCAGATAATTGAGAAATTGTAGAAGTACAATCCAAAAAAAGGCAAATAAGATACAACGACGCAAGGATGGCATTTCCTAAACACCAGAAAAACACAAAAAAAAAGAAGCACCCTCCTACAAGGAAATCAAAAACAAAATTTTCAAAAGAAATAAAAAAGTAAAATCAAATATACTCGCTTTTATCCCCTTCTTATATTTATTTTTATTATTTTTCTTCTTATTCTTCATCCATTTTAGAGCTTTTAGAGGAGGAACCACTATCATCATCGCTATACAACCATTCTTGCCAAACATATGAATTCATCAAGGAATAAGACATACCACACATTGCATTGCGATTGGTGACACTACAACAAAAAAGGCTTTTATCGACGGCAAAAACTTTCGCCAAAAGTCTATAAACTGTCGCTACAAATTTATAGCGACGGATTTTTTCCGCCAATGGCCCTGTCGTTATAAGTGGCGCCGCTAATGACATTTCGACGGAAAAAGGGCAATCTGTCGCAAATATCTTTACCGACAGTTTTATCGACGGATTGTTTCTGAGCGCATGTAAATATTTAGCGACGGTTATTTGCCGTCGGCAGAAATTTTTAACGACCGTTTTAAAGACGGACTCTAGACTCCGTTAGATACCTATTGCGACGGTTTTTGCTCATTTGTGACAGATTTTATCTGTCGGTAAAGACCTCGAAATTTATGCTGCTGTGCTAAATATGGATAATAAGTATTATTCATAAATACAAAAGATATTCTCATATATTATTGCCACATTGTATATATAAACAATATGCTACCAGTATATGGTTTTTCCGTTATATTGTACATATTTTTTGTGTAATAAATATAACAAGAACTAACCAAGAACATCAATTTTATTCATCATTAAATTAGTACTTGCATTAAATAAAACATCATACAAAAACTTTTGTCCAATGAATTGTGTTCTCTGACAAATAAAAAAGAAAAAAGAATCGTCCCTGCCGCTCAGCTGACATGCTTGACTCCTCTGAGCCCTTGTTTGACTCCTCTTAACTGAAAACATTATGAACATGTAACAACATCGTTGTAACTAGATCTAAACCTGCATTGAGGAGGCAAAGGGGGGTAACTACACTACTCCATGGTGATAGAAAAAGTTTTATGGAAACTTAAAGCCTTCAGTAAAAGAACATGAGTTTCAATATAGAACATAAGAGGTCTAGACTCTAGTTTGTGACAATATATCAATATACCATTTCCGAATTGAACAATAACTATACGCCCAAAAAATGTAAAACTTGTAATGTGATTAGTTGAACAAAGTCTCTAGCCACAACCCCCACTAAAATAATTTTCATGCAGGAGGCAAAAACAAGAAGGGAAATGGAAGAGAGAAATGAAGAAAAAAAGCCCAACATACCAGGTGGATCATCTCATATAGCTTTCAAGAGTCACTCCCTGCTTCACGACCACCTCCTGTGGCCATCTCACCCCCCAAAGCACCACCAATCTCAGCTCCATTCGTTGGAATATTCACATTTACTATATACCACAGTCACTACCATGTGGGCTGCATTGAGCATAAAACCATTAGAAATATATTGTTACATATATAAACAAGTTAATTAGCTTCTCTAAGCAAACATGAGACAATAAATACATAATTGCCCAAATGTATATCAACCACATAACCTCCCCAACAGTCTATACTGGTGTGAGCTGTGAACCAATAAGGGAGTGGTGCCTTGGCGGCTATCTGCCTGATGTCCCCAACAAAGGGAAGGAAGACTAGAGGGTAGAAAAAAGGAAGTAACAGGGGAGTGTCATGCAATGAAGTGTAAATGTGAGGTAAGAGTTGTGAAGGGGAAGAAGAATATGAAAGGAACACTAAAAGAGGAAGGGTAAGGAGAGAAGGTGGAAAAAATTAGATAAAGAAGAGGGTAACAAACCCAAAAGGGAGAGAGAGAGAAATATAAGAGAAGAAAGTCTAACAGAGATTTGTCATGGATTTTTATCTTGATCTTCCTCAAATGGAAAAAAGAACAAAAAACATGGTCAAACATCTTTACCTTGACTCTGCTCTTTTCCTTGGTCAAAGCATTGGCCTTCATCTGAGTAGGATTGAAGCTTTTTTTCTTGTATCGAAGCCAACACGCATTGCAGAGGGACTGGAGCAAGGAGCCAAGGAAAAGAAAATGTTGGTAATTATATCAATGACAAACATGAGTTTTTCAGAAAAAAAACACAGAGATATTCCTCAAAGTGTTAGGTCTTCACAAAACAGGAAACCATTATCTGCAATGTAATAGGGCCAGTGGATTCAAGTCAGATAGTGACATAGGATATTAAAGTCTTAAAGAATCACTGAACCACATATAATTCCTTCGATAAGCAAGAGACACACACACAGAGGAGAGTGGGGTGTTGCCTCAAAGCTAGCACAAGATTTTGTTGCTCTGATACGTATATTTCAGTGCCAGAATGAACATGGAACCCACATACCAATAAAGCCATTCATTCTCTGGGTTGATGTTGTCCAAAAATACTCTTCTATGCAACCTCTCCTGCTCCACCTGGGCATTCTTTGCCAAAACTTTCCGCTTACTAGTGCTCATCATGCATTTCAAAATTTGATCTGTTACTTTTCTGCATGAGAGGGATAGACTATAGTTGTACAAACCATTGTTTATCCATTTGATGCCTATATATGCTTGTTGACTACCTGTATGAAATATCTTTGATTATTAAATAAGATGTTGATTGTTCTGATAATTTCTCTTTTGAGTTGCGCTGATGGGTACCATGTTGGTTTTTTTTTGTGGTTTTTGATATGGGTCTATGATGATTTGTGGGGTTGTGGGTTGGATGGAGTTATGCCAATCCTAGTTCTAGTCTTTATAGGCCTAAGTCTAGCATTAAGAGATTAAAATTTTTTGTTGTCAAAGGGCGTGAGTGCGCATAAAAGAACTTAACTGAATCCACTTTATTTACGTCTTGATATTTATGAACCTAATATTGAGTCAAGAAAATTGTGATTGCCAATTAGTATTAGTATCAAGAAGAGTGCAATATATACTCTGTGTGTTAACTAAAATTTTGTTTCTCCAATTGCTGTTGTGATTTCAATCTGGTGACCGCTATTGCTGTCAAGCTTTTTCTATGGAATTTTAGATGTAGCTCATGAGCTAGTGCATAAAGTTTTTTCTGTTTGGTACCCATGTTAATATTATTTTATCCGCTTTGAAAGTTTCATATCATATGACCAATTTTAAAATCTTATTGATAGACCAAATTAACACACATGATTACCTGCTATCCAGTGCCATACAAACATTTCTTTTTTATCTTTGCTCCAAATACTTCTTATTCCTAGTGGTGAATCCTATGATATAAGTACTGGATCATATGATGGATAATGAAGCATTGACCATGTGCTGAATAAACAATATACACTGTAGAAAACACCAACAGTTGATGCTTGATGAACCCCCCAAAAGCTGGTCAGCTACTACATAAGGTTTTAATTCAGATGGCATTTAGTATTTCTGCTGATATAGGGAAGAGATTGCCTAAGAGACCCAAATTAGAGAATGCCTTGACAAAAAAATAACTTATTTCTATTTCAGAATTCACCTCTTTGTTTTATCTGCAAGTGTTGCGTCTTTGTGTCACTGTAAAACCAGGACATCACATAAAATATAAAATTATTGGATATCTTTTATTAACATATCATTATTGCCATTTTATCTTCCTGTATGTATTTTGTTCTTGTGAGATGTGGAGCTGAACTAACAATTAGAAATGTTAGTATTCTTGTTCTGTAAATGCTCATTTTTTAGGTTCCTCCTGGCTGTTTCTTGGTTTGTAAGTGGTGATTTTCATCAATCAAGAAAAATAGAGCTTCAGTCCTATAAGATACTTGGGTTGTTGCTTGGTTCTGAGGCTGTCAAATAGGAAGAAGAGGAGGATGGTCCGCAGCTCAGTTGAATAGGGTTATCTGGTTTACTTGTATGCCTAGGAAATGTCATAATATTAGTCACTCTCACAGATCTCTTGATTTTCCTCCCAATCTGAGAACACCTGAGATTTTTACTTGATCTTTACTTGAATTACTCGGAACGTCTATTTTTCTTTTTAAATTTTTTCTCTCTCTTCTTTGAGAACGAGCTTCGTGATGGAATTGCTTTGTAAATGTGGGATATATCAATAGGGGTCATAGATGATTGTCACTATTATTTGTAAGGGGCAATTAGATTGTTTTGTATTTGGAATTTGTGGATATTTATATCTATGTGTTTAGAAGCAAATATAAAGCATTGGTTGTAACAAACCAGTACTTGCGGGCAGAATAAGAAGCATAAAATAGTAAAAGATGGCAATACCGCTTGCTTATCTTGCTTAACACTTGCGTAGATTATTATGCATTTTGTGGCCTAGTATTGCTGCTAAATTCTTATCAGCTACTGGGTTAATATTATGCCACCAGTATATATACTTTACTAATTTTATTTGTTATAATTTAAATATATCTATGTTGATAATATCTTTAACTATTACCTTTGTGCAGGATTGGCCGAGGAAGAGATCTAAGTGGTAGAATGATAGTCGAAAGTTGGTGGTTATGTCTATTTTTACTTTGGGACGTCATTGAATTTAGTTTATTTATTTTTTATTATGTAGACATGGTTTTTTTACTATAATGATCAACTTCTGATTTGACGCAATTACATGATTTAGTGTGGACAAATTTGACTTAATTGTATCTTAATGAAATACTAGGTAACCAATTAAATTAAATATGTACTTTCTAATTAATTGATATTTTATGCTATTGGTTGGTCATCTTAAATAAGGAATATCAACTTTTTTTAAGTGTCCCAAATAAGCAAAATTGACGGTCTCGGGTGTCACAATTAAGCAATAGTGACGATAATTGAGAATTGTTGGCATGCCCATCGATGAAGACCATTAGTGCTTGCGACACTTTTTAATCTATTGTTTTATGTTGCCAATTAATACTTGTCATGCTATTTGTCTATCGCGACTACTTAATAATGACATATTCTACAATGGCGTGGTTAAAAGTAAAAAAGTGTTGCTATATCATAATAGGGACGAACCAAAACACTGACGCTATTATCTAGTTTCGACATTTCAACAACCATGGGAAATATATTTTTGCGACGGTTTAACTGTTCCGTCGAAATTGAGTATTTGCGACGCTTTAACCATTTCGTCGGAATTGAGCAATTGTATCGGTAGCAACAGCAACGCACAAAAAGCGTTGCAAATTATTTGTAACGACATTTAAGAGTACTTGTTCGACGCTTTTGTGCGTGGCTATTGACCTTTTTTGTTGTAGTGTACTGGTGAATAACTTAGGCGTCTACCTTTGATCGTCATCAGAAATTACATCAAGAAACCACATTTTCCCCAAAGAACCAATCTTGAATTACAAAAAGGGAAAAAATATACTCCCGCTGTCCCTTGAACCATGTCTGCATTCGAAAAAACACAGCTCCATCATTACATGGCTGATTTTGCTTTGCTCTATCAAAACCACATTTTCAAATGCAGGTGGGCTTCATTGGGCAGTATGAAACTAACAACAGAAAAGAGGGATTCTTGATGCCACCTTTTTCTCTCTAGCCAAGTAAACCTTACTGAACTTCCCACGGCCGAGCGGCCGCCCGATCTCGAAGTCGTTCAGGGTCCATTTGGGGAGCGGTTGCTGAAAATGGAGAACAATTCACTTCCTGAGAACCCAATAATAAGAAGATAAAGGAAAGAAAGCGGGCGTTTAAAAAGAGCTCACCGTCTTTGAGCCGTCGGCAATCTCTGCCGCCATGGATTCTGATCTCTTTTGAATCCGGCGATCGGCCTTCCGGCGGGATCTTGACCTTACCGACTGCAGCAACGGCGTAACCCCCCCCCCCCCCCCCCCCCCCCCATCCCTTCAGATGCTTTAGGGCTGAAGAGATGGAATTTAATCTTGGCCCTTCAAATCAAAGGTCCAGATCTGTTTCCCGACTAAACTTTTAACCACGGATAAAAAACCATGGATAACATGTATATTACCCACAGTTTTTTTAACCACGGTCCACAGCAAATAAATCGTGGATAATAGCTAATATTGTCGACAGGTTTTTTTCGGCCATAGAAATCTGTCGCAAATGCTATACCTTTCTCCACGGGTCAATTTTTGTCATAAGAACAGAGCTTTATCTACAATTCTATTAGAGACGGAAATAAAACCGTGGATAAAGACGATTTTTGTTGTAGTGTACCTTTATTCCCTTAGGGTGCGTTTGGGAACGCAGATTTGGATTTTGCCAAGGGATATAAGAATGCTTAGATTTCTAAATTACTGAAGATGGAAATTGGAACAAACTATTTTTTTCATAAAATGGGGAAATGAATTACAAATTGCCATGAGAAGTTACTGATAAGAAATTTTCAAGGCTACAAGATATAAGGGTTTAGTGTATTACTTGTAGAAATCTATTCCAGTCCTCTACTGCCTCCATGGCCATACTGAGCCCCACTACAAACACTAATGGAACAATAATAGTTGGTGGCAACCTAGATAGGGAAAAAGCAGCCGCCAGAAAAAATAAAGGTTGGCAACTCGATGAAACTGTTCAAAAAGTGCCTTTGGAAGAAAGGTGACAATGTTGTACTTGGTGGTGGAGATGGAACTATTAGGGTATCTCAATTGGCCTCTCTTGTGAACATGAGATCGGTTGCAATAAACCACTCGACTAAAACCAGGGCCTCCATATTGGTGGGTAGGAGGGTCCTCAACAATGTTGGGACGAATGCAATTAAATGAATAGAGCTCGCTCCATTTAACTTTGCTCTTACTACTCCTCTTCGACATTCTTTATCTGACCCCCTATCTGTAAAATCGCAGCAGTCAGGAACTTGCAGCACAAACACACAGTCCCAGATCTGAATTAGGTACAATTCAGATCACTGTTGCATGTTCATCAATGAAATTGAATCTCAACAATCGCCACTCATATTGTCTCTTTACATACAAAAACCAAATCCTCATTCCAAATTCCAGTCGTCATGAATCCCATACCAAAATGAATGCAATAATAAGCTAGCAACGAAAAACAAAACAAAGCTTCAATCTTTTGATGCATTTAACAACTTCTATAGGAACAAGAGAACAAGGAAATAACAGAACTTAACCATGTGGACAATATATAAACAACGCCCTTCATGCTTTATCTCAAGATGACATTTTGAGTCACATAAACATACTAAAGCACAAAACCCACAAATTTTATAAATCAAAAACATTGAATACAATAAGATGAAGGCGGCAGCCGGATACTGATTCCACAGTACATAGCCCAAAGTCAAACACCCCCAGTATATCAATTGGCAATACTGAGGCTTGACTTAGTCGTTTTCCTGGTGTGCCCATGAAGACAAAACCACCACCATTAGAGTAATTAGCAGAGAAGCAATAAAGAGGCAACAACAGTTTGTTTTGTGAACTGAAATGAATGAAATGAGGATTGCAGAAAAGCAATAAAGAAGCAACAACAGTAATTAGCCGATAAGCAATAAATGAACAGAAAATTTATAATCAAACTCAAATTTCTAACAATAACCCCTTTCAGCTGAGGCCTACTATGGCTCCGCATCAGCACAAGTAATTGCAGTGTACATTAAAATTCTCCCATTTAAAATTCTAAATTGATAAGACATTAATTAAAACTGAGTGGCTAACCACAATAAGTTAAGAGCAAGTAATACATGTGACTTTGTTTAAATCTCTAAACTGTGATTGAAAATTCAGTCAGATCAAAAGGAGAGTTAAAAAACAGACTCCCAGTATACCAAAGACTGCCAAATGTGTGACAGGTGATATATACAACAGCATCTGTGGAATTATTTCCGGATTATCCTCCAAACAGGTGAACCAATTTGGAATCAAATCTTCGGACATCTCCGGGAACAAAATTATAACAATGAGAAAAGTTAGATTGTGAAAGTGAAAATTCCATTTGCTTATGCCATTCTGGATGAATCTCCATCCCTGGCATATATAAGAAGATTGGATATCTAGTCCTTCTCAGAAGTGCTATGGGCAACTAAAAGCAGAGTAAGATTAAGTATTACATCGCGTGCATCTTGACCCCCAAACAATTTACATAATTTCAAGATAAAATATCAATTCTTGTCGCAAGTTAGCAAACATGCCTCTCCAAATATTTTTAAGCCAATCCAGGGAGATAAAATCTCAGTTATACCTAAAATACATTTCAACAAACTGTAATAGTAGTTTTAGATGCCAATAGACTTTTCAAGACAGTATTAGAAACTATATCACTCAGGTCTATAATTATGATACTTTTAATAAGCATCCACAGGTGTATAGTATGATATCACAGACAGACATGCCCACATCCATTACCGAAAACTTAAAAGCTTAAGCAACATAATTATTCTTCTCTCAGGAAATAAAAAATATGCTTCATACAACTGCAAAAAATGACTGTGTTAAAAGATTTAATTAAATATTTTCCTGTTGGAAATTCAAAATACAATAAATCTGAAAGCTACTGATTTCACATAGCTCCTTCAAACAAAGTAAGCAATGTCAAGTTTTGGACCTAAAAAACCAAACAAATAACTTCAACTATTGAAAGCTTGCTGCCACATCTATAAAAAAGATACTTTTGGCATTATCTCAAGTACCATTATAATCTAGCCAAAGTGAACATAAAGTTCTCAATATTCAGAAAAAATTAACATAAGTTCTAGAGCCTAAACCAACATAAATACATGATATGGATTCTGCAGACAGTTCAACCACAAAAGATGCAAAATAGGTGACAACAGCAACGTGCCAAATAATGTGGAAGATCAAATACTAAAGCAATGTGGAAGATCTAATCACAGAGCAAGCACAATCCTTCGAAAAATTCGAAACTGAAATTGAAGCTGAGAGGGAGGAGGTCGGCGAAGGAGGAGGCGACGAACACGACTGTTGACAATGGCAGGCGGAGGGACGATCGAAGGAGAGGAGGAGGAGGAAGGAGGTGAAGGGTTAGGGTGGGAAAGAGGGATCTGGCTCGACTCCCTCCGACCCCGACCCCCGAGACCGAGAATTTGTAAATGACGTATCTGAGAAGTCATTTACAAATCTGCACCTCATAGTTAAAATGGTTTAATTTGAGAATTCCGGGAGATTTTGGAAAAATTCAAATTCTTGAGAACAAAATGGAATCCAATTAGGGAATTTGGATTTTGGGCCCCCAAATCCAAATCTGCGTTTCAAAACGCACCCTTAAAGAGTTTTCCCACTTCTCTTATCCATCTTTCTGCTTTCTCCGAGATGTCCTCCCTAGAGAACTCAAGTCCAACACGTTTGAAATGCTCCAAAGTTGTTGCCTATGCATCTCGCCAACTTAAGCAACATGAACATATTAATCCTAAACACGACTTTGAGTTGGCTGCAATAGTTTTTGCTTTGAAAATTTGGAGGCATTATCTCTTTGGAGAACAATTTGAAGTATATATAGATTACAAGAGTTTGAGATATTTTTCATACAGAAAGAGTTAAATATGTGGCAAATGAGGTGGATAGAATTCCTTAAGGACTATGACTTTACAATTACTTGCCATCTTGGCAAGGCTAACGTCGTTGCAGATGCATTGAGTCATAAATCAGCGATCAAAATGGCACAGATGCAGATCCGTGAATAGATACTATATGAGGAAGCTAGACAACTCAAGCCAACGATATTATTAGCCAACACAATATAATTGTTTGCCAACATCTCTATTAGCTCCGACATTGTTACCAAGTTTGTGTCAAAGTTGCATACGATTGGAAACCCCAAAGTTGTTCGCATTGTCACACACTTGATCATAATGCAAATGTGTGCGTGTCTGATGAGCGAAGTAGGGCGTCAAAAGGAGAATAAAAACGTAGAGCAATTATTAGAATCATCCGGATGGAAACTTTACCCATGATAAGGCATGTAGGAGTCCTACTACGCAGGGAGAATATCTAAGAAATCTACCAGTATTTTCTAATTCAGGTATGCATCATATTGGGGGTGATCTCTTTATTGGAAAGAATGTTCTTGAGAAAAATATCTCGTCGTCATCTATGGCAAACCCAACTATTCAGGACCCAGCCTCCTCTTTGAGATTAGCTGAGGCCATGGCTCAGTCGTCTAATGTTTCTCAGAATGGTTTTGCTGGATGCAGTCATCCTACGCTGGCCCCCCAATGATCTTTATATGTTGATCCACATGAACCCAATCTTCCAAGAAGACCAGCATCAAGATGTTTACCAAGTGGAACCACGGCGTCCAGTCCGTTTTCTAGATCAAATGGAGGCCCAAACTAAGGGGCCTTGTTTGGGGCGTGAAAAATCAGTTTCATCCACTCCCAAAAATCCATCTGGTTAGTAGATTTTTGGGATATTGATTAGTGGATTATCCCAAAAATCCTAACCAGCTGGATGGTGCTGATTTTTCACGCCCCAAACGGTCGATCATGCTAGGCCCATTCCAATAGTCAACATTCTGGCTCTAAATCGTCTTCGAAGAAGAAGAAGAAGAAGAAAAATAAAAAGGAAGGGAAAAGAAAGTACACTTGACTTTCTTTAATTTTATTGACTTGTTGTTAATCTCCTGTTAAGGGGAGGGAGTTTTCATTCTGTTCTTTGCCTAAGGCCAGCTTTGGATTGCTGCTCCCATCTGCCTTTTCTGGGCCAAGCTAATAAAATTCCTTAATTATCCAAAAGAAAATACGGAAGGGGTGCATGAACCATTGATACTGAAGTAGGAAGCACATAATAAGAAGCACAAGACAAGGTCGATTCAAACTAGGCCTGGCAGAGCAGTTGGGGCAGTAAGAAAGTTTTGGCTCTGCTCCTGGGCGGATTTTCGATGATGAAACTACCCAGGATCTTGTTCATAAGCTATTATCAAGCAAGGACGGCATTTTTCTAGGCTTTCGGTCAGCTGGGTAAAATTAATGGATAAGTGATCTTTTCTTGCTGATTCTTTGGTACACCTGCTAAAAATCAATCTTTATGGAAATTATCATTTTAGGGGGTCAATAAATTAGGCTTCCGAAAATTTTTTTCATTTTTGTGACTGGTGGATTGAGGTGGTTTTTTTGGGGTGCAATAAATTTTTTCCAACTATAAACAGAAAAGATTTGAAGATATGACCTCTCAGACTAGTAATCTATCATATTTATTGTAATACCTGGCAGTTTGATGCAGCCAGATGGTTGTGGTCTGCCAAGTGCATTGTGGTTGAACCTACGTGGTGGCCTCACTAGTTCCTTTCAACCCAAACTAGCACCTCTCCTTCAGCCTTTATTTGGTTGGGTATGCTCCATGCCTCAGCAACCATTTCCTTGTTCAGATAACCGTGAATCAAAGCAGAATAAGTTACTACAGTTGGTTCCTAGCATGTGTTCTTCGTCTCGGTGGAAATTTCAAGCCAGCAGGAGCAGGGGCGATTTCCAACGATCCCCGATGACCTCCAGCGATTTCCAATGACATCTGGCGAGCGGCAGACCGACGTCAACACGCACGCGAGGTCGAATTTCGTACTTTATTCGTCTATTTTGTATTTTTGTGCTTTAATTCTATTTTCGCCGATGGATGCGACGATGCGTATTTTTCGCCGATGGAGACGACACCGGCGCCGGTAAAGGACACAAAGGCAGCAACATTCTGCTACTACCATTTAGTGCTCCTTCCGCCAGATTTACCCGGACCACAGGCAGACCATGGGTTAGTGGAGAAGAGGAGAAGAAGGGAGGAGGGTGCTGGCCGGACAGCCGCGTCACGACGACGACCGTCGTGACGACTGCCCACCCAAGGCGCAAGCAGAGGCGACCCAACTGGTCGTCTTCATGAGGAAGACAACCGGTTCGGTCTAGGGTCAGACCAAACCGGTCTAAATATGAACCAAATCCGGTTCGGATTGAATTGTGGGTGGACATCCACCGTCAATTAGGACTGTTACAGTGCAGTATGGTACATACAGAGCCATCAAAGTACATAGGCTCAGTTTTATCATTTTAGGTTTTTTGATAGATGTTATCAAGCTCAATTGGTGTATTATTTTTGCGTACTTTATGTTGCTATATTTTTGGGCTTTTGTCCTTGATTTCATGTTGATCTGAATGATAGTTGAGGACCTTGGTGGTAAGGAAAACCTGACTAATAAACCTAAATAGTTTAAAGACATAATCATTTTATGAAAGATATTAAAATGATGAGATGAGGATTAAGCTTGAGGGTTGAAAATAACCTAATCAAGATAATGACTAAAATGTCATTAGGATTGTGTGTCAGTTTTGAATGGCAGTGACTCAGAACTATGGGTGAGAGTGGGTTGCCACATGAGCATATTCCCATGGCCATAGAGGGCCTTTTGTTCCACGCGACTGGAAGGGGTAGTAGTTATCCTGAATATAGTTGGAACCACTTAGCTCCAGCATTGGAAACCCTGTGACATGGCTATGATGATCATATGTGGATCAGCTATTATAGTGTAGAGATACTGATGAGATTTGATTGGTATTGTCTATTAGGGACAAAGACGTAATTATTGAAATATGAACATGGGAAGAAATAAAAAACTTCACTTGAAAGATTAATAAAAGAATCAAATGGAACTCTGTAATAGGTTGTGATTTATACATAAAATATGTATTTTATAAGCTCATAAACTTATATTTATGTTAGTGTTTGATTAGATTTAGTGATATTTTAATATAGTTTTTGATTTTTGTAAGAAAACAAGAGTAAGATGTAAAAATGAGTTGAAAAGAGACTTTAATGTTGAATGCTCATAACTTCATGTGCATATTTTTGATTGGACTGATTCAATCTTTCATGTTAAATTTGACGAATTCATCTTTCCAACGACACCGACCGCTTGCAATTCAGAGTTCGGAGCAAAAAGTTATGACCATCAGAAAATTGGGTTGAAAAGTGAAACCGAGTGAACGATCGATCGGTAGCAAGCGGTTGATCATATTTGCAAAAAAAATATGACATGCATGAAAACTGAGAGGACAATCGATCGGCAGGCAGTGTGATCGATCGGCTAGCGATCAATCTGCAGACGTAGGAAATAACGAAGGAATCCAACGAGCGATCGACAAGTGATCGATTGGTCCGTATTGGCAATCGATCGCCGTATATGCAAAAGTGAGTTTTGACCTATTTTGACTCAGATTTGGAAGGGGCGTTTTGTATTTTCTTCCTAACTATATAAATAGGCGTTAATAGGAATGTGTAGAGCATTAGAGAACTAATTTTGGTGGCTAGAGCAAAGAAGAGAAGAAGAAGAAGATGATGAAGAACTTGATGGTGATTTCTTCCCCAATGCAAGGTTAAACTCCTTTCCAAGGCATAGATGATGCCCAATAGACTGGTTATATAGTCTCTTTTCTCTCATATTATATTTTACTCTAATTGGTGTATGACTCTTTATTATACAATTAAAGTTAATTCATTGAAGTTTACTCTTTGTACTCGAGAGAGACAAGAGTAAATTAATTGGATTTCAATCTGAAAGAACACTTGTGTGTCTGAAAGGAACATGAGTGGTCTGAAGTGTCACATATTACTAAGGATTCATTGGTTTTTATTCTAGAGAGATAGATCACAATTTCATGTGCTTAATTGATTTATGTGTTACGTCCGAGAGGAGAGCAGTATAATTTGAATTGACAAGTGTATGTCCGAGAGAAATATGCTAGCCAATTAGGAATTTATTTTAAAGAGAGAGAGAGAGAGATGATACACTAGTTTATTGTGGTGGATTCGGAGCCTTGGTATCTTCTATATTGATTAATTTCATCTTAGTTTAGATTAAGTCAACTACTTTCCTTAGATTAAATCAAAACTACAACTTTTCTCTTGAATTTGGTAAAGTATTCATCCGTCCCTGATGTTCGACAACCCTTTAATACTCGTCGTAGTAGAATTGCCTTGTGCACTTGTAAGGGTTTAATTTTAAACGATCAAGTTGCATAAGATGTTAATGCAAATCCTATTTATTTTAATGCTGAAGATTGTGTTATGATATCCCACAAAGTATTTTTATACTCAGCATTCTTATGTGATGTAGGTGCTACTGTAGAAGATTGCCTTCTTAGCACGTAGTGCTAGACGATCGAGAGTGAGGATGACTTAACAGCTTTAAAGTAGGCATCACTCTCCTTTACTTTCTAGTGTATTTTGAGATAGATGACAAACTTGCACATGAAGGACTTGCGTTGGTTTAATCGACTTTGCATCTTTAATAATTGTCTTTCAAGATATTTGTGAACCCCCGTTATCATGGCCTAGATGCTTAGTCGACATTTTTTTTTAACTAATGATTTATTGCATAGAGGAAATATCCTCTGATTTTTTGCTATTACTCTGATTTAGCAAAAGGTTTTAAAAATACTGACCATGACATTTATAGTAATGTTGACAGAACCATGAGCCCCTCTTCTGATAATATTTGAGATCTAATCATTCATGTTTATGTGTTGTTACATGCCTATAAGAAGAATAGAAAGCCAACCTCAGCAAGAAACATACATGACGACCAGCAGAAAGAAGAAATATAAGTTATCAGAAGAAAAATAAAGCAGAAAATGAAACAATAAATAAAAAGCGAGGGGCTATGAAATAAATAAATCAAGTTACAAATTACTTTCAAATACTCATCAACCCTGTTTTAACTTTTAAGCAGATTAACTAATCTACATTGCAGACCTACAGTAGGGGCAAGAGCGCTTCTTCTTCTCCAGCCATTTAAGAAGGCAACTCCCATGATAAACATGCGAACAAGGGAGCCTGACAAGATCCTTTTGTCCTCCATAGTCTTCCAAGCAAATCGAACAGCAGCAACCTTCACTCACTTCTTTGTACTCAACCCTCTCCAATCTCCCAAGCACTTCAGCAGCAAACTCCTTCTCAACATCAGCGAAATTGTAAACAACAACCCTCCCTTCCATAAACAGACTATGCTCTCCGTCAGATCGTGCCTTATTGGCCAACCGCGCCCCCTCGGAGGCCAAAGCAGTAAGGATTAGAGCAACCTGGATATCGCGCAACCCGGGCATCGGCAACTGCATGGTAGACATCATGGAGTGCAATGTGGTGCGTGAAAGAAAGTCATCATAATTGCTCAAGTGTCTAGAATCTACATTGTTAGATGTATAGTGAGTTCTTGGTCCCATCAAGTTCATCTCTACGTATGCCATACTTAGGATAGAAGAGGTCGGTGAATTTCCAGTTTCTGCTGCCTCGGAATGTTCTTGGGGATCTACCTTCATGATGGAGCACTCGATTTTTTGGCTTCCTGTACCTCCCGTGGAGAAACAGAGGAATCGGTTTACTGTACCAGCCCTAGGAACATCCGCCATTGATCAATTTGAAAGATGGATGAAGAACAGATTGAGATTTATGCACCAGAGACTTTCAAAAGCCAAATTCTGCAAAAGTGGAAATCTCACTGTTTCAGAATTATGCAGGTTCTTCTTGCGGTAATATATATTTATAATGCTCGAGAGCCCTAGTTTGTGGAGGACTCTAGTTGCCAATAGTTCTATATTTGGTAAGATTAAGCTGGGGATTTGTACGGGGAAAGTTGATGCAAGTTGGGAGAATAGTAGTAAAACTAGTTTACGAGTTGACTAGGAAATCATAGATGCCAAAAATAGAAGGCACCGCATGTTGATGCAGGAGGTTTGCACTTCCTACTTTCACTACGTTTAGGGAAGGGGCCCCAAGTTAGGGGTGTCACGGACACGATAACCGTCCATCCATGTCCAGTTAGTTGTCCGTTAAAATATTTGTTCGTGTCCATCCTTAGTTGTCCGTGGACACTTATGGACAATATGCAAATCCACAAAACAAAAGCAATAAGGCACAATCAAACTTCAACTTCATGTCTTCTAAGTAAGAACTATGGACACGGACGTTCGTGGACATGGACAATATCTTGTCAGTGTCCATAGCACCGCACTAGAGCAGACAGAAAACTCCCGTTCGTATACGGTCCGTGGTCCATACAAACTGTCCGTTAAATAACAGACGGATACGGACACGGATGTCCGTGAACACCCGTATCCGAGGTTTTACGATGTACCAAAAACATGTTAGGATCCTTCATAGCGCGCGTTCCAAAATCGGCAAGTATGACCCAATTTTTGTTTGGGGTAACTATGAATGACCCAATTATTAAAGAGTAATTCTGTTTGATGTGGAAAATATACGTCATAAAGGTACATCAACATTCTTCAACCGTTGATTGGGGGGGCCCAATGATCAATGGTTTTGAAATGTCGACGTAGCTTGTCAAGTATGTTTTTCTTCGTAAAAAAATATTTTTTATATTAAAGCAGCTAGTTTGTATTTACTGAAAGCTTGAACTTTCGTAATGAAGAGATGCTAAAATTCTTGATTTGCAAACAATGATTGACAACTATAAAGGACGGAGGTTTAATTTGATCCAACTCGGACGTCCTCCTTATATTCCAAATACTCCCTCTGTCTGGTTTTAGGTGGTCCATCTGGAAAAGAGGACAGTCTTCGTTTTTTTTGGTAATAAAAAACAATATTAAGCTCGGAGGGGAGAGGAGAAACAAGGACTGCCCAACCCCTTACATCAACAGTGGAGACAATAAAGAAGAATAATGGATAGTCATGGAATTAAGGAAAAGAAACAAGTACAATTAGTTGCACCGTATGGTCAATTTAAGTGGATTTTGAACCTCTTATTCCCCTCATTATTTGGGGTTTTCACCATCGCATAAAAATCAACATCTTTTCAGATGGAATATTTAAAACAGGACGAAGGGAGTATATACGGTTTTATGTACATCCCCAATTACCACTCTAGGGACTTGATTGCATGTCTAAAAAGTTTCAATTTTGTATACCTACCTTAATGGTGCATCCCCAACAGACATGACCGTTCAAATTTACATTCTACCTTAATGAGATTTTCTATCCAAACAAATAACGACTTGATAAAATCATGCACTCAAGCAAGGAAGAGAGTTTTCAACACTTTTGGTCGGAAACAACCTGTGCATCCTCGTTTGAATGTGGAACTTGAGATTGTGAGAATATCAAAACAAGAAACACTTCCAAACAATGCGGATAGCTGACATCTTTTTGCCAGATTGCCGCAACACAATGGGGATGGAACCTGCACCTTCCTTTCATAGATCCAAAGGCTTCACAGCGAGGAAAGAGTGGATGGGTAAAATTATCTCCTTTCATAAGTCATAGAGTTTAAGTGCTTATTATGTTAAATTGGGGTTTATGACTATAGAAAAAGGAAATAAAAAACTTGTCATGCACCATTGCGATCGAGATTGACAGAAGAAGTTAGTTGTGCGAGGATTAACGAAACTAGGGAGAAGAAAGGGTTATTAGTCATTACCCTTGTTTTAATTTTACTAATGTTCTTCTAAAAGAAGTGTAGATGGCTAGATCTACACAAGGGGCTCCCTTGTTTTAATTTTACTAATGTTCTTCTAAAAGAAGTGTAGATGGCAGATCTACACAAGGGGCAAGAACGGCACTTTTCAAGCCAATGCAGAAGGCAACCTCCATGACAAACATGCAAACAAGAGAGCTCAACAAGTTCCTTTTATTATTGAAACTCCTCCAAGCATATGGAACAAATGCATGCTTCACTCCCACCCTTGTACACTGTCTTCTTCAATCTCCCGAGAGCATCAGCTGCACATTCTCTTTGCCCTTAAAAGAAACCGTACATATCAATCCCCCCCACCATCAACAGATTGGCTTCCCAGCGAGCCCGTGCATGCTCTGCCAGTTCCACCCCCGCCGCTGCCATCTCCGCCATTAAGCTTCCGACATTCTGCACGTCGACCATGTGCATCTGGGAGACCATGGTGGAAATCACAGAGCTCAATTAGTTGGGCGAAAGAAAGTTGTCAAGACTGCTTAAGAGTACAGAGGCTTCTTGGTCCGGAAACTGATTGACCACATGCTCGGCCCCTTCCAACGTAAGCAATCGAATGCAGACGACCTCTCTGTAGATGATTTTCAGCATTGAGCAATCTGAACTTCCAGTAGTTTCTTCTGGAGGATGCTCATGGTAGACCTCCTTTGTCATGAACCAGGTGAAGGCTTGCTTTAGGGTACCTGCCAGAGGAGCCTCCATATGAATGAGAGAATAATGTCGAAGAGAATGAATAGTATGCTGCTAATAGAGAATGCCCAATATTTCAACTGGACCCAGCTTACAAAATTGAATTGGCCCGGTCTCCGTGATCGACTAACCCGGACCCATCTGTTTTGAGGTCAAATGACCCCGTTCCCTAATTATTTTCCACTCCAAAGATGGATTCTCCGCTCAGGCTAGGAGGCTCGCACTCAGAGCCTACCACTCTCTCACACCTCTTCTTGCACCCAAAGCCTTTCCTACTAGTAGAAAGCCTAGGCTTTTAATGTGGACCCCACATCTCAATAAAAATGACAAATTATGTGAGGATCTCAATTAAAAGTGAAGGAAGTGAGTAACATTTAAGGTTTTTCAAATTGACCTAAAATTAGTCCAATTGCAAAAACTTATATTAATAATACTATTGGACGAATGGAGTATTTAAAAGGGATACTCATTACTCATTCGTTTTGCCTACTGACCTCATTTTTGGGTCAACCCGGGTCGACCGGCAGTTGCAACTGTGGTAGATGCGGCCTGGTTATCAATCCGGTATGTGGCCGGGCAGGTTTTAAAACACTGCTCATGTGTATGCCCATTCATGTAGCTATAATTTTCTTACTACGTTTGTTTTATAAGCAAGAGACTTAATATCAAAAGTCACAAACGTCTTCCTTAATTTCTCAAGAACATTCAAAAACCAAACATATACTGATGTATGCTAAAGACATGTCTGACGAGGGAGTGTATCCAATGGAGAGCAGCTAGGTTACACTACAACAAATTATGGCTTTTGCGACGCCCTAATTGGTCGCCAAAACCTCCAATTTCGTCGCAAAATATTATTTGCGGCTAAAAATAGCTCGTCGCCACTCTGTCACAAAATATGCTGAGTTTAGTCGCAAAAAAATAATATTTGCGACGAAATATGCCGTCGCTAAAAGATGCAATTTTGTCGCCATATTTCCTTCGAAATAGAAAAAAATTAAAAAATCAATTAAAAATAACATTTGCGATGAAATTTATTCAAAAAAAGTGGAAAGCTAGTTTTCCAATGAACTAATACCGTCGCAAAACACGTAAGACTTTTACAAAAATGAGAACTCCCTTTTGCGACAAATATAGCACGACTTCTGTTGGTGCAAATGGAACTGCGATAAAATATGGGATATGTGGAATTCTCCCTTTTTTCAAAACGTCTTACGTGTTTTGCAACGATATTAGTTTGTCGCAAATATAGCTTTCCACTTTTTTAAAACGTTTATGTCTTCTTTTGCGACGATATTAATTCGTCGCAAAAAATATTTCATAATAAAAAAACCCTCCGCCCTGTAATAGATGCTCCATAATAGCAATGCTAACCGTTTTTTTTCTCATGGATCATCTATTTCAGGACCGAGGGAGTACAATTTTCACAATGGCAATAAATTATTTAAAAAGCCATAATTAGCATAAAAGCCAATATTTATAACATTTAATTTGAAAACATCATTCGTTAAGACATCAACACAAACCTAGTAAGCTACAAATCATTAAACCAACATCCAAAATCTATTCTAATTTCAATAAGGTTCTGGTTATAAATAAAGCATATTTGAAGAAAAAATAACTGTCACTTTTAGAACAACATATGCAGTATTTAGTGAGAACCCTGTGCAACATGCACTATCATGTTGTCAAATCTATCTTCTTCTCTGCAGGAAGCCAGTGCAAGTCAGCCATCCTCCAAACCTTTGGATTCCAAGAAGGGACCTTCCCGATCAAATATTTGGGTACGCCTCTCTCCTCTAAGCGCATTTCTTACTCAGCTTGTAAACCTCTTATTGACAGGATCATCAGTCGTATCAACGGAGGGAAAGCAGCTCTCCTATTTTATGCCAGAACATTGAAACTATTTCAATCGGTTATTGGAGGCCTGAATGTGTTCTGCACATCCTGCTTTAAATTCCCCGCCAAAGTCTGTTGGAAGTTGGAAAGCATCTGGCCACTTTTCTATAGAAAGGTACCATTCATTCCAATGGTTTTCACAACATATCCTGGCGAAGGCTATGCCGGCCCCTCAAAGAAGGGGTCTTGGGGTTAGGTGATCGTTTAAAATTAAAACCCTTGCAAGTGTACAAGGCAATTGTACTACGGCAAGTATTAAAGGGTTGTCAAACCTCAGGGATGGATTAATCTTTTACCAAATTCAAGAGAAGAAAGTTGCGGTTTTTGTTTAATCTAAATAAAGCTATGAACTTTAACTACTAAGCTGAGTTTTAATCAATGCAGAGAATTATCAAGGTAATGAATCCACCACTAGACATGCAATTACTACTCTCAATTATTATTAAGCATACATTGACATGATATGGTAATTCGTGTTCTTGATCGGACACACGAATTACTAATGAATTCACTAACGTTCTTGATCGGACACGAAAGTTCATCCACTATTGTGTAATCAATCCTATCCTTGATCGGGCATAGAATCAATCACAACTCTATTATAATGCAATTAATCTTATCCTTGATCGGGCATAAAATCAATCACAATATCTAATTTCATTCATAATCAATCAAGTCTATGATCAAGCACTCAAAAGAAACTCATGAAATCGCATTAAGCATGAATCATAATCAACTTTATAGAATTAAACTATCAAGAGTAGCAATACAAATCTAGGGCTTCATCAAGCCTTGACAAGGAATTTAGTTACACATAGAAAGAGAGAAAAGAAAAGTTTGTTTATGTAGATCCATCGTCATGAATCCTTCTTCTTCTTTGCTCCAAAAGACCTCTTCTCTTCCTCCTCTCTAGCCTCCAATAAAGCTCTGGTTCTCCAAGGTTGAATATGTGGTCCCCAAAACGTTCTCCCATAAGGTCTATTTATAAGAGTGAAGAGAAACCACGAAGTCCCCTTCCAAATCCAAGTCGAAATAGGTCTTATTTCGGTTTGCTGCACACGGCGATCGATCGCTCCGTATTGACGATCGTTCGCTGTCCGATCGATCAGAATTCCTTCATTATTTTTCTCCGATCGATCGCTTTGCCGATCGACGCCGTATGATACCGATCGATCGTAGTTACTATCTTTGCGCGATTGAAAAATTCCAGTAGATACGATCGATCGTTTTGAGTCCAATCGATCGTTTCCTTTAATACGCTGCTTTTACGTCTCTGGCGATCGATCACATTACTAGCCGATCGATTGTAGTTACTGCTCATAAAATTCAAATGGCTATAACTTTCTGTCCCGAACTCTGAATTGTGCGTGGTTGGTGGCGTTGGAAAGCTGACTTCTTTAACTTTAACATGAAGCTTGAATCAGTCCAATCTGATATTTTTACACGAAGTTATGATGATTTAACCATTCAAGTTACTTTTCTCCTCATTTCTATGTATTACTCTTGTTTCCTACAAAAACCAAAAACTATATTAAAGTAGTAATAATTTTAATCAAACACTAGCATAAATATAAGCTTAGGAGATAATAAAATGCATAATTCATGTGTAGATCATTAGGCGCATAAAAGACATCAAGAATGCAAACCTTGCTAAACCCTTCTGGAGATGTGCGACATGCAAAGATTCCCTATGGCCTTTATCTTAGAAAAAGCTCCATCTGGATGGCTAGACCCCAACATTATGCCTGGAAATCTATTCTTCAACTGCAAACTTTTATGCAGGAGAGATGTGTCCTTAGCATTGATAATGGTCGTATAATGAGGGTGTGGCTAGACCCTTGGAGTGGCCCTCTGACACTTGTTTAGAAATTTGGCAATAAAACTGTTATTGAGTTGGGTGGTACTATGAATGAATGAATTGTTGACTATTTAAATTCAGATAACCTCCACAGTGAGCAACTCCTTTCAGGAAAAAGAAACCTTGCAAAGGCGAAAATCCTAGAGAATATCTCTATGCTCTCCGAATCGAAGGATTCTTTTGGATGGCTCACTTGATCTGGCAAGTTTACTTTTAGGAGTGCCTGGGATGCTACCAGGGTGAAAACTGGTAATGTTCCTTGGCACGACCTCATATGGTTCAAATACCAGGTGAATCGCTACTCCTTCTGCACTTGGATGGCTCTAAATGATGGTCTTCTCACGTTAGACAACTTGAAAAGTAAGGGGATACCTTTAGTAAAAAGATGTGTCCTTTGCAGGAGAAGTGAAGAATCAGTCAAGCACCTCTTGTTTGAATGCATTTATGCCACGGTGACCTGGCACATATTTCTACGCAAGTGCAACATCTTTCATACAATTGGGAGCCACTCTATAGAACTCAACTGGCTGACACAATTTGTCAAAAACAACAAGCATGCTAGCTACGTCATCCAAGCTGGTTTCACTACCTTTGCTACAATGATCTGGGAGGAGAGGAACAAGCGAATATATGAAGGCACAAAGCTTGAAACTTACGTTTTGGGATAAAGCCTCATTTATAAAGCTAAGGAGATCCTCAATGCCCTCCAGATTAAGGACATTTGTCTCACACATTGTTCCTTCCTGCATACCCTATAATCGAACTCCTTGAGCGAAACAAGCACTTGGGCCTATCATCACATTGCAAACTTGGTATGTTTGATCTCCTTCACTTGGCCCTCGATTCGACAGATAATTCCCTCCGACACTTCTGCTACAGTTCTTCGGCGATCGATCGGCTCTAGACACGATCGATCGCCCCGCTTCAAACACAAGAGGAATTCGAAGTCACGATCGATAGCCCACCTGTGATCGATCGTATCTACTAGAATTTACTGGCAACTGGAAATGAGATCAATTGCCTCACTCATGATCGATCACAACTACTCGAATTTACTATCAACAGGAGGCGCAATCGACCACCTGACCGCATATCGATCGTATCTACTGGAAATTGCTGGAAATGAGAATCATGATCGATCGCCCCTTTACACAATCGATCGCACCCACTGGAACTCTCTCGTGATTGATCGCTTTGCAGGTCGCGATCGATCACCCACCGCCCATCTCTTGATCGATCGTCTGGATTCCCTTGGCGATCGATTGCACGTCTTCAACTTTTGTCATTTTTCATTTGTCATTTGTCTTTCCAGGGTAGGGGAGTCTTCCATTTAGCTCTCCTTGAGTTGAGGAGCTATTTGTACTCTTTCATCCTTTGTACTCTCCTTTGTTTTGTTTCTTAAAAAAAAGTTGCTTCATTTATGCTTCTCCAACAAAATCATTAAACAATGGTAGATAAAAAGTTATACCTCTGCTTCCTAGGATGCTAGGATGCTATTATCATTCTCAACACTTCCGATAACAACTGCTAAGTAATTGTGAGAATGGTTAATGCCAAAATTATATCCATCTTCCATGGGCTACAGCATTCCTGACATCCTAAAAATCATATTTACTTGCAAAACCAATTACAAGAAAGCTCATGGAGTATCATTTAATCAAATTCACGAAAACTATGAACTCGCTTAGGGGTTTTATGAATAAGTACAATACTTTGTATAACAAGTATATTAATATACCATGTAGCCCCCATCTTCCACACTCTGCTCATTTCCAATCTGGCATTTGTTTTCGTTGCTGCACTAGAAAAGTGCTAGAAGTACTTGAGTTGAGAAATGGTCTCTGCATTTGGTTGAAGAGTATCGACCTCAAATAAGATACTATAGAGCAGAATGGCAAAGCATTTCTGTGTTGTTCAATTCCAGAGGACAAGATGTTAATAAGGAAGATGTGGTCTTTCTTTTTTACCTCCAGAGACATGATCCTCTGGCTTTTGGAGTTAAGAACTTACGGACTCAGACATCGTACAGACATTAAGTTTGAGACAAATACTCAAACATCTAAACCATTTCAAGACAAGAGAGTTGTCTAAGTAATCAACTGATATGAAAATAATCAAGACAGCATCTAATAGATCATGATAGGACATGTTCTTATTGAAACCCTAACATGTGTAATAAGATTGATACATACAAACTGCTATATATCTCATTAATTCAATGGATCATTAATCACAGTGGCATCAAAATAATTACTGGGAGTATAAGCAATTCCAGCACCACAAAATACACACCAAGATGAAATATTTGACTTTAGGGTAACAAATCTCAAATCACTCATCATGGAATGAAAATCCAGAAAGATTTGGTGTAACAATCATCCTACCTTTCTGTAGAAATCTCTTCGAGCTTAAGTTAATTCAATTCCTACTAGAACATCGCTTCGCCTTTCTTCACGTACTCCAACCAACAACGTGATGAGGGAGATAAAGAGAGAAGGAAGGCTAAGAGGAGACTTGAGAGAGGAAGGAGAAAGCACAAAATGGAAGGGGAAGGGACTGGTCGACAAATATATAGGAGCCGGCCAACCCTAATCCAGGTTTAGTTAGGGTTAGGCTTTCCTAGTTCGAATAGGACTCATGTGAGCCTTTGATTTAACTACTTTTTTATCTCCACCATCCATTACACATGTTCTCCTCATGTCCTTTGGCTTCCAATCAGCAATGATACCCATTTGGTTGGGATACCAAATCCAATTCGGATTGCATAACCGCTTTCCAAGTCTATTGTAACTCTAAACAAGTAACTGCCTAACGAACTAGGATTCTCCTGGCGTCCCTTCTGTGGTGGTGTCTCTTCGTATTGGTTGCCTCTGATCTCCAGAATCTTGACACCTCTATCCTATTTAGCGCCCAGATCTGGCAGTATCCAATTTGGTTAGGACTCTCAGCATGCACTCATGATTCACTGTTACTTCCTACAATTACTGCTAGGTAACTAAGAAACTCACATCCTTATCATAAATCACTTCCAACTACTCAAGATAACCAACCAAAAGATTTAACTCCATCAACAAAACCTGACGCCTAGTAAATAGTTACAAATTTGAACTCCACTTGATAACTTCTAATATTACTTCAACTTTAACTAGGAAACTACCCTCATTTAAAACTCTTACACAAAACGTTGCACCGCGCCTGGCCTCACCCTGGCATCAGGCTATTCTCTGACCCTGGCATCGGGCTCAGCCCCGGCACCAGGCTCAGCTTGAGAGCCCGTGTGACCTAATTAAGTCAAGTCCTCTACCAAACAACGTTCTAATGCAACAAATGAAATGAAACTCATATCAAAACAAGTCATTCACCAAATTTTAAATTATAACTCGACTTTCCTAATTTAGGTTGATCATATAAAATAATAAAAAAATTTATACAGATTCTCTGGTTGTTACAACAGTAGTTATATCGTGGAGAACTATTAAGTTACTCTCTGTTGTGTACGTTATTTCAATCAGTTTGGTTAATACTCAGTCTGCCTACAAGAAAACCCTAAGCCATGAATATAAAAGTGAACCATGTTGAAGTATTTAGTATAATGAATAGTACCCATTCAGCTATAATTATACCGTAACTACTGTTTAAATTATGATTAGATCTACTAGTTAATTTTGGGTCAAAAGAGTTCTCCTGGCTAGAACTATTTTTCTGCGCAGATGACCAGTACAAAAATGGTCCTAAGACTCATAGGAGCATCTACTGTAAAAGTTTCAGTTCATATTCTTCTTGTATTGTCCGTGGTAATTGTTTAAATCCATCTGCTCTGTTGCAACAACACACTTCCCTTCATGAAAAGTAATTATTCCATGGCTAATATTAACCTCTGTACTATAATTACACTTATAATCTAGCTAATGGATTCTAATAAATCCCAGATAAGAATCTTTGAGGATTGACTGAGTTATAAACTTTTGAATTACACTGCTTGACTGATCGTTTCTGTATTTTCAAAAACTCTCTGTTTGTCCTTCTTTTTCTATTTTTTTATCTAATTTTCTCTAAGAACTTGAATACTTTGGTCCTTGCAATTCAGTCTTGTCTCCTTAGAGTCATGATGGTTAGCAAACCAATATTTTCTCAGGAGTTTTTATTTTAAATTTAATTACGTGTAGCATCGCTAAGTTGTTTGAGTATCTCTTTCTGCCACATACGAGTCGGTTGGGATTAAGGAAATCAGTTTCACAGAGGTTGTTGCTATATCTCTGTCTTTGAATATCATTGTTAAGAAATTCTCCACAGGAACCTTACAAGGCTCTCTCTGATGTAGACTAATAGTATGCTCAACTAGCAATGTTAGATCTTGTGAGATCTCCATAATATTTTGGAACATTGCGAGGCTCCAGCCAAAAGAAAGGTATATACGTACGTCATTAGATTGGTCAGACATCATGGAAGGTCTAACAGTCTCCGACCATTGTGTCTGTGAGCACCGATGGGGCTTGTATCTTATATACATGGCAGGGTTTCAAAGAGAAAATCTGGTACAGCAAGTCGTGATTGCCAGCAATTGTTTGACGGCAGAAATTGTACATATTTATATACTTTAGCTATTTTGGAGTCTTCGTGAATATTGGTGTTCCCCACTTGGTGAAATTTTTTGTCTTCCTATTCATGGAAACTATGATGCTCATTCCTTATTATGTTGAATCTACTTCATTATCATCTCTTTTGAGTTTGTCAATATTCTACTTTGGTTTTTGCATCCTACTAAGAATATCTTTGGAGTACTCATTCATCTTACAATGTAGGTATAGCAAAGGACTAAACCAAATAAGTTCAAGAATTGAAGATCGTGGAGGAAGGATTTGATGATTTTTTTTATTACTTTAGTTTGTTCTCAAACTTGTAATAATTGGTTTTTGCACCAACTTTTAACTATTGGTTTATCGTTAGTAAAATTTGGATCTTTTATTTCATTTAATTAATAATCTCATTTGTGAAGATATTAAATTATACATTTTTTAATGATGGTGTACTAGATGGCAAAGTTAACCGGTCACACCCCAAAGATTCTGGCATATTTTATTATTATTTTTTGCACTCCGATGAAGCTGGAAATTTGGGGCGAGGTCTATCAGCTTGATGGGGCTGGAAGGTGGATTTTCTGGTTTTACCCACCCATCCACATCTAGCGCATGGATTATGCCAAATCAACCCCCAAACAGCTTTTGGGTAATCCAGCAAGGATTTCCCCAAAATTCAGGCCGGTTGGGCTGATTTTTTAGAATCCAAATGGCCCCTTAGAATCAAGTATAAATCCATAGTTGGCATGTAGAAGTTGGCATTTGGTTGTTATCATCCGACTATACCAAATACATGTTATCAATTGATGAAAGTACGTAATGGAAGTTGAAGGTGCTAGAGTGAACTGAGGATCAAGTAAAAATCAAATCCACAATTAATTTTAAGCAATTTTACACGTTTGTTGGTTAATTTTTAGAGAGTGGAAATGGTTGAGAAGAAAATCAAGTTTTGAACTTACTCCACCGTCAATTCAAGGATAATCTTGGCAGGCTCCAAGAAAGAGGAGGAGAAGGATAATGAAGAGGTGGAGGAGGAGGAAGTGGTGGTGATGGGGGTGGGGGTGGGGGTGGAGGAGGGGGAGGAGAAGGCAGAGGAGGGCTGGTGGCCACGGCAGAGGAGAGGGTGGTAGTAGCAGCCAAGACACCATACGGTGTATGAGAGAGAAGAACTTGGTTCGTGAATGAGCATACGAGTTGGACGGGATATGAGGTAGAAGAAGTCACTTGACTTCCTTGTGAGCTTCATGGTCCAATAAAAATAAGAATTTTCTAAAATGTACACAGAATTTTGTTACCGAGGGAGTATTTTCTTGCTGATTTCTTAGTAGACCTGTATAATCTGTCTTGTATGGAATTTATCATTCTAGAGTGGTCAATAGGTTAGGCTTTGATAGATTTTTTAATTCTGTGAGTGTGGTATGAATTTGCTTCTCCCTTTACTTGCCTCTGTTCTTTTCTGTGAATTTTTTTCACTTATAGAAAAAAAAAAGATTTAAGGATGTTACCTCTCAGACTGGTGCTTTGATAATTGAAGAATGAAATCACCCATATTTATAGTTACTTAAACAGGACCCTGAAACTTCTTCTCATCATAACTTAGAACTAATCAGTCATGTTTAAAAAAGCAAATAACAAGATTGATCAACTTTCTCTAACTTTAAATAAAGTATCCACAAATTTTATCTATTGCCAATACGAAATTTTGCTTTATGATACATGCCTATATGAAGAATAGAAAGCCAATCTCAGCTCGGAACATACAATGACGACCAGCAAAACGACGAAGAATGAACTATCAGAAGAAAACGATAGCAGAAAACGAAACAAAAAAAATGCCAGGTGCATAGTTTATGAATAAAATAAGGTAAGTAACAAAATACTATGAAATAAAAAGAAGTTCTCATCAGCCTTGCCATAAGCAGATTAATTAATCTAAATTGCGGACCTACAGTAGGGGCAAGAGCGCTTCCTCTCCAGCCATGGAAGAAGGCAACTCCCATGATAAACATGCAAACAAGGGAGCCTGACAATCTCCTTTTTTCCTCCGAAGTCTTCGCAGCAAATCGAACAGCAACAACCTTCACTCACTTCTTTGTACTCAACCCTCTCCAATCTCCCAAGCGCCTCAGCAGCAGACTCCCCCTCAACATCAGCGAAATTGTAAACAACAACCCTCCCTTCCAAGAACAGACTAAGTTCTCCGTCTGATCGTGCTTTATTGGCCATCTGCGCCGCCTCGTTGGCCATGAGCATAAGGATTAGAGAGACCTGCATGTCGCGCAACCCATGCATCGGCCGCAGCATGGCAGACATCATGGAGTGCAATGTGGTGGGTGAAAGAAAGTCATCAGAAGTGCTCAAGTATCTACAGTCTACTTTGTTACATGTATTGTGACTTCTTGGTCCCAACACGCTCATCTCAACGTATGCCATTCTGAGGGTAGAAGAGGTCGGAGAATTTCCAATTTCGTCTTCCACGGAATGTTCATGGGGATCTGCCATCGTGATGGACCATTCGATTTTTTGGCTTCCTGTGCCTGCCATGGACCAACTGAGGAATCGGTTTAGTGTACCAGCCCTAGGAACATCCGCCATTGATCAATTGAAAGATGGGTGAAGAAGAGAATGAAAATTATGTACCAGAGACTTTCAAAAACCAATTTCTGCAAAAGTGGAAGATCTCACTGTTTCAGAATTATGCAGCTTCTTCTCGCAGTAGTATATATTTATAATGCTCGAGAGTCCTAGTTCGTGGAGGACTCTAGTCTCCAATAGTTCTATATTTGGAAAGATTAAGCTGGGGATTTGTATGGGGAAAGTTGATACATGTTGGAAGAATAGCCGTAAAACTAGTTTACGAGTTGACAAGGAAATCATAGACGCCAAAAATAGAAGGCACATCATGTTGGAGGAATAGTAGTAAAACTAGTTTACGAGTTGACTTGGAAATCATAGATGCCAAAAATAGAAGGCACATCATGTTGATGCAGGAGGTTTCCACTTCCTCCTTTCACTAGGTTTAGGGAAGGGGCCGCAGGTTGTACGATGTACCAAAAACATGTTATACCGGGTAAGTTGGTATATGTGGGTAAAGTAATTGTATAACTAGGTTTACGAGTTGATTAGAAAATCTATCTATATTTGGAAAGTAAATTTGGTTCAACTTAATGAAGGAGTTTTCTACTTCCTCCTTTCACATTAGATTTAGGCAAGGGACCGGCGGTTTTACGATCTACCAGAAACATAGTAGAACCAAAGACAATTATCAATGAAACAAAAATATATTAGGACCCTTCATAGCTTCAGAAAATTGGCATATATACATAAGGTGGTTGAAATTTAGTAATGAGCTGCTAAAACTCTTGATTTGCAAAAGATGTTGCTGGCTATACGGACAGAACTTTAATTTGACCCAACTCCGACGTCCTCCATGTAGATACACAATCCGTCCTGTTTTAGATGCTCCATGGGGCGGGGACAACGAAAGAACAGCTAGCTCCCCAACCCCTCACATCCAATGAGGAGACAATGAAGAACCATGGATGCTCATGGCATCAAAGAAAGAAACAAGTACAATTAGTTGCTCCATATGGTCAATTTTAGGGGATTTTGAACCTCTTCTTCCCCCATTAGTTGGGGTTTCCACCATCCAATAAAAACTAACATTTATTCAATAAAATAATTTTCCATAACCAAATGCCAGA
Source organism: Houttuynia cordata (assembly GCA_039654745.1). Taxonomy (NCBI): domain Eukaryota; kingdom Viridiplantae; phylum Streptophyta; class Magnoliopsida; order Piperales; family Saururaceae; genus Houttuynia; species Houttuynia cordata. Next base: position 58,498,558 of record CM077503.1, read on the forward strand.
TTTGGACAAACTAGTAAAGTGATTGAAGAATTTTTTTAACAGTTACAGTGGCAGATATTGCATGTTTCTGATATGCAGGGTAATGTGCCGCATTTCATGATTGATAAGTTTATCAGATGGGCACTTCCCCCTAATGGATTTGTGTGTTTCAATTTTGATGGGTCATTAAAGGATTTGAACTGGCTGCAGCTGGTGGAATTTTACGCAACTATGGATGCTCATGGCATCAAAGAAAGAAACAAGCTTTAGAAGCTGAAGCCACAGTGTCACGGCCCGCATTTTTAAGACTTTTATTAAATCAGAGTAGTAGCAAAAAATCATAAGATTATTCCTCTATATGATTGAACATTAGTTTAAATTCATCCACTAAATATCTAAGCCGTATTATGATACAAAACCATATTTACATATAGTATTACATATGCAAAATCGAGTAAATCAATGCAAGTCCTCTATGTACAAGTCTGTAATCCAACTCAAAATATACTAGAAAATAGTTGGCGCTCACGCCTTAATACAAGGTTCTGGAATAAACCAGGAGATGAAGGTATGCTAAGAAGCTACCCGAACGTCCTCACCACCAAGCCACCAAAATCTCGAGTGCCACGTGAAGTCAATCTTCCACAGCAGCACCTACATCACATGAGAATGCTGAGTATAAAAATATTTAGTGGGATACCGTAACTCAATTATCAACATTTAAATAAACAAGATTTGCATTAACATTTTATGCAACCTATTACAAAATTCCATTTGATTCTTTTATTACTCTTTGAAGCAAGTCTTTTATTGCTTTCCAAGTTCATGTTCAATAATTAAGTCTTTATCCTATATAGACAAACTCACTGAATGTCATTTTACATGACAGGCAACACGAAAACACCGTGACTATTATTCCGGTTCTACTGGTAATCACGGCACACCCTCAATCCCTTAAGGGTGACTGTCTCGCTCATTCCTTACCTTAGAAGGTATGACCATTGGAAGGGTCTAGCTCCACATCAGTTCCTGGACTTGATGTGGGTCAGGAGAACACAGCCTTCCAGGATGCTAGCATCTCCAATGTGCACAATAAACCACCTAGCATCATTAGCTTTGGGGTGGGTGCAGAGTTTCCACCAATGGGAATATGCAAAAGCTCTCTCTAAAATCCATAGAGAAGAAGCAAGAGCTTAAGCCTAGCCAATAGAAGATATAATGCTCTCTCTAATATCCATAGAAAAACATAACAACTTAAGCCTGGCCAATAGAAGGTGGTCCTCGTCAGGTACCACTGACACAGAGCTTCTACCATATAGGAGATGTAAATGCTCTCTCTAAATATCCATAGAAAGATGCAAACCAGACGGGCAGAGCTTCCACCATAGGGAAGATGCAAAACAGACGTGCAAAGCTTCCACCAGAGGGAAGATGCAAAATAGACTAAGCCCAACTAATATTGTGTGATCCTCAATAGGTATCACTGTATTACTACCATGAACCCCTCTTCGAGTTATAGTATATAATTCAAGACTGCTAGCTTAATAGCCCAACAATCAGTCTGACCTTTGACTTAATAGCCAGTTGGTTGTCTGATCGGAAGTCACTCACACTCATAAACTGACTTCCAATCCCAAGGGCCTTTTAGTCTTTATCTTTATTAAGTTCTTCCCAACCCCCAATCTTAGCCCTTATGTCCTCATTTTATTATTTTTCATAAAATGATTAAGTCTATAAATCATCTAGGTTTATTAGTCGAATTTTCCTTATCATCAAGGTCTCAGCTATCAGTCAAAACCGCATAAAATTAGTAACAAATGCCCTTAAATCTAGTAACATTAAGCACGTAAAGATAATACGCCAATTTCAGCTTGAAATCATTTATCAAATAGCACAAAATTAATCAAAATGAGAATATGTACTATACTGGCTCTGTATGTACCATACTGCACTGCAATACAAACAGTCAAGTTCAACCGTCGGTTGTAAAGAGTTCTAACTGTCGGTGGATGTCCACCGACAGTTCAAATCCAAACCGATTTGTGAACCGGGCCTATTTATTGGACTGATTTGTTTTGGTAATGGACCAGTTCAGTCCAACCAGTGCCTTAACACGCCTATTTATTGGACCGGTTCGGTCTGGTAGTGGATTGTTCTAGTCCAGCCTCTGCCTGAACCGGGCCGATAGTCTCCCTCAACAAGACAACCAGTCTTCTGGTCATGGCGGCAGTAAGCTCTGCCTGCGGCTGCCATTGGGGCTGGTTGATGGGTCGCCGGGACACGTGGAGAGGCTAGGTTCCCAATAGTCCGGGTGGGTCTACCCAATATTGAAGAGACACCAATAATGAACCGTTATGGAAAGGGTCATGGGTGGTTATGGATAACCATGAAGAGAGAAATTAGGGGAGAGTTACACCCCAAATGGTAACTGACGAGAGAGAGAATAAAGGAGGGTGAACAGTGCGTGAATAGTGCTGGCTATCTCTCTCTCTCTTTCTCATCTCTCACGTCTCGCTCTCTCCCTTGAGTTCTGTTTTTTGCGTTTTGTTGGGGAATTGATCTTTAGAGTTCCAATTCAAGAAACAACGCAAGGAGAATTGAATAAGGAGATTGTTATCTCACGAGAAGAATAACAACCCTTGTCCATACACTTTGGTTTGTGGTGATCTCTAATAGAATCCATTGTTATTGTGAGTATTCTTGTTGAGGATTGAATCATGGGCACAAAGGCCACAGATTAGTTGTAATTATTCCTCTATGTTTATTTGATATATGCATGATATAATTCATTGTTCATAATATCGCTCATTCTCTAGTCTATTTCTATATTGTTTGTCAGTGCAAGATAAAGAATCCAAAACATGGACAAATTTTGAAGGGCGATTTCTCGCGCTTCCGCTGCTGCTTGTGACCCTTCATTTACGACTTTCTTTCACCAACCAGTTGAGCTCTGTGACTTCCACCATGCACTCCCTGATGCACATGGTCGATGCGATGAATGTCAGAAGCTTAACCCTGGATATGGCAGCGCCGGGGTGTAACTGGTAGAGGCTGAACGAGCTCGCGGGGAGGCCAATCTGTTGATGGTGGGGGAAATTGAAATTTACGTACGGTTGCTTTGAAGGGGAAAGAGAATCTGCTGCTGATGCTCTTGGTGAAGGGTCGCGAGCCGCAGCGGAAGCGCGAGAAATCGCCCATTGTGATACAAAATTCTCCAAAATTTGTCCATATTTTAGATTCTTTCTCTTGCACTCACAAACAATATAGAAATATACAAATCAGATGTGTACTCACCACCCGTATCTGTTTTTAGAACTTTAATTTTTTATCCTAATTGGTTCTCAACCTGAGCCTTAAATTCTTTGAATTTTTCTAAGGCATCGGACTTCCTGGATAACAGGTACACATAACCATACCTTGAATAGTCATCTATAAACTTAATAAAATGCGTCATACCCCTTTGAGTCTTGATGTTTGTAGGCCCACAAATATCTGAGTGAATGACCTCTAAAAGGTCTATGGGTCGTTGGCATTTGGGAAAAGGTAGCCTAGTCATTTTGCCAGATATACAATCTTCACAAATGCGTAAATCGTCACCTATTCTATGTAGTAAACCACTACCCGACATTCGGTGTAATTTTCTAACATTCACATGACAAAGGCATAAATGCCATAACAATGCATCATCAATCACCACACAAGCCAAATACTCATAATCAATCATATTATTAAAATCAGCAAAGTCATTAGCTACATCAAGTTTGAATAAACCATCAACTAACGAACAGTAAATAAAATATTGTTCTTCTGTCCGACAGTTCCCTTGCCACCCTTGAACCTAACTTTGAATCCCTTTTGAGTTAACAGAGGGATTGAAATCAGATTCCTTCTAATAGTTGGTGCAAGCAAGACATCTGTGAGAACCAGTGTATTTCCTCCAGAGAGAGGAATACGAGCAGAGCCAATCCCCAGCACATCACAATAGGTGTTGTTGCCTATGTAAATCTTGTGCTCTCCGGAATTTATCTCTTTCATATCAGCAAATGACTCCTTGGTCATTGTCACATGACGTGTTGCAGCCAAGTCAAGCCACCATCCTCTCATCTTAGTGTTCACAATCAATGCCTCATAAATCATGCAAACAATGTCCTTTCCCCCACCTTGTTGTTTCTTCTTTTCATTGCCTTGGGAGCCACTTAGATAATTCCTGCTATAGTGGCCCATTTGGCCACAAGTGAAGCAAGCTCCCTTCTTATTCTTTGCCTTGTCACCTCCTTGAAACTAAGGCATCTTTCCCTTTCTCTTGAAGTTTTTCTTCGAGGAGTCAGCATAGGAACCTCCCTTTCTATTGCCAACATGAAAGTTTTGTTAAAAGTGAGAAACGATCGATTGCTTGAGTTTGCGATTGATCATATCTACTGGAAGTTGCATTTTAGGGTGATGCAATCGATCACCCAAAATAGCGTTCGATCGAAACTACTGTTAAAATCGAATTTGAGGAAGACGCGATCACTCAGTTGAGAAAACGATCGATTGTGTCTACTGTAACAATTGAAATTAAGATCGTGATCGATTGGTTGTGATAACAAGCGATTGCATATACTGATTCATTCAATTTAAAGGAACGCAATCGATCAGTTTGAGAGAGTGATTGATTGGGGGGAACTGAAAGGTTGAATTATAAGTTGAGCGATCGATCGGTTGAGAAAACGATCAATCATATCTACTGTATTCTGTGCAAAGTCTGCAACGATCGATCGCCTGATAAAGATTTGAAAAACTTGTGGTGTTTTGAAGCCGTATTTGTGCCACATCAACAACTAAATATTGATTGTTGTTATTAGTGATTCAAACTTTGCCTTTTGATTATAATTGTCCTGTTTCAGTGGTTGTAGAGTTTTATAAAGATCTACACCTTGTTGCACAACTTGCTGATTTTCATAAAAAGTTTCAATGGCATCCTGAATGGTCTCGAATGAGCTAGCTAAGATTGAAAAGTTGAATGCCACGAACTTTGTCACCTGGAAGAGGCGCATTCGTCATATTCTGTTTCTTGAAGACTTGGGTCATCTATTGGACCAAGTAGTTGAATTTCAAAGTGATAATAGTACTTCTGCTCAAAAGAGAGAGTACAAGAAGTTCAAGATGGAGGATGTATGAGCAAGGACCACTATGCTAACATTTATGGAGATAAATATTGAATTGCTTTTTGATAAGTATAAAACTGCTAAAGAAATATATGCTGCTGTCCAGAGAAGGTATGGAGAGCATACTGAGGCTCATATCAGGTTGCTACACACTCGCTATGCGAATATGAGGATGGAGGAAAGCAAAAATTTGCTAGAACACATTAATTCCATGTCAATTATCTCTAGCGAGTTGGAAATGCTTGTAGATCCTATTTCTTTGGGGGTCCAAGTATCTACAATACTAACTAGTCTTCCTCCATCATGGGAGCCTGTTGTGGTGGCATTGAACTTGAGTGATAAGAAACTCACTTTGGATGACCTTACTGCCAAGCTGGGCTTGGAGCAGGAAAGGCGTGACCATGTAAGAGCCTCCATCGATCGCTAACGACGGCGATCGATCGTTAACTGGTCGTCTTCTCGATTTTGAACCAGTAGCGATCGACCGCTAAGGCGATCGATCGCCGTATCAAAACTTCCACTTTTCAATTCGATTGCTCAAAATTCCACAAGAATATCAATTAGGGTTTTGGGAATTCTAGCATCACAACGGATTTGGGGCTCTAATACCACTGAAGGGTCACGAGCCGCAGCGGAAGTGCGAGAAATCACCCATCGTGATACCAAATTCTCCAAAATTTGTCCTTGTTTTGGATTCTTTCTCTTGCACTCAGAAACAATATAGAAATATATAAGAGAATGAGTAATATTATGAACAATGATTTATATCAAATACACGTGGTTAGACCCTTGATTTTATCAAAAAGCAATTGAATATTTATCATGCATATATCAAATAAATCCAGAGGATTAATTACTACTAACTTGCGGCCTTTGTGCCCAAGATTCAATCTTCAACAAGAATACTCACAATAATAATGGATTATGTCAGAGATCACCACGAACCAAAGTGCATGGACAAGGGTTGTTATTCTCCTCGTGAGATAACAATCTTGCCGCTTCACCCGTAAGGCAGCTTGGGATTTCATTCGCCCTCAGTGTGACAAAGTTGATTGGGGCCCTCTAGTTTGGCATACACATAAAATCAGCAGGTACACTTTCATTTGCTGGCTAGTGTTCCAAAATGTAGTGACGACACATGAAAACTTGCAGGTGGTGTTATTTTCCCAAGAATGTGTATTCTTTTTGTGGCAAAACCACATTGAATCAGGTGATCACTGCTCCTATTCGAAGTTGGTATGCAGGAAAAAATGTTTGGCCTTCTGCATCGTCCACAAATCTTTTGCTGGGTTTGGACATGAAACAGTTTGGGCATTGCATTTCATAAAAAATAATAAATATTTCAGCAAAATCATTCTGACTTTGTTCTCTGAGTCCAGAGGAGCAAAAGAACCTTGAGGAGTGGTACAGATCTCCAACATTCCTTGCCTCCACAACTCTGCTCCAGAGAAGAGCAATTTTGGAAGCTCACGGACTCCGCAGCATCATTACTCTTCATTGCCCTTGTCTTTCTATTTTTGGTCATCATCTTAATGCTTTGTTGATTGAAATGTATTTTTGCTGTTCTAGGCTTTTGGGCCTTCATGTTCCTCTGGGCTCTTGTAATTGTTGTGCAGCTTCGGCTCTTTGTTCTTTTGAATATTGAAATTCACTCTATCTCAAAAAAAATGTCTTGATTTTTACCGTAGAAGATTCTCCGATTTCTCTCCTCAGATGAAAGTAACATAGCAATGAGAGAATCTCTTCAGTGTTTTTCTATCTTATGGCTCCAAATTGTATTTGTATGTGTCTACTTGACAGGACCCTTGGGATGGGCAGCGACTTCTAGTTACTCATGTTGGGAGGATGGAATGCATGGTCATCTCCATAACAAGCAAGCAGATTCTCTCGTTGATGGGGAATGGAGAACTCTTTTAGTTGGATCAGCCCTTCAAAAAAATTCAGCTTCAAATCTGCCTAGAATTTATTTCAGACTAAGCACTCTCTTGTACCTTGGGCAGATTTACTTTGGCACAAGTATCTGGTATGTCGCTACTCCTTTTGCACTTGGTTAGCAATTTCTAATGGTCTCTTCACTCAGGACAACCTCCAAAAGCGGGGGCTTCCAATTCCCTAGCATTCATTATTTTTGTAATCATAATGAGGAGTCTAGAGACCACATTTTTTCACTGCAATTTTGGGAAAAGAATCTGGAGCCATGTTCTTAAAAAATGCAGCATATTCCTGGTAGTTTATGGCATCCAAGACGAGCTCTCTTGGATTACTCAGTTTGTGAAATGCAATCCCCTGCGAGTATCCTTCTAAAAACCTGTTTTACAATCTTCATTACTTTTTTATTAATGGGACGTAAGAAATGTCAGAATTTTTTAAGGCAAGTGCAGCACCCAGGCTGCTTTCACTAAAGCAATCATCTGCCGTGCAATCAAAAGCGAGGCCCATCATTCACACTTGCATGCACCCATGGAAATAATTCTTTGAAGTTTCCTTGTCATAAATTAAGAGCCATTTAAGTTTATAGAAGACAAATATAGTAATCGACGACCCCCAGCCGAGGGCCTAGCTCGCGCTAATGTAATAAGATATATACTCACGGGGTTGCCTAATAGCTAGCCGTCAATTTCATGTTCCTTAGGAAGATATAAGCCAACAAACGGTACCCAATGATCATTGCTACCATGGCTGCTGCTTCAATATGACCATTGTCAAGATCAAGTCTCCTGATGAATGAATAATTGCATGAAGTTGCTGAAGTGGTGGTCCCCGAGCAGCTGTACTGTATCTTGAGCAGTAGTCTGTAGGAATGGTAGTTGAAAGAGATGTACCTAATCCAAACAATAAAGGTTGGAATTTCCTGCACCAACACATTAATCAGCACCTCATGCTTACATAGGATTTTGCAATACTAATGATCTCAAAGTCAGAGATTAGATTGGTCGCGCCATGTTCATTTTATGCACAATTGACTAACAATTTCTTTTGTATCATATAACTGAAAAATGGATTAATTCTATTAAAGGTTGATATGGTCTCTACCTGAATGAAGAATCCCCCAGACAACATAAAGGCCATGATAGTGATAGAAGCTAAAGTTGTTGCTTTCTTCACATCCATAAAGGCTGCACCTATAGCCAACCCCAATCCCTGCAACATTCAGTTAAACTTATTGGTTAAGTTTTTCTTAATGAAGTTATCTGGGTTAACTTATTGCAGTCCCTGTTTTTCTGAGCTCTGCTCAGTTTTTGGTTAATTAAATTTAATTATCCAAAAAAAAGTTATATATTGGGCTATATCTGGATTAAGATAAAACTTTGTAATAAAAACTTCTATTGTGGGGCTTCTCCATGAGCGAATCTTGGTTGTTTAGATATGAATTTTCCCTTGGATTCCATCCGATTATCTTTGGACTTTGGAAATTCGGCCGGTTCTATTAATTCCACAGAAGTTAACTGTCTTTGCAAACTAATTCCAGTGCTAAAGCACTCAATGCATTCCATTCAATGTTCGGACAAGAGTCTAACAATCCATTACAAAACGTAATTCCGCTTTTGCTGAATTCCACTCTTCATTCCAATTTGTTATGATCTGCTGTAGGGTCGGGTCCTGCCTTCCAGTTCACTAGATAATAATTAGTTAATTAATTAATTAGGCTCGGTTAACAATTTAACTGTTTTAATTTATTTCTATTTAATGCAGTTGGGCTTTAGGCAGTTAGGCCCATTATGACCAGTAGTTCAAAGTTAATTAGGTTTGTGTTTATGGAGACTATATATGTAGGGGGTAAGTCATCAAGTGTGGGATCAATGGAATTAATTATTCAGTAGTTTAGATTGATGTTAGTCTCTTAGCATTAACCCCTCTATTCTCCCCTTTCTAATGAATTCTACAGTGGATCAACATATGTACAATACAATTCTTCTCAATTCCACATACAAATGGCTAAATTAACATTTTCCCAGGACTAGGCATATGACTCACCATTAAATCAACCAAAAAAATGGTGACTAATAATCACATAAAAAATTTTGGGCCCTAATGTAATATATAAGGAGAAAAGTTTAAATGAGATCACTCTCATATAACTTATATGAGGCTAGTACATGTCGTAGCCATTGGATCTTGATTTGGCGGCTACAAAGGTAAGTGATGGTTCACACTCACCTACTTACTGATTTATACCCATCATTGGACCAGAATCCAACTACCCAAAAGGTTGGCCTCATGCTCCTTATATGAGAACGATCTCATACAAACCAGTCTCATATGTAAAGTAGTGTTTTACCTGGCCAGTTAGGATGCTGAGGAAGACTGTAACCAAGGTAAGGGAAAAAGCTGAAACAGTTGGCTTCAAGCCCACCATGAAGTAAACCACCAAGAGGAACACAACAGGCGTAAGGAGGTCTAAGGGCAAATCACTCAAGTTCCTAGCCATGAAGTAGGCACTGAGTCTGTACGTATCCACCGACCTCTCCTTTGCCAGCATTGCTCTCTCTTGAGGGAAACTGAAGATGGCCGTGAACACCGGAAAGAAACCCCAGAACACCGAGATGAAGAATAGCAATCCGGCCTACATGATCATAGCCACTGTTAATTAGCCATTGATGCGTCCATCCACTAAATAGGCAGAGTCAATTTATGTTTTGCAAGTGATCCCATATGGATGATACATGGAGGTGCTCAACATATATAGGTCAAGCCTATCTCAATGGCATCCCTAAAAAAAATTATAAAAAAGAAAAAAAAAGAAGGAACTCGCCATTTCACCATTTAATATCTAATTATCATTTTAATCATACTCCCCTCCATACCACATTGGTAGTCCAATTCATTTTTTCAAAGTGAACTACATTTTAGTTACCAAATTAGAGTATTAAAATGGGATGGAGGGAGTACTTAATTATTGGTAACAGAAAATTATGGTTTCAATCATACTATCTTCGTCCCAATTAATAGCTCCACTTGCAAAAAATGGTAATTTTATAGAATGGTGGACCCACGAGGCAGAAAGTTGGAAGAAGCTTCTTAGGCGCTTTTTAACGCAACCGCCCACTTAAATCGTGCCAAATGGAGCTACTAATAGGGAATGAAGTCTTTTCCGAATGGAACGATTAGTATGGGATGGAGTAGTGAGGTTTTTAATTTGCAAGAAAATAATAACGTTCTAAAAGTGAAAAAGATCAGCCTGTGCCTAAGCTGAGATGAAGCATGGCTGACCCGATTCCGAGTTAAATAGGCACAGCCGAACACAGCTTAATGAGACTAAACTCTAGATTTTGGAGCTAATTCTGGGAGAGAGATGGGGTGAATATCTCGCATGGCTAGTTTCACACTTGATACCATATGTAGTACATAGGATCCTGTATAAAGGTGTATATTCATATATACTTGCCTGATCTTGAAGGTTTTGAGGGGTTGAAGCATCAGATTTCCACCAAAGTAGTCCCAAGATTAGTGCACTGACGAAAACTTGGGTCACCTTTAACCAACTCAAGTATTCATGGCGCCTTTCTTTGAAGCCTCTGCGGAAGAGAACTGAAAATTGGTCCCACCAGCTGGCTTCCCAAACTCTGGAATTGATCATACACCCACTCCATCCATCACAATCAGCATCTGCCTGTTCCTGAAGCTTTTTCTTCTCTACAGTCGCAACTTTGGTCTCAAATGCGTCTACGAGGTACTGCATGCAGTGATTGTTATCCAGATATCAGGCATAGATCCAAATCCAGAGCAGAATAACTGAGGCATCTAATAGTTATGTTATTAAAATAGGAAGCTCTTGCAGAAAAGTAGAGCCAAATTAAAAGGTAATAATAGAAAAAATAATATACTCCCTCTGGTCACTTTTAATTGAGACCGTCACACAATTGGTTAATTTTATTAAGACGTAGGGTCCACAGTAAATGCCTAGGCTTTCCGAGCGGGCTATTGTGGAGGCCTCTCGACCTCGACCTAGGGTCGCTGCTAGGCAGCCGTCGATGCCGTCTCTAGCAGCCCGGCTGGAGAATAATTAGATAATGGTATCATCTAATTTTTATACGGAAATTGTCTTAAGTAAAAGTGACAGAAAGGAGTATTCAAATTTTCCTTAAATAGATAGTATTCGGTGGTACTGTCATTATTTTGTTGGCATAGTATTGTTAAGAATTGATTGCCTAGCTACGACAACTATTTTTAGCATCAAATACAGTTTTTTCTTTTAAAGAAGGATCAGATGCAGCTGATGATCTCAATATTGCTCATGGTAGATAATAAATTAATTTTCTTATCATACTTATATAGGTAACCATTGTAAAAAAAATAGAGATGATGATGATGATGATGAGAATGAGAATGACGACACCAGTCTTATTAATTCCTTAATATTTTTGAGATTTTTTCTGTTAATAATTATTTTATTCTTGTAATTCTCTAATTAGTTTTTACTCCTAGAGGAGGGTGTTTGGCCTGAAGGTGTTAATTTGCCTTTGGTTCAGAGGAGGACTGATCCTGAGTTGTTTTCATTCTTTGTACCCTTCTTCGGTCTTTGCTTTAGTATATTCTCAATTATTAAAGAATACTTCTTGAATACATCTATCAAAATTCAGAAGTAAGGAGTCCTACAAGTTACCTCATGAATGTCTTCCGGAGAAAGCACTACTTTCTGATCATTCAGTGTTTGGCTCACCGTTGAGACTTTATCCTCTAGTTCTGATGGGAATGATTTATCTTTGATGTTACCATTTGCAAGATCAATTAGAAACTCTGCCGGATTCATTGCTATAAGTGGAGAGCAACCAATGGAAGAGAAATACAACATTGCTTCTGATGCCTTTCCAAAATACAGCGAGCTTCCTCTTCCCAGTAGAACCAACTTGTCAAATGCATTGAACAGTCTGCTAGATGGCTGATGAATGGTTGTCACAATTGTTTTACCAGCCTGCGTATATGGTTTCGAAAGATTATCTAAATTGCCTTGAACACTACGATGCAACAATAATTGAAGATTGTAATCCTAATTATGGATTTGTCAATACCTTGGCAATGTTGTGCAGCATTCGAACAATCCGAAGTGCATTTGTTGAATCAAGACCTGACGTTGGTTCATCTAAGAAAAGAAGGGAAGGATTCAATAGAATTTCATTCCCAATGCAGACTCTTTTCCTCTCCCCACCAGAAATGCCCCTTATAAAAGCTCCTCCAATGATTGTATTTTGACACCTGAAATGGTGATAATTTTTAAGTACGCGATAAGAAATTATCTGGAGACACAGACTCTCAACTGCAAGACCATTTGAGGCAAGTCCACTCAGAATTTGTACGGACTCGAAATAGAGTACTACATCCAAATGTTGACTCTTAAATTTTCTTCCTTTCACATCGTGTCCTATTTGAGTATTCAAAATGAACAAATTTTAGTTCATTTTGTAAAACCAAAGCGAACATTAGCATGGGATGGAGTAGAAAAATGTATACCAAAAACTACTAGATGCAACAAAAATGTTTGCTTAAAATAAAACAACGAAATCAAAAAAGTATAAGGTATAAAATCACTAATGTTCATGCATGTATAAAATTATTCGGAGCAAGTAAAATATATAATAGCCCTAAAATATCTTTCCATTTACAATTACATTAAAATCACAGTTTAATTTACAAAGTTATATATATTTCGACTATATTATATAAGAGGAAACTGTGACACCCCGTATTTTGAAGTAAATTTTGTATTAATTAAGATAAATACAAAATGGGAAAATATAGGAATTTGGATAAAAATCAAAATTCGGGAAATTGTGACCAGTTGTTTTGGCTAGTATGTTTTGATTTGTCATTAGGAGCTAGAGTTTGAGGTCCCTAGGACCCTAATGTGGTGTTGGTTATCTGGACAAGCTTTTTGTATGATCATGTTGTGATCATCTTTGCAACTGTGTCAAGTATGCTTTATGAATCATTGAAATTTGATGGGTTCTTGAGCCATATTCTAATAGTCCCTGTAACCATAAGATTTTCCAAAATAAACTGTAAAAAACAGTTGTGGAGGAGGTATCACAATGCTCATCCGATAGCTTAGTTGGCTCCGGACAAACCTTTATGTGCTATACAAATTGTACCAGCAGGCAAAGGATGTCAGGTAACCAATCTCCAAGCAGTAGTGATGGAGATTGGACAAGTTGGATGTCAGGTAACTAATCACAACTGTGGTTGTAACAGTTGTGATCGGTTTCATCACTTCTCATGTCCTTGTCCACGGCCTTCACAAATTACGACAATTTTGTCTCATCTTTTGGAGGATTCTCTCTGATGACATTAAAGATCCATCAGTACTGCAGATTACCAGCAGGCAAAGGAATCCATAGCTTTACAAGTTTCAGGATCTAGATATCATTATTATTCCATCCTGCTTATTTTGTTTGTATCATCCAAATGTCTCTAATTTTTTTGGGTACATCGTGAGCATCCCTCCCTAAATAACCGACCCCCCGAGGTGCCACCATGCATGTTGCTGACTTCTTGGATCAGATTCTAATTGCAACCTATGATGGCGATCGGCCTATTAGTCTCAAGAATCAAATTGCTCTTCAAAAGCATTGTCAGGGGACAGTCCGTATGCTCTTCAACAGCATTGTCAGGGGACAACGGTCCGTGTGAAAGTGAATTTGTTCTTATAAGTTATTATTAGGACCCTATTCTAATTAGGTTAGGATTAATTATCTTCATTAGTTGGATTCATAGGATCGGTACTCCTATGTTAATTAAGATTATGATTTAAAGTCTATAAATATGTAAAGGGTCTATGATTTAAAGTCTATAAATATGTAAAGGGTCTATGATATATCTCAGCAATATGAGACAAAAGAGGGTCGTGAGATAGAGAAATAAGGAGGAATAAAGTTAGGGAAGAAGTAGGATCGACGAGGGAGAAGACCCTCTGCTGAACAGCCGGCGGCTAGTACAAAGGGGGACGATGGAGGTGAAGCCACAGGAAAGAGATGATTAGGGCAATACTTTCTGAATACTCAAATTAAGAGAGCCTAAGCTCAATACATACTAGTCCCATGAATTGGGCTTGGGCTACTCCCTGGACTATCCCCCTAATTGGGCCAGTGGCCTTATTATATAATACGAATGAAGCTGGGCTACTCCCCTAAGCTAGGCCGGCTAAGACAGTAATACAATTAGCCTACTCATGCAATTACTATTACTAAATAATTAGAACATAACATTTCACTACGCTCCACTGTTAGCCTTGACCTCAAGGCTTCCAACCCAGATGCTAGGCCAAAAACTCGTCTTCAGGCAGCCAAGATGCATCCTCCAATGGCCGACCCTGCCACGTAATAAGAACCTCCGTGATAATGCGACCAGCACGACGCACCCGTCGAGAATCCACCATCGAAGCTGGTACCAACAGTAAGTCTGAAGAAACTGACGGAGGAGGAGGAGTAGAGACCAAAAGAGATGGGTCACCCATGACACGACAGAGCCGTGAGACATGAAACACTAGATGAACAGTAGAATCAGTCGGTAAGCGCAGGCGGTAGGCAACTGGGCCAATGCGCTTAGAAACCTGATATGGACCATGAAATTGATGTTCTAACTTCACGCTGGCCAGCTGATATAAGGAAAATTGGCATGCCGGAACAAAACTAGCATAGACCCAACTTGAAACTCGCGGTCAAAACGATGTTTATCATAAATCCTCTTCATGCGATTTTGAGCCAACGCCAAATTACTCTTTAATTGCCATAAAACATCATCGCGGGTCTGCAAGATATAATCAACCTCACTGACCGAAGCATGCTGAGGTACATAATGAAGTAAGGTTGGGGGTGGACGGCCATAAACAAACTGTAAATGAGAGAATATGGTCGAAGTATGGTAGGTGGTATTGTAAGACCATTCCGTCCACAGAAGAAACTGAACCAACTTCGAGGATTCTAACCTGTAAAGCAACGGAGATACTGTTCCAAACAGCGGTTAAGAACTTCCATTTGGCCATCTGTTTGCAGGTGATATGCCGAACTCATGAGTAGTCGAGAACCTTGAAGGGTGAAAATTTCTTACCAAAACTGCGAGATAAACACGCGGTCACGGTCTAACACAATAGTACGCATCCCGTGCAGTTTAGCCACATCGCGGACATAAAGCTCAGCGACGGTCTTGGCCGTATAAGGGTGTCCCAAGGCTGAAAAATTAGCATATTTTGAAAGGCTATCAACCACCACCATTACCACGGATTTACCTTGCACAACCGGAAGAGCCTCAATGAAATCCATAGAAACGTCCTCCCAAATCTGCTCCGGAATAGGTAACGAGTGCAAAAGGCCCAAGGGGGTAGTTGTAGAAGCTTTGGTGCCCTGACACACCACACATTCAGCCACAAATTTCTGAACTGCGCGTTTAATGCCACACCATAAGAAACACTGAGAAACCCGCTTGTAGGTCCAAAAGGAAGCTTCATGACCCGCTGTCGGAATGGAGTGAAAATGGGTCAAAATAGTATGATGAATATGATCACAGTGAGGAACCCATAGCCGATCCTTTCAGTAAATAATATCATGTTTCAGAATGAAAGATGGATCATCCGAAGTCTGATTCTAAAGTCGCGCCAATAAAGCAACTGTCACCGAATCCTCTTGATAGGCCTTCTGCAAGTCGGCAAGGAAGGGAAAAACAGGGGCCGACATACCCAGTTTTTGCGGCCTCCTCAAACTCACGGGACGATGCATCAGCGACTATATTATCGGATCCACGTTTATAAACCAGTTCATACTCATATCCAAGCAATTTAGTCACCCAACGCTGCTGAGCAAGAGTAGCAATACGCTAGTCCAGGAAGTATTTCAGGGGCTGGTCATCAATATGGATAATGAAATGGTGCCCCAACAAATACGTACTCCACTTGGTCACCGCATGAACAATAGCCAACATTTCTTTTTCATAAGCCGACAGAGACAATGAGCGACCAGCCAAGGCTTTACTCCAAAACGCAATTGGGTGACCCTCCTGTAACAGGGCAGCGCTGAGACCAATACCGGAGGCATCAGCCTCCACCACGAAGGGCCGAGAAAAATCCTATCTTTGAGTGTGATAGTGTTCAAAGCTCTGTAGTCCACACAAAAATGCCATGTACCATCCTTTTTCTTGACCAGGAGGATAGGCGGCGAATAAGAGCTGGAGCTCTGCCGAATGACACCTGTCAATAACATTTCCCTGACTAACTTCTCAATCTCAGTTTTTTGGATATGTGGGTACCTGTATGGATGAACATTGGCCGGCCCAAACCTCGGAACAATAGGGATGTGATGGTCATGGGACTGAGGAGGCGGCAAATCGATGGGGTCCTAGAACAACTCCTCAAATGCCGAGAGTAGGGCGGCCAAATCAGGAGGGCCGCCGATGGGATCATGGCCTCCGAGGACAGCAGTTGCAAGAAGAATCCCTGATGAGCACCAGTCGTGATGGAATCAACCAAGAACATAGAGTGGAGGGAACCCAGAAGTGCGCCTGACAGGCCAATAGGCCGGCCGTCAAGAGTGAACTGCATGATCATGGCCTTGAAGTTCAAAACCACATCACCCAGGCCACGGAGCCACTGCACGCCTAGGACCATATCAGCCCCCTGTGTAGGCAATAAATATAGATCCACAAAAAAGGCGTGCCCTTGGATATTCAGCTCTACTTCCACATACCGGTGCTACGCAAGTTCGAACCATCGCCAATCCGAACATCAAATGGGGACGAGGCATGCACCAGACATCCCAGCCTCGTAGCCAGTTTATCATTGATAAAGTTGTGGGTGCTACCAGAGTCAATTAGGACGGACACCTTTTGCTTCTTAATAGTCCCCGGAATACGCATGGTCTGAGGCATATACGCACCCGAGAAGGCATGCAAGGATATCTCGGGCGGATTGTCAGAAGGTGGAGGCATGGAAGAGTCAGCCACCTCCTCCTCGGGGCCCTCATCCCATATGCCTTCCAAGGCCAGAAGGGCGTGAGTCTTGCAACAATGACCCGGAACAAAATGTTCATCACAATTGAAGCATAGGCCCTTGTAGCGATGCTCCTCCATTTGGGCCTGAGTCAATCGGCGAGATGGGGAAAACTAGAGGATCAGCCATAGTTACCTGGGTGGCAGACGGCACAGGGGCTCTCGAAGGGAGCCTCCAGGACCACTGTTGAAGGTTGAGGCGTTCCTCCGCAATCCGCACATGTTTAATCACTTCAGCCATAGATGTACGTGAGTAGTGGCGAATAGCATCTGAAATCTCTAACTTCAGGCCGTGCATGAACTTGCCCACCAGGGCCTCCTGGGTTCAATACAGGATACAATTGGCTATTCGCATGAATTCCATCTGGTAAGCATGCACGGTGGATGTCTTCCGTAATGAACTGATGAGCTCATTGAAGTCGGCATACTCTGTAGACCCGAATTGAATACAAAGCTCACACGTGAATTGTTGCCATGAATGACCTAGTTGTTCTGCCTCAAAATATTGATACCAAATCAAAGCATCACCAGTGAGATGGAAGGAGGTTACCGTTAATTTGTCCTCATCGGATCGTGTGTCCTGGTAATGGAAGAATTTCTCAGCGTAGTACAACCAATCCACCGGATTTTTGTCCCCTGAGTACTTGGGAAACTGGAATATGGCAAGCCTTGTCTCTGCTACCGGCCTGGGTCCATAGTGCTCGTCTCGCAAGTGCCCTTGATTAGTCCAACTTGATTCCGCCTGGTTAGTGTTCCAGTCAAAATCCTGATCCTCCTCATCTAGGCCCCTCCCGGCATGTGGTTGCATAAAGGGAGTCGAAGAAGCATGTGGTCGAGCACCCTGTGGGATTGATATGTCGGTGCCCAGGGGGTGGTGTCCTATAGTAGCCTACAAGCCCAAGAAGGTGGTGTTGGGTTCCTGGCGTCGAGCTGTCAATGGGGGGGCATCAGGCAAAAGGACCGCTCGAGGGGGCAGCAATACCCCTTTGTCCAGTCGACCTGGAGGAGGGGGCGCTGTCGTAGATAGAGAAAGGCGATCAAGGGCCTCGCGGATCATCATCGTCATGTCCTTTGCTGTTGTTTCATGTCTTGTTGAAGTTGTTTCATGTCCTCTTGATGTTGCTGGTAGCACTAGATAAGGACTTGAAGAAATTGGTTCTGGTTCGCCATCATCTCGCGCAATTCATTCCCTCTGGGAGAGATGGGCGGCGCCTCAGTTTGGGATTCCCCTGACATGGCTGGTTCAGTCACTACCTGGGAATCTGTGTCTGAGCGCTGGTTACTCTTGGCCATCGCAAAAGTTTGTCGCGCTTCTGAGGATCGGTGCTTTGATACCAATGATATGTCTCAGCAATCTGAGACAAAAGAGTGTCGTGAGATAGAGAAATAAGGAGGAATAAAGTTAGGGAAGAAGTAGGATCGACGAGGGAGAAGACCCTCTGTTGGACAGTCGATGGCTGGTACAGATGGGGACGATGGAGGTGAAGCTAGAGGAAAGAGATGATTAGGGCAATACTTTCTGAATACTCAAATCAAGAGAGCCTAAGCTCAATACATACTAGTCCCATGAATTGGGCTTGGGCTACTCCCTGGGCTATCCCCCTAATTGGGCCAGTGGCCTTAGGAAAATGTTTTAGTGACCAAGTTTGAGGACCAGATTAAATGACCCCATGCGATCTTGTTTTTCTTGTGTAACCTTTCGGTGTCAGCTTCTCCTCCAAGCTTCGGCACTGCCACGACCATGTTTTTGCCGCCTACTTTCCCCACCAGCACGCAATTGCATACGCTTGGCATGTCACCTTGGCAGGGCATAGCGTAGGCGGGCACCTTAGCGGCGGACTTAGCACCATCAGGGTTTGTCCCATTGCCTGCATTTGGCTCACTGGTGCCGCTGATTCAAGTCGAGTCCATTCTCTTGACCATTGGCGTCATGACAGCCGCCTCCTTGTCGGCGCCCTCTCTGTCGGGTCTGTCGAAGACCATGGCGGTGCCCAGCCAGACCCCTGCTGTCGTGGAACGGCCTTGTCCTTCAATGGCGGCGATGGTCCCTCCTCCCACCCCCACTGCCTTCATCGATCGGCAGTGAGACCTCGTGCCATGTGGTGCCTTTCTTGTTCACGACGCCTCCCCACCCCCCACGAGGCCGAGCCAGCTTCTCTCTAGCCAAATCTCCTCCTCCAGCCCTTCGCCTTCCGCCGCCTCCACCTTGGCTCTCCCCAGACCACCTCCTCAACTTCGCTGGATGACCTTCTCTCTGTTGGAGCTTCGGCAGAACATCCAAAACAACCACCCTCTGTTCAACCCACCACCGTCGTCGTTGTACTCCCGGTGCATCTGCAGCCACCTTCGATCGAGGTCCCCCAGCCATTGTGCCTATGAATCTGTCAAAGCCGCCATCTCCAAAGCCGCCACCACCTTCAGCTCGTCTGCCAAACCTTCTACAAGCTGCGAGCTTTCTGCTTCCGATCGCGCCGCTGAACCACCTCAAGCCTCACCCCATCCGCCCAATTGCCGCAAGAGCCCCTACTCCTTGCCGTCGCCTTCTACGATTTTGACATCTCTGCCTCCGTTGACGCCACCAACGAACGACCAGATTCTCCCCGTCATTGTGAGCCGCCCTCCTCTACTCATTACCACACCAACCCCTCTGAACCTCCATGCCCTAGCTCAGCCAATAAGATCGGCATCGACGTCGTCACCCTAAAAGGCACCATCTTCTCCAACCCCCGCCACACCTACATCACTCCCCCAGGCCACGGCTTCCTCTCCCGAGAGACCACCCACCACCACCTCTACCCATCCTTTCCCTCATCCGCTCTGCCCTCTGGTTTGAGGAAGACAAAAGAGCAAAGCATCCAAAGTGGACCGAGTTAGCCGGTTTATGCCTATTTTCTACTCTCGGGTCGGTTCTGCAATATAGTGAAAAAATTGCTTCGGGTTGGTTCAACATCATTATAAAAAAAATCACATGGGTCTTGTGTGGCTATTATTGGTTCAAAGCTTCTCGAGGGCATACTTTACACCAACCCATGCCCACTCATTTATGAATCCAAGTCCAACCAATAATTTGTCTATCGGAGCATTAGTGGTCTAATGTGTTGATGAAGTTGAGCCTTTCGAATTCTCTTCTTCGATGCCAAAAGGCAAGCACCTCGAGGATGAGGTGATGCAAAAGCGTTTGTAGAATGTTATAACTCTATTCTAGTTAGATTAGGATTAGTATCCCTCATTAGTTGGATTCCTATGACTAGTACTCTATGTCAATTAGGATTATGGTTTAGAGTCTTTAAATATGTAAAAAGGGTCTTCCCTAATTGATTACCAAAGAAATTAATGAAGTTTATTTACTAGTTTATTATTAGTTTCTTAACCCTAATCCTACTATTTCTCCCTTTTCCCCTATAATGGATTCTCATGTAGACCACCGTCGACATCACTTATATGGCTGCTAATCCACTTCTTCATAAAATATGTGATATAATTTCCTTCCTCTCTAGGAGATGGGATTTATACCTCTTTTCTCCCTTATTAGCCCTCAGGGTGATTAACTCACTTGTATCTTATCTTTAATGCTCAATGATATTGATTTACCGATCCAAAAAACTTGTCTTCAAGTTTCATGATGGTGCTATGAGATGATACTAACTAAATATCTATCCAACCCTAATTAAGAGCTATATATAGCATAAATAATGCTTTATCTTCCACCTAACTTTTTTCTTGGGAAAATCTAACAGAGCCTATGTGTCAATGAACTAGGAGCAACGGAAAAAGAAAGGTAAAAACAACAGCACGCCCATCCCACCATTTAATGGAATTTTTTTTGGATAAGTAATTACTTAAATTCAACATGTAATAAAACTAAGGAAAATTTTAATATGTATATTAGTGTACAGAAGACACCATGAGCCATTGGATTGAGATCCACAATGCACATTAGTCCAGAGGCTGGTGTGAGATTCAAACCCTGAACCCTAATACCACATCATAGGATCAAAATCTGACGGCCCGTGGCTCCATGGCGCATGCTGACACATATGGTGCATTCTAACAGGACTTTCAAGCTATGACTAGTGATCATGGAATGCAATATCGTCGATATCTCGTTGAGATATGAGCAATTTGTCGGTATCGGGCCTTTGGCCGAAGTTCGATACAAAATGAATCTCAGTCAATTCTCCAAATCTCAACTGATATATCTCCAATATACCCATATATTGGCTACGTATAACCCATAGATAAGTAATTAAAAAAATAAAATGATAAATTTTAAAAATATAAATAATTTTAAAAAATATAAAAAAATTTGTAGAAACTTGATTGATTAATGTAACAGCACATATTATATAGGGAAAAGTTTAAATGAGATCGCTCTCATATTGCTTATATGAGGCCAATTCCATTCGTAACTGTTGGGTCTTGATCTGACAGCTACATTGAACTCACCTACCTCTTGATGTGACATACTCACCTACCCATTGATTTGATATCCACCCTTGGATTAGAATCTAATGGCCCAAAAGATTGGACTCATGCTCCTTATATGAGAGCGATCTCATGTAAACCGTCCTCTATTATATAATATGCAATAATAATAGGGAAAAGTTTATATTAGATCGCTCTCATATAGCTTATATGAGACCACTTTAAATCCTAGCCCTTGGATCTTGATCTAACGTCTACAAATAGTCATAATGATCTCACCCACTCCCTGATGTGACACACTCACCTACCCACTGATTTAATATCCATCCTCCAATCGGAATCCAATGGCTATAAACATTGGCCTCATGCTCCTTATATGAGAACGATCTCATGTAAACCCTTCTCATAATAATATCATGTTGGTATAAGAATGTTAAGAACTCCTTATTAGGTCATCCACGTCAGAGATTGTATTAACATAACTGTATTCCCTTATATCTATGCTTGTTTAAGATTAATATCAATGGGATATCGATATTAGGCTATGTAAATACATTATAACCATTTGTTTTACACCGATATTATTGTACTTATTATCTTCGATATTTAATATCTCTAGCTCATTACCAAAATATCTCTGGCATCCGATACAGCATTCCTTGCTAGATCATTTAAACTCTCATGTAAACCATGCTGAATGTTTCTTGAGGACATAATAAATTAGATCTGACATTAATGCCCTCTAACGCCCAAATTTTATTAGACTCAAAGAGATACAGCAACTGAATTAGCCCAATTCCTGCCCTACTAACTCTTGTTTTATTATTATGGAAATTAAATTACACAAGGAGAATGAGTTAGAAAAGCACCTTTCAAGGCCAAGGTCTCTAATAACATTCATGGCCCGATCCTCTTTCTGCTGCTTCGTCAATGTATTCGGAAGGCGGAGAAGAGCAGAATAGGTTAGGGTTTCTCTAACTGTGAGATGAGGGAATGCAACATCATCTTGTAAAACAAAACCAATCCTGTCCAACGCACCCACTTCATCGTTAATCTGAGAAACATCGTTTAATAACCTCAAAAATAGGGCGTATATTTGAAAAATAAAACAAAAATAAGAATAACAATTTTGAAAAATAATAAATAGTGATCACAAAAAGGAAACCCGAAAAAGTTTGCATTTGGTTAAAATTTAGAAGCTGACCTCCTTTTGAGCGACTTGGAGTACAATTGATCATTGTATGTGATAGTACCACTAGGATCAGTGTTCTTGAACCGACCACTGAGGAGGTTGAGCAGGGTAGTCTTACCACCTCCCGAAGGGCCCATGAGAGCCAGCACTTCTCCTGGTTGTACTGAACCGGTCACCCCATGAAGAATGTACTTCTCGTCTGGCCTTGTCCCACTCTTCATTGAAACCTTGTATTTTACATCTAAAAACTGCAATAATATCAAGTTGGATCATGAAGGGTGTTTATTTATGAATCTGAATTTTTCCAAATTAATACAAAACTTGGGTACCTTGATATTGATTGGCAAAGTCGAATTTGTCTTCAGATTATTCTCATCCCACTCAGGCTCTTGCTGATCTGAAGCGTAAATTTCTCTTACTGTTCTAATTTGAATTAGAGCTCAGTCATTGTCTTAAATTTAATAAAAGGAGAGCTGTAACTCTTACTTGGGATATTCAATAGTTTCTAAATCTTATGAGTTCTAATAATTTTAAGTTGTGTTTAATGTGGATACTAAAAAAAGAAAAATATAGTTGAATAATGAAAGCGGATCCATGCAGAGGTTAAATAATATTAGTCATGTTGTGGATTTGATAGGCTCTTACCAGGCATACCCTGCAGACTCAAACTTCAGACAGGGCTGGGGATATATATGATGACGATGTTGAAGACTACGATGACGACTTCGTGGATGATAAAAAGTTTCAAGTTGTTTTTTCTTCTTTATACATGTTTAGTTGATTCAGCCTTTAGTGTTTTTAAATTTGGTCTCATGGAAGGGTTTCTTTCTACTCCTTGCTTCTATTTTTTTACCTTTCTCTTGCGCTAATAAAGATTTTTTATTTAGCTATAAAAATTTATATAATTTTTGAACATATGATCTAATATACATATCACAACGAGTTTACATAATTCCATTAAATTAGAAATTTTTGGAAAATATATGGATGGCATGTGTATTATGATTATGAAGCGTGGAGAGTCTGGAGATTACAAGTTTCCCATTACTTGACATGGCCATCTAACTTAAACTATCTTATTATTATTGACAAGCTATTACTCCCTCCATCTGTAAAAGCTGGGTACACCGTGGAGAATTGTATTTTTTACGCCACAGTAAACCCACAAGTAGGAAAAGTCCTCTGTGGCTGAGAAATAAGCTTAACTATACCTATTTTCTCAGACATGGGATGGAAGAGTCCTTGCTTTGCCATCAATTGGTCCATTCATTTTGTTCATTATGATAAAAGGTAACTTATGGGAATTTACCATGGGGACTGACATTCATTGACCCAAAATCAATGGTGTCATCAAAAGGTAATTGCGGCCCAGAAAGAGAGAAAGGGATGCCATATCGGGCACGTGAACCTCTACTAAAGCTTCCACTTCCAAGGCTGCTTTTCTTGCTTTTTGATTCCACCATCCTACCCAAATTCAGATTTCTTACCAAATCAGCTCCAATTCCACTGTCTTCACTTTCTGGGATGATTATGCCTGAGTTTTTTCTGCTCAATATTCCTGTGGGAATACACATTGGATCATGCTCTTGCTTTGCAGTTGCGACAGCTTCAGCCTCGATAATTGCGCTGTTCTTCCTTTGAATTTTTTGCTTGGTCTCCATTTTTCTCTGATAATCAAGTAAATCAGAATTACACAATATCCATTGCAGTGACGTTAAAAAGTTTATTTGGTGCTTTTGAGTCTTGGCCCCTCTTCTCCCTCATTAGTGAACAACTTGGCATCATATTAGTTTCCTTCACAAATGTATGTTGTACTTACTACTTATCTAATTACTCGTAAATGGTTTACAAGTATACTAAAACATAAGTTCCAGGCCTAAGTTCTCAGCTATAGGTACTAATATAGTCATGTAGTGCATGGTTTTTCATAAGATGCACTTAAAAGATGATGACATTTGCCAACTATTGTCGTATATTGCACAAAAGCATGATGAATTAGATGAGGAGCATATGGAAGATCCAACTGTATGATCAACCCTTATACAAAAGTTGATGAAATTAAGGAAGTAAGGTCATGTTAATGAAAAGAGAAATACCTTGGAGTGGGAGTAGAAGGGTGCGATCTACAATGGAACACTGTGCCAATGTATATGTATAGTAGCTATATTTATAGGGTAAGTTTTGTACGGCAAGCTGTGTCAACAAACAACATAAGGACTTTTTGGTTAGGCGAGCCATACAAATGCCCTTCCTTTTTGTTACACAACTATGCCATTCAGTAACTCAGTTTATACTTTATACCTTAGTTTTTTGGCGGATTCTTCCCTCCGTCCAGGATAAGTAGTACCATTGGGTTTTCCAAAATGAACTGTTTTTAATTCATTTTGGAAAAACTAATATTATATATTACGGACGGAGTATTTGTTTGTCTTCAACTCACCAGTTTTATGACTAGGAAGACCAAACCTATGTGCCTTCATGTCCATACCCATTTCTACCTAGCATGTCATTTACTCTGTCCAATATTAATAGCTCCGTTGATAAATAATGATTTTATTGAACCACGGAACCATAGTTTCAGAGCCAAATGGAGCTATTAATTTGGGGCAGACTTTTTTCAAAAAGAGCTACTCCCTCCGTTCCAAAATATTATGTACATTTGAGAAAATCCTTATTTTTATTGGACCATGAAACCCACACGAAAATCACATAATTTCTTCTCCCTCATATCCCGTCCAATTCATATGCTTGTTCACGAACTAAATTCAAGTCAATCCTTCCAAATCTCTTCTAATTTTGAAAAGAAGAAGTCACATAATTTGACAAAATGTACATAATATTTTGGAAAATGAATATTTTCAAATGTACATAGTATTTTGGAACGGAAGGAGTATTATATATGCTCCCTCTTTCCTGAAATACCTCCTTCATCCTAAAAAAGTGGTACAGGACGGAAGGAGTATATGGGACCGAGGCAGTATCAATATTTTAATGGATAAGAATCGCACACCCTCACACTTAATACACCAACAAAACTCAACCCTGTGACCACCCCCATAATCGGAAGAGATCCAACCAGCGCACCAAAGGATGAATGGTCACTTTATCGTGTTATTTAATACAGCAAGAAGAAAAAACACTTAGCATGTTTTTTTTGGGTGACCCTAAACCATGTTTTAGACCTAAGTAGGAACAATGGCGACCAAAAAACTGACAGCCTTTCTTCTCCTCATGTTCATGGTTTCTTCAATAGTAGAAGCAGGAAGAGTTACTAGGCTATGTCGGGTTGACAGTGAAAAGTACCATGGTTATTGCACCCAACCCCATATTTGCGAAAAGACGTGCATAGATAAAGAACACCGGAAAATGTAAACAATTCCGGATATGGGAAAAGAAGTGTATTTGCCGGAAGATTTGTTAGTTTGGTACTAATATACCAATACGATACTTAAATAAGTCGACATAAAAGTACGCAAAAATAAATCAATAAATAAATTTGTTTTTAGCCACTTAGCAAAATAAAAGAAGGAAACTCACTATACATCAGCAAAGTGATGCTCTACCTTCTAGCTCATAGCAGCTTAACTTGGAAGAAGCTAAACGGATCCATTTTATGCATAAGTTGCT
Organism: Houttuynia cordata; assembly: GCA_039654745.1. NCBI lineage: Eukaryota > Viridiplantae > Streptophyta > Magnoliopsida > Piperales > Saururaceae > Houttuynia > Houttuynia cordata. The sequence goes on from CM077503.1 coordinate 58,524,898, forward strand.
TATTTGGTTATTGGGTGTGTGGATGCTTTATGTATTAAGTATTTTTCTTATTTTTGAAAAAGTCAACCATTCAAGTAACATGACAGTCATTTGCCCGTGATGGGCCCATGCAAAGTGGGATAATTTTTTTGGAAATAGGCACCAAACAAAGGTTGGATGGAGTATAAAATTTAAAGCTCCTATGTACAGCTTTAAACTGTGAGTCATGGAAAAATTGCTTAGACATTCTTTAGCTGTTTTTTTACTTCAATTCTAGCTTATCCTCATTTTTTAAATACAAACTTATCCTCAGTCTCCGTAAATAAAAAACATTCTTTTTTTTCCAAACTGAAAGTAATCTTACACATTATTGTAGCAAAAAAAGGAAAGCATTTTACATACTAGTTGCTTTTGCACAAGCTAGAAATTCGAAAATGTATAATACATCCCATCAAAGACAAGCTAGGGAACTTTCCTTTAAATGAAAATCAATCTCTTGAGGGATTAACATACCAAATACTTCCTCCGAGACACACCAACTGTCCACGCTCTTAAAAGTGTGATATTTGAAGAAGCTAGGATCCACCATACCTTTAGAAAGTCGCTAATATCCATTATATTCGATGCACAACCCCTCGGTTGCCTGTACTTCCAAGGAAACAATTAGGCAAATTGTCTCCACCTTAGCTCTACCCCTGCACATCCCATATTAGCTAACAATAAAAAAAAATGCTTCTTTTACAGGCTCCGGAGTATGCGATGACATACGGGCTTCCATCAAAGTGATCTCCACCATACATTAGAAAGTAGGCTCCATAAAATAGTGGTTTTCCCTATTCCGCAGCCACATCCAATAAGAACTTTGCCATTGATATAGGACTAATCACTTACAATATTAGCATAATGAAATCTATGTTTTGCCAATTCCTCTCTGCGTAGCTATTGTCAAATTTTTCAATTTATGTTGTTAACAACTACTTCAGCTGTAGTTACTATTATTCATAACTGTACTTGAAGAATATTCCAGTAGTCTTCTTTATTGGGCAAGAAAATAGAGCAAGAAAACTAGGCCGGTGCCCTAAGACGCATGGCAAGTGATCCACCAGACTTATTTAGCCTTCTCATAGATGTGACTTTACGTATAAAGTGATAGGGCTTTCCCTGGATGTAGTGGCCGGTCGCGAGTCATGAAAACTACTCGTACTCCGTACTAGAAGTTAGCTTTATCATGATTGAGCCATTTCAAAGACATCAGCCTTCAATTCAATTACCTTTCTCAATCTTTTATGTCTTGTCAATTAATATAGCCTTGGACCACCTATAGGTGTTTGGAGTTTGGAGGTCAAGGAGCGTGAGTACCGTGTACGGAGTACTATTTGCACAAACAGGGAACACCGACATCTGATGTAGACCAAAAGGTAAAGTGAGGGTAAAAAATACTACCTCCGAGTCATGTTAATCGTCTTAGTGAAGAACTTGTCGCATATTAATTGTCCCATGTCATGTTATCCTTAGTGGAAGGAGGAAAGAGGTTAAGAAATTTTCTTACAATGCGGACAACGAATATAGGATGGGGAGAATTATTCGGTACTCCACCTTAACCACGTCAATTTTATGCCACCTTTACCTGAGCCCTTGATCTCCACAACCGATGGCGCACTTGCTATATAGGTGTGCCTCAACTATTTGGCACCACATTGCACAAATTTCTATAATGTGTATGGCGTGGGAAGAGCATTACCCCGAATAATTTGTCGATCGAAGGAGCATATTAATTGCAGTGTAGAGAGAAGAGATTTTATATTAGTTGATGGGGTGGTAAAATTCTTTTTTTGGGGGCATTAAAATTCTAAATGAGAACATTTGAGTACCATTCAATACTCCTACGTCCTCTTTTAGATGCTCCATCTAAAAAATTGTTGGAGAGAGAGAGAACACCTTTAAAGTACCAAGTACCAACTTGTTTAGGCAATTTACATATGCCCACCTTCAATTTTCCGTTGTTATCCACTATAAAGTACCTCTATTTTTCGGCATTTACATTTTACCCTCCGCATTGACAGTCCCCATATGGCTCGTAAACCTGATATGTTACATTAATCTTTCTATGAATGCAACATAAGTGATCTGCACGTTGGAGAGGGCTGAGCCCTCCAAAGCAACATAAGTTAGTCTCCGATTTTGGTTCGGGCCAGGGGGGTTATCACTGCCCTAGGGACGAAAAAGGAAGCTCTTACTCTTCCTTTGGTGTCCCCTCCCTTGATCTGCAGTGAAAATTCAGGCTCTGACTGCAGCAATTTAGCGGGGCGGGATGGCACCCTCAAATTGCAAAGAGGAAGAATGAATGTTGCGATCAGGATGACAGGGAATTCCATTGATTGCATGGCTGAAGTTGGAGAGAGTGCTGCTAGCCTGCTACTTTCACACCCACAAATGCGTCTATTCTCTCGTGTCAGCTTTCATTCACATACTACCAATTAAGTTCACTATGTTCGAACCCCATCGAAAGAAAAAAAAAACTACCCAAGAAAAGTGAAGGAACACACGAGTCTGGAAGTACCAACTCGGAGCTGCTGAGAACGCTTAATACCAAAAGGAGATTAACTTAACATAAATGAACTGAATGAGTCGTTTGAGAGCAACAGATGATGTATTTACTCACCTGCAAAAATATATTATCTCTAAGGGCAATGCCACGTCCAATATGAACAACGCCGATAATCCCGAAAAGAAAAGTACCAACAATCCCACACAAAATTGTTCAGAAAAGTCAGATATCAACTCTAGATGTAGAACCAGGATACAGTGGAAGTGGCATAATTTGCTGATGATTTTTTTCGCACAAATGTTGGTAAAAAAGATCAATTTACCCTTGCATTGTTAATGCAGATAATTTCTCTATGTACAACAGCCAATTGTTTGTTTTTTCACGTGTACTGTAAATTGTAGATAATCTTATATGTACAACAACCGTTTATTTCTTTCTAAATCAATGCATTGTGATAAGCCAAAATTCTATTTCCAGGACTACGTCAATTCAATAGGTGAAGGTCAATTCAAGCAGTTTACCAAGCAACAAATAAAGCAGGGCAGAACATTTTCTCAATTTTAACAGAGCTCAGGCATTACTAGCAGGAGAAAACAAGAGAGAAAATACTAACTGGAATTGATTGCTCAATGCTGAGATGAACCAGGTTGTGCTGGAGGGTAGTACTGCAGTGCAGCTGCCGCAGGAGGAGCTCCTGACTGATAAGGAGGATACTGCTGGTACTGTTGTGGGGGAGGAGGTGGCATATACCCACATGGTGGACAAAATGGCTGGTACTGACCTGGATGGGGAGGGGGCCCTGGGTATGAACAGGGCCTGCGTTGCTGCTTCTCTGAGAGCCCTTTTGCATCAGCTGAACCACTAGACGTACCCTCCACTTGGATCTTGTGTTGGTATTAAGGAACCCATAACGCTGAGGAACCATAGATGGATAAAAAGCTCGTTCTAGGACAGGTGGGATAGGAATAGTAATAGTTATTATACAGTGGTGGCTGGTCTTGTCTGCCTGGTGGCTGGCTCTGCTGATGTGACATAGCAGACCTTGGGAGGAGCAGGAGCATACCGGGCAATTGCCCTTGCAGTTTCATCACCATGGTTTTCTGATCCAGGTTAAGAAGCTTGTTGATTCCCCCATGATAATTTTAGTCGTAAACCCTTTATCACAAGTTTGTTTAAGAGCTCTCCTGCTGCATTTTCAGCATATTCTCGTGGTGTAGATTACAAAAGCGCATGCGTTAACAGACCAGACGTACAGCTTCAATTTCCCCAAGGGTATAGAAGTGGTCTCAAAGATCCTGCTCAGTTACTCTTTTCATCGATTCCACCAATAATACAAGGTTAGAATACTCTCATCTTCTGGAGGGACACGGGATGGCATATCACCTGCCTTGTTCAGGAGCCTAACTTCCACTCGATCATTCTTTTTGAAAAAAAATCAAATAATCCACGAGACAAATAGACTGCAGGAAGTCTAGTAAATGATTAGTTTCTAATTTAAGAGCCAAAGACGTGGCAAAACCAAATTATGGACCAAATAAAATGGCTGGTGATATGGTACCCCCTTGTTTAGATCATGGAGGCGCCCATTTACCTTTCTATCTTATATGGCCACCTGTATTATTTTGGGGTACTCATTCACAAAATTGTTCCCATTTCTATACACGAGGCAATTTAATCCCAAAAAAAAAACTGGCGCTGGTTCCTCTTGCCTGTGTCCAATGTGTCTTAAAACAATTCATTTAAGGACACACTTTTTATTTTTTTAGACAAGACCCTAAGTTCTCTCCAAGAAAACAGGAGGGGGGGAGGAGATCTCCCTCTCGTTCCAAGTAGCAGTTTACTGTTAAGATGCGAGATCTTCTACAATTTCACAAGATTGCATTCCAAGTTCTTTACTCATACAGTAGCAAAGGTGGATTTAAGCCTTCTTCAAATTCTTTAGCAACCATAAAGACTGATAACAATGCACAGCACTAGTTATTAAGACTTCTTAATCCACAGTCAAGGTGGAATGCTCTTCAGTAACTTTCCACAAAACATGTTTCCTACCAGTCTAGAGGTCGGGAACTAGTATAAAATGATTTCCAACAGATGCTGATTGATAAACAACATCAATAAGATGTGAATTCCACCTCTAACACACAGTGCTTCTTTTAATTAATAATATCCAAATATAAATCAAGGAAATATACAGATAGATAAATGTCTATGCAAGAATTCTATGTTATTAGAATGAAAAAAGCGCACATACCCATAATAATGATCGTTGATATTCTGCTGAGACAATTCTTCCATTTCAGGCATTTCATGACGATAGGAACACTCTGCACCTCTCGTACATGCACCCTTACCATCAAAACTACAAAAACGAGCCCTGTTTCTTTTGTACTATGGAGTTGTTCTTTGAAGTTTCCATATTATCTCGTTTGACTGAGCCTTCCCAAAAGAGGAATCATAATCAATGCCAGCTCTAGCCTAAATAAGATGAATGCACTAAATCTACGTTATTTGTAGTTTCCAGTTTCGAATCATATTTTTCATAGATAACAATCAAACAGAATGCTTGTTGCTGATACTATCATTCCCCTGGTAAAGTAACTTTTACTAGTTTATATGGATTAGACACTCCCATGAATTGTGAAATTGGTATAGCCATAATTAAGTTGTGCAGCTAATTTCAAGGACATTCATGATTCTTTTGTTAGTGCAAAAGTGGTGTAGGACGGTGAAGAATGCAATATATTGAAAAAAAAAGATTTCATAGAAAATGGGGCTGATTTTACTATTTAGAATAGGATACTAAAGGGAGCTAAAGGCCCTATTTTTTTTTTCGTAAGTTGCACATCGATAGATCAAAAGGAGAAGGAAGAAGAGAGTTACATCTTTTAGAAGCTTCTACATACAAGATTACAAATATGCCCATGAACTTATACTAAATTATAAATTAACCTTAGGACTTTTTGACTAATTTTTAACACTCCCTCTTAATTTGTAATTTGCATAATCTTTCTAAAGCGTATGAACTTCTCAATTGTGATTGCTTTGGTGAACACATCCACCAATTGATCATGAGTGTTGATGAACTTCAATTCAATTTCACTTTTCTCCACTAGCTCTCTTAATGAGTGATATCTCAACTCAATGTGCTTTGTTCTTCTATGAAAAATTTGATTTTTAGTCATTACAATGGCCAACATGTTATCACAAAATATTGTTGTTGGGTGTCTTTGCTCACACTTTAAATCCTTGAGAATTTTCCTTAGCCAAACCGCTTCACATGATGCACTTGAAGTTGAAATATACTCGGCTTTGGCGAAGGACAGTGCAACAATGTCTTGCTTCTTTGATTACCATGATATAACTTTACTTCCCAATGTGAAAATGTAACCGGGAGTGCTCATATCATCAATGCAACCGGCCCAATCACTATCGGAATAGCTAGTCAATTCATTTTTATCTTTTCACATTCGTATATCTTATTTCCTTTCACGTATCTCAAAATCCTCTTTGTCGCTTCAAAATGGCTTTTTACTTGGCTTGTTCACGTACCTTTAAACAACACTCACACTATGCACAATATCAGGTCTTGTATTTGTCAAGTAGATCAATGAGCCTGCCAATTTGCTTCATCATCTTTTGATAATGTCATTCAATGCCATGGGAGTAACCACTTCTTTGCAACTAGCCATATTAAACTTTTTCAATAAGTCATCAACATATTTATCTTGAGATGAAAATATTTCACCTTTTTGTTTCACTTGAATGCCAAGAAAATAAGTCATAATCCTCAAATCAGTCATCTCATATTCCTTTTTTATTAAATACTTGAATTCCTTTATCATTCATGGACTATTACTAGTATAAATTAAATCATCCACATAAAGACAAACAATGATAAAATCATATGTACCTTCTTTCTTGACAAAAAGAGATGACTCACTTTGGCTTCTTTGAAATCCATTTTGTTTAAAGTACTTGTCAATCTTGTTATTCTATGCTCTTGGGGCTTGTTTTAGTCCATACAATGTTTTATTGAGTTTATAGACTTTCTCCTCCTTACCCTTGATCTTGTATCCTTGTGGTTGCTCAGCATAGACCTCTTCTTCTAGTTCTCCATTCAAAAATGCTGATTTGACATAAAATTGATAAACTTGCAATTTCAATTGAGCGGCAAGTGCAAGAACAATTTTAATGGTTTCCATCCTTACAACCGAGGCAAAAGTTTTATTGAAATCAATACCAGGTTGTTGTGAATACCCTTTTGCTACCAATCTTGCTTTGTGTTTTTGAATCGAGCCATCTTCATTGAATTTGGTTTTATAAACCCATTTGAAGTCAATCCCATCTTTGTCTTGAGGTCTATCAACTAACTCTCATGTCTTGTTCTTCTCAATCATTTTCATCTCATCATCCATTGCTTTTGTCCAAACTTCCTCCCATGAAGCATCTTCATATTTTGTTAGATCACTTGAAAAAAATGCAATATCACATACGTATTTTTCTTGGAGGTGAATCACTATCCACAATGTTAGGATTAACTTGCTATATACTTAAATCATGTGTTGAGCCATAGTGTGAATGACACTCATGGCTCAACCCATGTGTTGAGCCATGTGTTGTGTCCCAGTATGGGACACGAACAGGGCGCATCATGGCCGAAAAAAGAGAAGGAGATGAGAGAAAGAGAAATAAAATAAACTGATTTCTTATTGCATAACCCTAAAGGAGGAAGAAGAACTCCTCATAAAGAAAAGAGGACAGCGCGGCTCCCTAGGCCCGCACCATCAGTTTGGCCAGATTGGCCCTAATTACCCACTAATTATGCCATTACAGTCCATTATATATTCAGTTACCAAAACGGGCCTGATTACAAGATATATAGCTTTAATCAAAAGGGAAACTAATCTTAGTAATTGATCGAAATAGGATCTGCTCCGTTGTTGTGCTGACGTACACAACACTCCACCACGCTCCGCTTTCGCCTTGTCCTCAAGGCGACCCATCAGGAAAGCGCTCCAAAAACTCGAACTCCATGTGGTCGCAACAAGTAACCATGAAGGCCATGTGGGTATTGAGGCTACAAAACCATAGATGGATGTGTCATCAGCAGATTGATGAGCAGCCCCAAATAAGTCTGATTCCAGTGCCCATGATGGCGGGATTGGCGGCTGGACAAGAACAAATAGCAAACCAGCAATTGTATGCTTGTGAAGCCCTCCATGCAGCCCCTGAAAGAGAGCCTCATTGATTTTATCTTCATACTCATACATGACCTCTTGCCCTTGTTTATTAACTTCTTTCAAACCCTTCCTGAAGAATATCATGGCACCACGTGGTCCACGGAGTGATTTGTGCGTAGTGGTGGTTACAACATCAGCATACTCAAAGGAAGATGGAATAACACCAGCAGCAACAATTAGTTTTGGGTGGAACAGCGCAGCACTTCTCTCCAACTGGTCATAAGCAATATAATCTGTATCTTCATTCAATCAGTACGGCATTGCTTAAAAAATTATGGACGCAGCAGAAATCTTCTTTGTATCAGTCTGATACCCATGGAAGAGATGGCCCTCATGAGAAAGATCAAGAGCCATGAATCTTTCATGCGGTCTCAGAAGGGCAGTATAAACTTGAAAATTAGATGGTGATCCTGACAGCGATTGCACATTCCCTATTGTTCATGCTCGCATTCCGGCAGATGTTGTTCCATTGATAGACTTTCCTAGAACTTCCTGCAAAAATAAGAGATCATCTGAAACCACAGCAGCAGTTAAATGAGCTTGCATCCTCTCACAAATATCGAATACCAATGGCAGCTGATCTCGCCGATAACCAGTAACAATCTGAAAGGGACCAAAGATTTCTCGAGTAACTAGTTCAAAATGGTCATCTTTGAAGATTTCCTCCGGTGAAACAAAAATAGCAGTGGGTTTCATAGCACCATAAATATCTGGTATGGAATGATTTGCTAAAGCTTCACCCCCAAAAAGAAGCTTTGCTCCGGGAATCATAAGCAACTTATCAATATGTTTAAGCATGCTATGGGTTGTGACCGTAAGAACAGAGCCTATAGTCAAATCTTCCAGTTTTCTTCTATCAGCAAGAGATTTTAATTTGGATACCAACTCACTCGACATCCAATTCTCATGAATAAAGAGAATTGACTGTGCAGAGCACTTCCGACCACAACACGCATAGCTTGGATTCATGCATCTAATCTCTTCCTTTGGTGGAGTTCCCAAAAGCTTGCTAATTTCCACAATCTGAGCAACCCCACTTTCTCCAGGAAACAGAGGATGTCCCAGGAGAAGTTCTGCCACCACACACCCCGGTATCAGCTTTTTGGCACTTCCAAAATCACAAAGCTTCAGTTGATGAGAATGAGGATTGACCAACCAGTGTTGTGGTTTGCCATCACGATGGCACACACCAACTGCATTGTGAATGTAAGCAAGAGACCTACATTTCTGATACGAATAGAGTTACACATATATTAATGGCATATATTGATTCATTCTGGTGTAGCGCTTTTGAACTATGTAAAGGGACTCAGAAATATACTCCATCACGAGGTTAAGGAATAGGTCATCTTGCTCAGTCGATGTGTAGAAAGAGTGCTTGAGTTGCACCACATTCAGGTGATCTAGTAACTGTATCACTTGGGGCCCTCTGTGCTTGTATCTTCTAACCTGCAACACCTTTTTTATGGCCACAATCGCTCCACTTTCAAGGCCCTTAGCCTCAAAGACAACACCGAATGAATCACTTCCCACCACCCTTGCAGTCATGTAAGAAATCATTTGTTTTGGTTGTCCAAGCCGACCACCAGTTGTTGCAATAATAATCGGACCCGTCTCTGCCATGTCAATATACGCATTTCCTCCATAGTCTATGGCACCAGGGTACCCTTCACTGTATTTGTTGGTCATGACAGATCCAACAGCTTGCATTACTGATGCTGAAGTAAAATTCGCTTGAGCCACACTGTAATCAATTGTCTCCCCATCATCTTGCTTAGGGGACTCTTCAAACAACTTCATCGTCAGCACAACGGAGCATATCCTATTTCGATCAATTACTAGGATTAGTTTCCTTTTTTATTAAAGCCATATATCTTGTAATCAGGCCCGTTTGGGTAACTGAATATTTAATGGACTGTAATAGCGTAATTAGTGGGTAATTAGGGCCCATCTGGCCAAACTGATGGCGCGGGCCTAGAGAGCCGTGCCCTCCTCTTTTCTTTAAAAGGAGTTCTTGTTCCTCCTTTAGGGTTATGCAATAAGAAACCAGTTTATTTTATTTCTCTTTCCCTCATCTCATCTCCTTCTCCTTTTCTGGCCATGATGCCTCGCCCTGTTCGTGTCCCGTACTGGGACACAGCATTGGTATCAGAGCAGTTCCAATCAGCCACTACGCAAGACGATGTGCTAGACATATGTGCCGCCATCCAACGGCAGATTGAACAAATCGCCGAAACCCAAAGGGCCGCCGCCGTTCAGCTACCGGCCATGTCGCCGACGGCTCCGCCGCCGCTGACACCGCCACCGCCACCTAGCACTGCCGCCTGGTACCCCTCCCAGCCACAGTGGAACCCACATCATCACCCATGGTCGCAACATCCTTCCTCCTCCCACGGTCGTTTTTCCTACCCACAACCACCTCCGCCGTCCTACGAGTCTCCTCACAGTCGTTTCAAGCATATGGCAAGTTGATCCTAACAATGTGGATAGTGATTCACCTCCAAGAAAAGTATGTTCTTTTCAAGAAATCTATAATGAATGTGATGTATTTTTTTCATATGATCCAACAAAATATGAGGATGCCTCAAGGAGGAGGAAGTTTGGACAAAAGCAATGGATGATAAGATGAAAATGATTGAGAAAAATAAAACATGGAAGTTAGTTGATAGACGTCAAGAGAAAGATGTGATTGGTTTGAAATTGGTTTATAAAACCAAGTTCAATGAAGATGTTCGATTCAAAAACACAAAACAAGATTGGTAGCAAAACGGTATTCACAACAACCCAGTATTGATTTCAATGAAACTTTTACCCCGGTTGAAAGGATGGAAACCATTAAAATTGTTCTTGCACTTGCCGCTCAATTGAAATTGCAAATTTATCAATCTCATGTCAAATCAGCCTTTTTGAATGGAGAACTAAAAGAAGAGGTCTATGCTGAGCAACCACAAGGATACAAGATCAAGGGTAAGGAGGAGAAAGTCTATAAACTCAATAAAGCATTGTATGGACTAAAACAAGCCCCAAGAGCATAGAATAACAAGATTGACAAGTATTTCAAACAAAATGGATTCCAAAGAAACCAAAATGAACCATCCCTTTATGTTAATAAAACCAAATTGGCGGATGAATCTACTTACAGAAGCCTTGTTGGCTCATTAATCTACTTGACAAATACAGGACCTAATATTGTGCACAGTGTGAGTGTTGTCTTAAGGTACATGAACAAGCCAAGTAAAAAGCTATTTTGAAGCGGCAAAGAGGATTTTGAGATATGTAAAAGGAACAAAGATTTTTGGGTTGAAATATGAATGTGAAAATGGAAAATTAATTGATTGGTTATTCCAATAGTGATTGGGCCGATTGCATTGATGGAAGGACAAAGCACATTGAGTTGAGACATCACTACTTAAGAGAGCTAGTGGAGAAAGATAAAATTGAATTGAAGTTCATCAACACTCATGATCAATAGGCGGATGTCTTCACCAAAGCATTCACAAGTGAGAAGTTGATACACTTTAGAAAGATTATGCAAATTACAAATTAAGAGGGGTGCTAAAAATTGGTCAAAGAGTCCTAAGGTTAATTTGTAATTTGATATAAGTTCATGGGCATGTATGTAATCTTGTATGTAGAAGCTTCTAGAAGAAGCAACTCTCTTTATTTTTGATCCATCCATAAGCAACTTATAAAAAAAAATAGACTTTAGCCCCCATTTTGTATCACATTCCAAATAGTGAAATCAGCTCCATTTTCTATAAAATCTCTCTTTATTTTTCAATACATTGTATTCTCCACCATCCTATACACACCACTTTTGCACTAACAAATTTAGTATCAAAGCCAAATTTTTTGGCTCAATTGCTGCTAAAATTAGCCCCATTCCAAATAGTAAAATCAGCCCCATTTTCTATAAAACCTCTCTTTATTTTTCAATACATTGCATTCACACCACTTTTGCACTAACATCTTTAGGGGGAGTTAGGTCATGAAAAATCAGCCCATGCTAGATTACCCAAAATCCAATTGGGGCTTGATTTAGGGGCCGTTTGGGGCGTGATTAAAAGCAAAATATCCACCGTGGATGTTTTGCTACACTGTAGCATTCATGTTTTTTTCATATCCAGCTGAAACACCTCAGGTCGTGTTTCACGCTAGATATGGAAAAAACATGAATGCTACAGTGGACGTCCAAAATCCACTTTGGATATTTTGGCTTTTTCACGGCCCAAACGGCCCCTTAGCATAATCTAGGGTTGGATGTGGATGGGTGGATAAAACCAAAAAATCCATCGTCTAGCCCCATCTAGCTAATAGACCTCCTAAGGTATATTGGCAGGATGTGATTAAAATCAAATGGTCAAAGGCCATATCCAAGTCAAAGGCAATGATGGGGTAAATTTTTTTTTATGCTAACAAAACCAACATCCAGCAATAAAACCATCATTAAAGGAAATGATGGCCTGAATATAATTCACCATCCACAAACGGCCAATTCATGACCCAAACAATCATAACTAAAATGTCTTTATTCAAATGAAACTTCAAAGGAAATACTACTTTCACAATATTTTAAGTTACCATCATAATTCAAGGAAGCAACTGATGTAGACAAGGACAAGTAGGCAAAAGAGTAACAAACATACCATTCGATCATGCTCCTCAGCAAAATACTCCCTATTCATGTCACTTTTTGGAACAGCATAATTGAAGTTCATGGACAAGGCAGTATCTCGAACCTGTACAGGAAGCCCATACTTGAGTTCCAAAAGGCAGAACTGGCACACATTATTCAGCTTAATGCATGTTTGAAATATTTCTGTCTTTTAATATCTTGCGTCTTGACCAGGCATCCATCGGAAAACCGTGAATGGTTGTGGCTAGCATGAGAACTGTCGATCCATGCTAGGCAAAACAAAGGTAGCTTAGTAAGTATTCCCTCCGTCCTGTTTTAATATCTCCATCTGAATAAATGTTAATTTTTATTGGATGGTGGATACCATAACTAATAGGGGAAAGAAGAGGTTTAAAATCTACTTAAATTGACCATACCGAGCATCTAAAATGGGATTGTCCTCTTTGCCAGATAAAGCATCTAAAATAGGATGTGGGGGGATAATAAAATAAGCAGCTATGCAGAATAACATATACAAATACACCAAATGTATAAAAACAAAAAAGTAAAGAGATGCCATAAACAAAATAACATAAGCAGACATTTCATTCATCAAATGGTAACTAAGCATTAATTACACCGTTACTTGCCTGACAAAACGAATTTAAGGAAATACAAGATATAATAACTGGAAGTTTTTCAATTAAGCCACAAGTCCTGCGAAAAAAAGTAATGATCATGGAGGAACAAGCTCAAGACATCCATATTAAGAATTATAAAGTAGACATCTGGGGCAAAATCCAATATGCAAACTAGAAATATACACACACCAGCCGCAAAAGGAACAATTAAAATACACGGATGAAAATAGAGATACCAAGCAAAAAAAAAGATACATCTAAAACGGTATGTACACATAAACTGCTGATGAAGTCATCAAAACACAAACAAGTTTGCTAAAAACCCATGTACCATAAAAGTAATTTAAGTGACAAAAAACAGTAGATATTGCATGTAAAGTAGATTCATGTACATACCTAGGAGTAACAAATTTTCCAACTATTGTTAAAAAAACAAACTTGATCCTAAATCCCATGTTTCTGAAGCCATACACCCATAGCACACAACAAAAAGAATTCAAACATAGATTCAAATAAAGAAAAGACAAAAACCAATTGAAATCAAACCCTAAAAGCTTATCGCAAAGCTTCAAATTATTCAAATTAAGCTTATTGTAAAACTTATTGCAAAGTTTTAAATAAACCTTAATTCAACTAAATCAATCCTTAGAAGCTTTCGATAAGCTTTGCTAAAATCCAACGGACCACAAAGCTCAAACGTAATTCAAGTAACTAAAAACAGCAAGATATGTCACAGTAAAGTTAATTCATGTATTTAAAACCTAGCAGTAACAAATTTACCAAATATCTAAAGATCCGAAATTTATGCTAAAACCTATGTTTTTGAAGCCATACATCCATAGCACACAACAAGAAATTAGTACCAGTGTGGAAAACTGATTTTTTTTTCTAAGCAAGATTATGAGATGATGGGGAAGTACCATGCGGACGTAGGGGATGTCGCCGAGGCATGACTCGCAGATGATGGGGAAGTCGGAGCGCTCCCATTCGTCGGCCTCCATGTTCCTCAGCAGCCGGTGCGCCATCACCGCCAGAGTCGACAGAGCTCGACTCCGAAAGGGATGACAACGGAGTGTCTAAATTCGGGCCCAGTGGATTGTCGGCTTTGGTTAGGGTGATAATATTTAGAGACGAGTTTACATGAGATCGTTCTCATATAAGGAGCATGAGGCCAATATTTATTGCCGTTAGATTTCGATCAGAGGGTAGATATCAAATCAGTGGGTAGGTGAGTGTGTCCCATGAGATCATTATGAATATTTGTAGCCGTCAGATCAAGATCCAACGGCTACGATTCAAAGTGGCCTCATATAAGCAACTCATTTAAACTTTTCCAAGTTTAAATGAGTTGATTATATGAGGCCACTTTGAATCGTAGCCGTTGGATCTTGATCTGACGGCTACAAATATTCATAATGATCTCACCCACTCTTTGATGGGACACACTCACCTACCCACTGATTTGATATCTACCCTCCGATCGAAATCTAACGGCAATAAATATTGGCCTCATGCTCCTTATATGAGAACGATCTCATGTAAACTCATCTCTATTTATTACTCCATTTTTTTAGTCCATTTTCGTACTGTTTTGTTTCAGGGATACGAAAAAAAACATGGATGCCACAGTAGATGTCTAAAATATACACTTGTGGATGTTTTGTATTAATCACGCCCCAAATGGCCCCTGAACCACAATTTGGGCTTGTGCGGTGAAGAGAAGGTTCATGGTTAACGGAGAAGTTATTAGGTATACGCCATCTACCTGAAGGTTGTGGTCATCACCAATGGTTGATGAACACGATTTCTAAGTGGTTCCCGAGTATGACTTCTCTGGCGCGTACCTAATAATCTCTCTCGGTTGACATGCCAATTAAATTGTAGCCCTCCACGGACGACTCAATTGTTTGAACTATATGAGACTGACGATGGTACATTTTAAGGCTTACATGGTACATGTACTCCCTCAAATGAGGGAAGCAGTTTTTATCAACCTCCAAGCTATCCGCAGCATAGTGACAAGTTTGTGATTCATCTTCAATTCGATCGAAAGTCAATTCGGTTAGTTCGGAGAAATTCGGCATAGTTAGATTCCGAACCACTTAGAAAAACTTGTGTTCAAAAAAGCAAAAAAGATACAATTACAAGGGGGGCGTAATTAGAAGCATTTGGAAAACTAGTGTTAGAAGAGCGCAATGCAGAGCAGTTGGTGAAAGCCCGCTTCGTGGAACTTGGGTAAACAACCAGTGGGTTGAGGGAGATATTGTTCGTTCCTGGTGGTGGCTCTTTTCTGTGTCTGACTGTATGGCAGATCACTCTGATGTCATGGCAAGCGTGTCCCTCCCTCTTCATACAGTAATCCATTTCAAACCTTCTGAGCTGCTGGTGAGACCATCCTCCAAAGGCGGTTGATGGTTGAGCTATGCGACCCTACTAAATCCTTTTCCACTCAGGCTGTGATTTCTAACATTCAGCAGCCCTATTGTGGTAGCAGCTACTACTTCCAACCAGTTTCTTGTTGTCGTTGAATATCCAGAGGATCTTCAGTTTATTTTGGATACTCGTCCATGGTACATCCTGAACACTCACTCTCTTATTGAACCTGTGGAATCGGAGGACTTGGCTGCTTCATTTGTGTTTTAGAAATTTATCACTTGGGTACATGTCTTCTATTTGCCTGTTTCTTATTATCGTGAAGACATTCTCGAGGCTATGTTTAAGGAAGTTGGTGAGCTGTTGGATTGGGAAATTCCATCCCCTTCCAACAGGTTCACCCAACTTTTTGTGAAGCTGGCTCTTAGAACTGATATCCCTCTTCCTCAAGGCGTAATGTTTTTTTTTTATAATTGAAAATTAATATTAAAAGCAAGGGGGATTACAAAAGGTATAGCAATACAACTGAAACCTCAACACTAAAAAGGAAAACACCTAAAAAAATGTGAAAAACAGAAACAATTCCAATTGACTGCTACTAGCTGATTGCACTAGGAACTAGTCAGTCCAGAAATCCAATAGGAATGGATAGTTCAACCGAAATTGCAGAGTGATTTCACGAGGTTGACTAATAATGGCCAGGATCAGAACTTGATGATGAATGTATTTCCCTTCAAATATGCAGTTATTCCTCTCCGGCCAAAGAAAAGTGACATGGAAAGATAGACGTATCTTGAGAAGAATTCCGGCATATTTAAATGATGCTTTGACATATGGGCTGAGCTACAATTTGAGTCGTTAATTACTTGCCTTATGACCCACAGTACATTAACTTCTCATGATATTAACCATTGTCCATTCTATTTTTCACAATTTTCTTGTATTAAGTATGAAAACTAGTGAGCCTACCGCACCTGGTCAAGATAAAGATATGCGATGGACGAGTCTCCTCACGATGGTGATGAAAGTGTCCATAGAAGTTCATTGTCAGTCGGCCTTAAGCACTGATAAACCTCGTGCACTTGCTTATGGTGTCATGTACGTGCCTCGGTCAGGGGCCCTTTTACTTGCCCCACATGACTTGATTCAAAGGTGATCACCAATATAATCGAGCAAAATACGAACCAGTCAACAGCTATATAGAGACTTGCCTTACCATCCCTACTACTTTGGAACTGCTTCAACTTATCATTAATGAAGGAATTAGACAGGACTGGATAGTTCTAGACTTGAAAGAGGAAAAGTGTTTGAATTGGGCAAACCAAACCGGCAAACATGAAATAGAAAGATAACGACATATCGGCAGATTTTTCTTCATTAAGGTACAATGATCAGGTCAAGTTGAGTCCAAGTGAAACCACTTCAACGAAAGCCCCACCAAGTTTCATCACTGTGTAACGTTTAGAGACTCCACATAGAAGCTCAAGCATATCTCAACCATGATATTCTTGGTGATACATGCGACTATAAATTTCTGATTCACTGAGGATCCAGAATTGGACTTGGTTGTGTTCTCATGCAGGTGAGGTAGGTTTCTTTCATGTACAGTATACTTGACATTGCCAATTTAGCATATTTCAAAATTAATTATCCATAGCAAACTTTGAAGAGTTCTCGTGTTTTACATTCGTGTCTCTAGTGCACTTTAGCAAAATGGCGACTCTTTTTTTATACAGAAAAAGGGTGACCCTTTACTTACGGTCATTTCTCTGTTTCTCAGACATAGAATGCTACCCAAATTCGCAATATTTCTGAGGCTGTTTGGGAGGTCATTTCCCACATCAAACAAACTATCACCTTAAATGAAAACAATTTACCTTTCCTACAATCATCCATTGCTATTGCCCCTTTTCGTTGCAGTGTGAAATGCTATAGAGGAAAACGCAAAATATGGGCCTCTCCAAACGTCGTTTTCATCTCATTTGAGGAAAGGACAATGAAAAAATTTAATTTACTTTAACATAATTTTACAACTGAAAAATAATGAAAAAAACAAAGCTATAAATGAAATTAAGGAATTGGTGCTATAAAGTTTGTGTTAATTTGATGACAAAAAGCAAAATGGTAGTTTGAATATATGGAGATTAAGAAGGAGAAAAGGTGGAATTAGTGTTTATAAACTCAAAGGAGGGCTTCTGACATGGTGGGAACAACTTCAGCTTGCATGCCCGAGGAGAAATAACTCCTCCAAATTAATTACCTTGAACAAAACTATATTTTATGGATGTGGTTTTGGGTGATGAATAGGTCGTCTATGTAGTAGGGTTTGGTTTGTATGTGTTGTCTAGGCTCCCCAGTTCACCTTTTTTTGGCATATGTATACCTTAATTTTTACCAAGCTTAACCTGCCATTGAACATGTCATAGCGACAACTTAGTACTCCCTCAAGGTCACTTTTAATAGATAGTGTTTTTTCAAATGAACTAAATTAGTTCATCCGAAAAAACATTGTATCTATTAAAAGTAACAAGAGGGAGTAAGTTTTAGCTGCATTCAGACATAAAAAGAGTATACATTTATTTTGTTGAAAGAAACATTATGATGTCTACAACAGAGAAGAACGAAGCTAAACTATAACAAAATAAATAAACATATACTAATCTGTGATTCTCATTGATAATCCTATTTTGGTCATAGGCCTTACATATATAAAGAGTAAAAATATCCTATTTCTAATAGAAGTAGTAAATCCTAACTAGGAAACACTATTAAATAAGAAATCCTAGTCCTAATAGAAGTAAGAGGTTATAATTGAGTCCATAACATTCCACCACGCTCTGCATCGTCTTGTCCTCAAGACGACCAACCTAGATACTGCTCCAAAAAATTATCCTCGCGCATCCAAGCAGAATCTTCAGGAGCACTGTGTAACTATGCAAAGAGAACTTCAGTAATAACACGCCCACGACGACGAATACGACAGTGCACAAGGATAGCATGAGGCACTGGGCGAGACTCATCGAACGGCAACGGTGGCGGAACAAGCTGCGGAAGAGCAGAAGGATCACCCATAAACTTCCTGAGTCGAGAAACATGAAATACAGGATGAACTATTGAAATAAAAAAAATACAAGAGCGGCCGAGAAAAATACCAATCAGCACTTTGCACAAATAAACAAAATCAAATACTACACAAACTCTCATAGCATAAGCTTGGATACACATAGTTGGACAGAGATAAACATAAACTATGAGTAATCTGGAAAACATAATATATGAGTCCTAGTAGACAACTAACTCATAGGTGAAATAAGAGCCAAATCCAAGAGTGTAAACATGAAGCATCATCCACCAAAGCATAAGAATTCAAATTTTACGATCTCCGGCAACTCCAAACGGTTGGCAAAAAGTCGATTGAAAGTAACTATCCTCCACAACTTTTGCGGAGACATAATTTTTTTTCTTACTTGATGATCCATGAGGTACATGATTAGGACATTGCTTACAAGAGGCAAAGCGGAGTAACGTGTCTGGGCAGCAAGTTTGCCGCCGGTAGTCAAGCATATCCATGAATGGACATATCCATTCTTTTTATCCGCTTTATTACATCAGCCAATCTTTCCTTCTAATTAGTAGAGTAAATCCCCCACCCAGGTTTCTTGCAAGCAAAACTAAAAGAGAGAGCAGCAACCTGGTGGAATTGGATCAAAACTGTACAATAATTTAGCTGATATTTATTTGAGAAGGGTTTACATGAGATCGTTCTCATATAAGGAGCATGAGGCCAATCTTTATAACCATTGGATTCCGATCGGAGGATGGATATTAAATCATTGAGTAGGTGAGTGTGTCACATCAGGGAGTGGGTGAGATCATTATGGCTATTTGTAGCCGTTAGATCAAGATCCAAGGGCTACAATTTAAAGTGGCCTCATATAAGCAATATGAGAGCGATCTCATTTAAACTTTTTCCTATTTATTTTCTCTTTTTTGGTAAAATAAGAGGTCGAAGATATGATATGTTAAATGTAATACTTTACCTTAATATCTTTGCCAGTGAGTTTCTAATCCTTCAGATTGTATAACTCAAGAATTATGGACGCAGCAGAAATCTTCTTTGTATCAGTCTGATACCCATGGAAGAGATGGCCCTCATGAGAAAGATCAAGAGCCATGAATCTTTCATGCGGTCTCAGAAGGGCAGTATAAACTTGAAAATTAGATGGTGATCCTGACAGCGATTGCACATTCCCTATTGTTCATGCTCGCATTCCGGCAGATGTTGTTCCATTGATAGACTTTCCTAGAACTTCCTGCAAAAATAAGAGATCATCTGAAACCACAGCAGCAGTTAAATGAGCTTGCATCCTCTCACAAATATCGAATACCAATGGCAGCTGATCTCGCCGATAACCAGTAACAATCTGAAAGGGACCAAAGATTTCTCGAGTAACTAGTTCAAAATGGTCATCTTTGAAGATTTCCTCCGGTGAAACAAAAATAGCAGTGGGTTTCATAGCACCATAAATATCTGGTATGGAATGATTTGCTAAAGCTTCACCCCCAAAAAGAAGCTTTGCTCCGGGAATCATAAGCAACTTATCAATATGTTTAAGCATGCTATGGGTTGTGACCGTAAGAACAGAGCCTATAGTCAAATCTTCCAGTTTTCTTCTATCAGCAAGAGATTTTAATTTGGATACCAACTCACTCGACATCCAATTCTCATGAATAAAGAGAATTGACTGTGCAGAGCACTTCCGACCACAACACGCATAGCTTGGATTCATGCATCTAATCTCTTCCTTTGGTGGAGTTCCCAAAAGCTTGCTAATTTCCACAATCTGAGCAACCCCACTTTCTCCAGGAAACAGAGGATGTCCCAGGAGAAGTTCTGCCACCACACACCCCGGTATCAGCTTTTTGGCACTTCCAAAATCACAAAGCTTCAGTTGATGAGAATGAGGATTGACCAACCAGTGTTGTGGTTTGCCATCACGATGGCACACACCAACTGCATTGTGAATGTAAGCAAGAGACCTACATTTCTGATACGAATAGAGTTACACATATATTAATGGCATATATTGATTCATTCTGGTGTAGCGCTTTTGAACTATGTAAAGGGACTCAGAAATATACTCCATCACGAGGTTAAGGAATAGGTCATCTTGCTCAGTCGATGTGTAGAAAGAGTGCTTGAGTTGCACCACATTCAGGTGATCTAGTAACTGTATCACTTGGGGCCCTCTGTGCTTGTATCTTCTAACCTGCAACACCTTTTTTATGGCCACAATCGCTCCACTTTCAAGGCCCTTAGCCTCAAAGACAACACCGAATGAATCACTTCCCACCACCCTTGCAGTCATGTAAGAAATCATTTGTTTTGGTTGTCCAAGCCGACCACCAGTTGTTGCAATAATAATCGGACCCGTCTCTGCCATGTCAATATACGCATTTCCTCCATAGTCTATGGCACCAGGGTACCCTTCACTGTATTTGTTGGTCATGACAGATCCAACAGCTTGCATTACTGATGCTGAAGTAAAATTCGCTTGAGCCACACTGTAATCAATTGTCTCCCCATCATCTTGCTTAGGGGACTCTTCAAACAACTTCATCGTCAGCACAACGGAGCATATCCTATTTCGATCAATTACTAGGATTAGTTTCCTTTTTTATTAAAGCCATATATCTTGTAATCAGGCCCGTTTGGGTAACTGAATATTTAATGGACTGTAATAGCGTAATTAGTGGGTAATTAGGGCCCATCTGGCCAAACTGATGGCGCGGGCCTAGAGAGCCGTGCCCTCCTCTTTTCTTTAAAAGGAGTTCTTGTTCCTCCTTTAGGGTTATGCAATAAGAAACCAGTTTATTTTATTTCTCTTTCCCTCATCTCATCTCCTTCTCCTTTTCTGGCCATGATGCCTCGCCCTGTTCGTGTCCCGTACTGGGACACAGCATTGGTATCAGAGCAGTTCCAATCAGCCACTACGCAAGACGATGTGCTAGACATATGTGCCGCCATCCAACGGCAGATTGAACAAATCGCCGAAACCCAAAGGGCCGCCGCCGTTCAGCTACCGGCCATGTCGCCGACGGCTCCGCCGCCGCTGACACCGCCACCGCCACCTAGCACTGCCGCCTGGTACCCCTCCCAGCCACAGTGGAACCCACATCATCACCCATGGTCGCAACATCCTTCCTCCTCCCACGGTCGTTTTTCCTACCCACAACCACCTCCGCCGTCCTACGAGTCTCCTCACAGTCGTTTCAAGCATATGGCAAGTTGATCCTAACAATGTGGATAGTGATTCACCTCCAAGAAAAGTATGTTCTTTTCAAGAAATCTATAATGAATGTGATGTATTTTTTTCATATGATCCAACAAAATATGAGGATGCCTCAAGGAGGAGGAAGTTTGGACAAAAGCAATGGATGATAAGATGAAAATGATTGAGAAAAATAAAACATGGAAGTTAGTTGATAGACGTCAAGAGAAAGATGTGATTGGTTTGAAATTGGTTTATAAAACCAAGTTCAATGAAGATGTTCGATTCAAAAACACAAAACAAGATTGGTAGCAAAACGGTATTCACAACAACCCAGTATTGATTTCAATGAAACTTTTACCCCGGTTGAAAGGATGGAAACCATTAAAATTGTTCTTGCACTTGCCGCTCAATTGAAATTGCAAATTTATCAATCTCATGTCAAATCAGCCTTTTTGAATGGAGAACTAAAAGAAGAGGTCTATGCTGAGCAACCACAAGGATACAAGATCAAGGGTAAGGAGGAGAAAGTCTATAAACTCAATAAAGCATTGTATGGACTAAAACAAGCCCCAAGAGCATAGAATAACAAGATTGACAAGTATTTCAAACAAAATGGATTCCAAAGAAACCAAAATGAACCATCCCTTTATGTTAATAAAACCAAATTGGCGGATGAATCTACTTACAGAAGCCTTGTTGGCTCATTAATCTACTTGACAAATACAGGACCTAATATTGTGCACAGTGTGAGTGTTGTCTTAAGGTACATGAACAAGCCAAGTAAAAAGCTATTTTGAAGCGGCAAAGAGGATTTTGAGATATGTAAAAGGAACAAAGATTTTTGGGTTGAAATATGAATGTGAAAATGGAAAATTAATTGATTGGTTATTCCAATAGTGATTGGGCCGATTGCATTGATGGAAGGACAAAGCACATTGAGTTGAGACATCACTACTTAAGAGAGCTAGTGGAGAAAGATAAAATTGAATTGAAGTTCATCAACACTCATGATCAATAGGCGGATGTCTTCACCAAAGCATTCACAAGTGAGAAGTTGATACACTTTAGAAAGATTATGCAAATTACAAATTAAGAGGGGTGCTAAAAATTGGTCAAAGAGTCCTAAGGTTAATTTGTAATTTGATATAAGTTCATGGGCATGTATGTAATCTTGTATGTAGAAGCTTCTAGAAGAAGCAACTCTCTTTATTTTTGATCCATCCATAAGCAACTTATAAAAAAAAATAGACTTTAGCCCCCATTTTGTATCACATTCCAAATAGTGAAATCAGCTCCATTTTCTATAAAATCTCTCTTTATTTTTCAATACATTGTATTCTCCACCATCCTATACACACCACTTTTGCACTAACAAATTTAGTATCAAAGCCAAATTTTTTGGCTCAATTGCTGCTAAAATTAGCCCCATTCCAAATAGTAAAATCAGCCCCATTTTCTATAAAACCTCTCTTTATTTTTCAATACATTGCATTCACACCACTTTTGCACTAACATCTTTAGGGGGAGTTAGGTCATGAAAAATCAGCCCATGCTAGATTACCCAAAATCCAATTGGGGCTTGATTTAGGGGCCGTTTGGGGCGTGATTAAAAGCAAAATATCCACCGTGGATGTTTTGCTACACTGTAGCATTCATGTTTTTTTCATATCCAGCTGAAACACCTCAGGTCGTGTTTCACGCTAGATATGGAAAAAACATGAATGCTACAGTGGACGTCCAAAATCCACTTTGGATATTTTGGCTTTTTCACGGCCCAAACGGCCCCTTAGCATAATCTAGGGTTGGATGTGGATGGGTGGATAAAACCAAAAAATCCATCGTCTAGCCCCATCTAGCTAATAGACCTCCTAAGGTATATTGGCAGGATGTGATTAAAATCAAATGGTCAAAGGCCATATCCAAGTCAAAGGCAATGATGGGGTAAATTTTTTTTTATGCTAACAAAACCAACATCCAGCAATAAAACCATCATTAAAGGAAATGATGGCCTGAATATAATTCACCATCCACAAACGGCCAATTCATGACCCAAACAATCATAACTAAAATGTCTTTATTCAAATGAAACTTCAAAGGAAATACTACTTTCACAATATTTTAAGTTACCATCATAATTCAAGGAAGCAACTGATGTAGACAAGGACAAGTAGGCAAAAGAGTAACAAACATACCATTCGATCATGCTCCTCAGCAAAATACTCCCTATTCATGTCACTTTTTGGAACAGCATAATTGAAGTTCATGGACAAGGCAGTATCTCGAACCTGTACAGGAAGCCCATACTTGAGTTCCAAAAGGCAGAACTGGCACACATTATTCAGCTTAATGCATGTTTGAAATATTTCTGTCTTTTAATATCTTGCGTCTTGACCAGGCATCCATCGGAAAACCGTGAATGGTTGTGGCTAGCATGAGAACTGTCGATCCATGCTAGGCAAAACAAAGGTAGCTTAGTAAGTATTCCCTCCGTCCTGTTTTAATATCTCCATCTGAATAAATGTTAATTTTTATTGGATGGTGGATACCATAACTAATAGGGGAAAGAAGAGGTTTAAAATCTACTTAAATTGACCATACCGAGCATCTAAAATGGGATTGTCCTCTTTGCCAGATAAAGCATCTAAAATAGGATGTGGGGGGATAATAAAATAAGCAGCTATGCAGAATAACATATACAAATACACCAAATGTATAAAAACAAAAAAGTAAAGAGATGCCATAAACAAAATAACATAAGCAGACATTTCATTCATCAAATGGTAACTAAGCATTAATTACACCGTTACTTGCCTGACAAAACGAATTTAAGGAAATACAAGATATAATAACTGGAAGTTTTTCAATTAAGCCACAAGTCCTGCGAAAAAAAGTAATGATCATGGAGGAACAAGCTCAAGACATCCATATTAAGAATTATAAAGTAGACATCTGGGGCAAAATCCAATATGCAAACTAGAAATATACACACACCAGCCGCAAAAGGAACAATTAAAATACACGGATGAAAATAGAGATACCAAGCAAAAAAAAAGATACATCTAAAACGGTATGTACACATAAACTGCTGATGAAGTCATCAAAACACAAACAAGTTTGCTAAAAACCCATGTACCATAAAAGTAATTTAAGTGACAAAAAACAGTAGATATTGCATGTAAAGTAGATTCATGTACATACCTAGGAGTAACAAATTTTCCAACTATTGTTAAAAAAACAAACTTGATCCTAAATCCCATGTTTCTGAAGCCATACACCCATAGCACACAACAAAAAGAATTCAAACATAGATTCAAATAAAGAAAAGACAAAAACCAATTGAAATCAAACCCTAAAAGCTTATCGCAAAGCTTCAAATTATTCAAATTAAGCTTATTGTAAAACTTATTGCAAAGTTTTAAATAAACCTTAATTCAACTAAATCAATCCTTAGAAGCTTTCGATAAGCTTTGCTAAAATCCAACGGACCACAAAGCTCAAACGTAATTCAAGTAACTAAAAACAGCAAGATATGTCACAGTAAAGTTAATTCATGTATTTAAAACCTAGCAGTAACAAATTTACCAAATATCTAAAGATCCGAAATTTATGCTAAAACCTATGTTTTTGAAGCCATACATCCATAGCACACAACAAGAAATTAGTACCAGTGTGGAAAACTGATTTTTTTTTCTAAGCAAGATTATGAGATGATGGGGAAGTACCATGCGGACGTAGGGGATGTCGCCGAGGCATGACTCGCAGATGATGGGGAAGTCGGAGCGCTCCCATTCGTCGGCCTCCATGTTCCTCAGCAGCCGGTGCGCCATCACCGCCAGAGTCGACAGAGCTCGACTCCGAAAGGGATGACAACGGAGTGTCTAAATTCGGGCCCAGTGGATTGTCGGCTTTGGTTAGGGTGATAATATTTAGAGACGAGTTTACATGAGATCGTTCTCATATAAGGAGCATGAGGCCAATATTTATTGCCGTTAGATTTCGATCAGAGGGTAGATATCAAATCAGTGGGTAGGTGAGTGTGTCCCATGAGATCATTATGAATATTTGTAGCCGTCAGATCAAGATCCAACGGCTACGATTCAAAGTGGCCTCATATAAGCAACTCATTTAAACTTTTCCAAGTTTAAATGAGTTGATTATATGAGGCCACTTTGAATCGTAGCCGTTGGATCTTGATCTGACGGCTACAAATATTCATAATGATCTCACCCACTCTTTGATGGGACACACTCACCTACCCACTGATTTGATATCTACCCTCCGATCGAAATCTAACGGCAATAAATATTGGCCTCATGCTCCTTATATGAGAACGATCTCATGTAAACTCATCTCTATTTATTACTCCATTTTTTTAGTCCATTTTCGTACTGTTTTGTTTCAGGGATACGAAAAAAAACATGGATGCCACAGTAGATGTCTAAAATATACACTTGTGGATGTTTTGTATTAATCACGCCCCAAATGGCCCCTGAACCACAATTTGGGCTTGTGCGGTGAAGAGAAGGTTCATGGTTAACGGAGAAGTTATTAGGTATACGCCATCTACCTGAAGGTTGTGGTCATCACCAATGGTTGATGAACACGATTTCTAAGTGGTTCCCGAGTATGACTTCTCTGGCGCGTACCTAATAATCTCTCTCGGTTGACATGCCAATTAAATTGTAGCCCTCCACGGACGACTCAATTGTTTGAACTATATGAGACTGACGATGGTACATTTTAAGGCTTACATGGTACATGTACTCCCTCAAATGAGGGAAGCAGTTTTTATCAACCTCCAAGCTATCCGCAGCATAGTGACAAGTTTGTGATTCATCTTCAATTCGATCGAAAGTCAATTCGGTTAGTTCGGAGAAATTCGGCATAGTTAGATTCCGAACCACTTAGAAAAACTTGTGTTCAAAAAAGCAAAAAAGATACAATTACAAGGGGGGCGTAATTAGAAGCATTTGGAAAACTAGTGTTAGAAGAGCGCAATGCAGAGCAGTTGGTGAAAGCCCGCTTCGTGGAACTTGGGTAAACAACCAGTGGGTTGAGGGAGATATTGTTCGTTCCTGGTGGTGGCTCTTTTCTGTGTCTGACTGTATGGCAGATCACTCTGATGTCATGGCAAGCGTGTCCCTCCCTCTTCATACAGTAATCCATTTCAAACCTTCTGAGCTGCTGGTGAGACCATCCTCCAAAGGCGGTTGATGGTTGAGCTATGCGACCCTACTAAATCCTTTTCCACTCAGGCTGTGATTTCTAACATTCAGCAGCCCTATTGTGGTAGCAGCTACTACTTCCAACCAGTTTCTTGTTGTCGTTGAATATCCAGAGGATCTTCAGTTTATTTTGGATACTCGTCCATGGTACATCCTGAACACTCACTCTCTTATTGAACCTGTGGAATCGGAGGACTTGGCTGCTTCATTTGTGTTTTAGAAATTTATCACTTGGGTACATGTCTTCTATTTGCCTGTTTCTTATTATCGTGAAGACATTCTCGAGGCTATGTTTAAGGAAGTTGGTGAGCTGTTGGATTGGGAAATTCCATCCCCTTCCAACAGGTTCACCCAACTTTTTGTGAAGCTGGCTCTTAGAACTGATATCCCTCTTCCTCAAGGCGTAATGTTTTTTTTTTATAATTGAAAATTAATATTAAAAGCAAGGGGGATTACAAAAGGTATAGCAATACAACTGAAACCTCAACACTAAAAAGGAAAACACCTAAAAAAATGTGAAAAACAGAAACAATTCCAATTGACTGCTACTAGCTGATTGCACTAGGAACTAGTCAGTCCAGAAATCCAATAGGAATGGATAGTTCAACCGAAATTGCAGAGTGATTTCACGAGGTTGACTAATAATGGCCAGGATCAGAACTTGATGATGAATGTATTTCCCTTCAAATATGCAGTTATTCCTCTCCGGCCAAAGAAAAGTGACATGGAAAGATAGACGTATCTTGAGAAGAATTCCGGCATATTTAAATGATGCTTTGACATATGGGCTGAGCTACAATTTGAGTCGTTAATTACTTGCCTTATGACCCACAGTACATTAACTTCTCATGATATTAACCATTGTCCATTCTATTTTTCACAATTTTCTTGTATTAAGTATGAAAACTAGTGAGCCTACCGCACCTGGTCAAGATAAAGATATGCGATGGACGAGTCTCCTCACGATGGTGATGAAAGTGTCCATAGAAGTTCATTGTCAGTCGGCCTTAAGCACTGATAAACCTCGTGCACTTGCTTATGGTGTCATGTACGTGCCTCGGTCAGGGGCCCTTTTACTTGCCCCACATGACTTGATTCAAAGGTGATCACCAATATAATCGAGCAAAATACGAACCAGTCAACAGCTATATAGAGACTTGCCTTACCATCCCTACTACTTTGGAACTGCTTCAACTTATCATTAATGAAGGAATTAGACAGGACTGGATAGTTCTAGACTTGAAAGAGGAAAAGTGTTTGAATTGGGCAAACCAAACCGGCAAACATGAAATAGAAAGATAACGACATATCGGCAGATTTTTCTTCATTAAGGTACAATGATCAGGTCAAGTTGAGTCCAAGTGAAACCACTTCAACGAAAGCCCCACCAAGTTTCATCACTGTGTAACGTTTAGAGACTCCACATAGAAGCTCAAGCATATCTCAACCATGATATTCTTGGTGATACATGCGACTATAAATTTCTGATTCACTGAGGATCCAGAATTGGACTTGGTTGTGTTCTCATGCAGGTGAGGTAGGTTTCTTTCATGTACAGTATACTTGACATTGCCAATTTAGCATATTTCAAAATTAATTATCCATAGCAAACTTTGAAGAGTTCTCGTGTTTTACATTCGTGTCTCTAGTGCACTTTAGCAAAATGGCGACTCTTTTTTTATACAGAAAAAGGGTGACCCTTTACTTACGGTCATTTCTCTGTTTCTCAGACATAGAATGCTACCCAAATTCGCAATATTTCTGAGGCTGTTTGGGAGGTCATTTCCCACATCAAACAAACTATCACCTTAAATGAAAACAATTTACCTTTCCTACAATCATCCATTGCTATTGCCCCTTTTCGTTGCAGTGTGAAATGCTATAGAGGAAAACGCAAAATATGGGCCTCTCCAAACGTCGTTTTCATCTCATTTGAGGAAAGGACAATGAAAAAATTTAATTTACTTTAACATAATTTTACAACTGAAAAATAATGAAAAAAACAAAGCTATAAATGAAATTAAGGAATTGGTGCTATAAAGTTTGTGTTAATTTGATGACAAAAAGCAAAATGGTAGTTTGAATATATGGAGATTAAGAAGGAGAAAAGGTGGAATTAGTGTTTATAAACTCAAAGGAGGGCTTCTGACATGGTGGGAACAACTTCAGCTTGCATGCCCGAGGAGAAATAACTCCTCCAAATTAATTACCTTGAACAAAACTATATTTTATGGATGTGGTTTTGGGTGATGAATAGGTCGTCTATGTAGTAGGGTTTGGTTTGTATGTGTTGTCTAGGCTCCCCAGTTCACCTTTTTTTGGCATATGTATACCTTAATTTTTACCAAGCTTAACCTGCCATTGAACATGTCATAGCGACAACTTAGTACTCCCTCAAGGTCACTTTTAATAGATAGTGTTTTTTCAAATGAACTAAATTAGTTCATCCGAAAAAACATTGTATCTATTAAAAGTAACAAGAGGGAGTAAGTTTTAGCTGCATTCAGACATAAAAAGAGTATACATTTATTTTGTTGAAAGAAACATTATGATGTCTACAACAGAGAAGAACGAAGCTAAACTATAACAAAATAAATAAACATATACTAATCTGTGATTCTCATTGATAATCCTATTTTGGTCATAGGCCTTACATATATAAAGAGTAAAAATATCCTATTTCTAATAGAAGTAGTAAATCCTAACTAGGAAACACTATTAAATAAGAAATCCTAGTCCTAATAGAAGTAAGAGGTTATAATTGAGTCCATAACATTCCACCACGCTCTGCATCGTCTTGTCCTCAAGACGACCAACCTAGATACTGCTCCAAAAAATTATCCTCGCGCATCCAAGCAGAATCTTCAGGAGCACTGTGTAACTATGCAAAGAGAACTTCAGTAATAACACGCCCACGACGACGAATACGACAGTGCACAAGGATAGCATGAGGCACTGGGCGAGACTCATCGAACGGCAACGGTGGCGGAACAAGCTGCGGAAGAGCAGAAGGATCACCCATAAACTTCCTGAGTCGAGAAACATGAAATACAGGATGAACTATTGAAATAAAAAAAATACAAGAGCGGCCGAGAAAAATACCAATCAGCACTTTGCACAAATAAACAAAATCAAATACTACACAAACTCTCATAGCATAAGCTTGGATACACATAGTTGGACAGAGATAAACATAAACTATGAGTAATCTGGAAAACATAATATATGAGTCCTAGTAGACAACTAACTCATAGGTGAAATAAGAGCCAAATCCAAGAGTGTAAACATGAAGCATCATCCACCAAAGCATAAGAATTCAAATTTTACGATCTCCGGCAACTCCAAACGGTTGGCAAAAAGTCGATTGAAAGTAACTATCCTCCACAACTTTTGCGGAGACATAATTTTTTTTCTTACTTGATGATCCATGAGGTACATGATTAGGACATTGCTTACAAGAGGCAAAGCGGAGTAACGTGTCTGGGCAGCAAGTTTGCCGCCGGTAGTCAAGCATATCCATGAATGGACATATCCATTCTTTTTATCCGCTTTATTACATCAGCCAATCTTTCCTTCTAATTAGTAGAGTAAATCCCCCACCCAGGTTTCTTGCAAGCAAAACTAAAAGAGAGAGCAGCAACCTGGTGGAATTGGATCAAAACTGTACAATAATTTAGCTGATATTTATTTGAGAAGGGTTTACATGAGATCGTTCTCATATAAGGAGCATGAGGCCAATCTTTATAACCATTGGATTCCGATCGGAGGATGGATATTAAATCATTGAGTAGGTGAGTGTGTCACATCAGGGAGTGGGTGAGATCATTATGGCTATTTGTAGCCGTTAGATCAAGATCCAAGGGCTACAATTTAAAGTGGCCTCATATAAGCAATATGAGAGCGATCTCATTTAAACTTTTTCCTATTTATTTTCTCTTTTTTGGTAAAATAAGAGGTCGAAGATATGATATGTTAAATGTAATACTTTACCTTAATATCTTTGCCAGTGAGTTTCTAATCCTTCAGATTGTATAACTCAAGAATCACCTCGTCTAATTCTGCTTTTTTACACCACATTTTAATAGAAGAAAAGTTGACACCTTTAATTGTCAAACAACTCGTACCAATTATATATCTTTAACAATGATCAAATTATTGATTCATTGTATGTCCATACTAATCATAGAATTTTAACCTCTCCTAATTAACTTTGCCAAGCCAAATTTGAATTCACAAGGGGGTCTTAGATACATTGGAATGATTTGGTTAATACAAATTTTCAATTATCCGACAAAATCTCTGTGCCACTTTCGAAGTATTTCTACCTATATTTTCAATTCTCTCTTTATATAATTTCCTTAAGAAACTGCAAAGCTGGGGCATTATAAAGTCCTAAACCCAATATAACACATTTCTCCTTCATCAACATCAGTTATCAGTTGTGCTCCTTGTATTCCGTGGGCTGTGGACATGATCACGCAATCGAAGGGCGGGCATGATCACTCTCTAGTCTCTTCATTACATGCATAATACTTCTGTTGACTGGTTCCACAGGAAAATCCAGGCCATGTATGTCACCACATATATATAAGCCAACAGAAAGTATATAGGTTACCGGAAAATAGTTAATAAACCAACATAAAGTATATATGTTACCGGAAATAGTCAATAAGCCCATCTTAAGCCATCCAATATCCGACGGCAGGAGATGATATCAACAGCCATGCATTAAAACCCGCCTGGCCTTGTATTATGTAGGCTGTGCGATTTCAATCGTGCGATCCGCTCAGGGTCACACAACCAATCAGACCGCCATTTTTTGGAGGGGATCAATCAGACCATGCATCCTTGACAGTGTAAGTCTTGACTTCTCAATTCATCAAGTCAACTTAATTAGCTACCAAAATGACTTATGACCTATTCAATCCTGGCTGCAGTCTTTAAGAACGGTTGGAATAGTTATGGCAGTTTTCTTGCTCCACTGCACCAGACTACGTCACAGGCCCTTCTACTAGACCAAGCCCTCATGTTAATGTACGCGCTTCCCTATCAACTCTCTCTAGAAACCAAGGTTTGAACCAGACAGCCCTCTCTCTACCTCCTAAAGTTTGAAGATCTTCTAGTCAGTCTCTGATTGACTCTCTTCCCTTCTATTTATATACTCTTTTGCTGTCCTTCATTATTCATGTTAAGGACAAGAAGCTATACGTCAAGAACATTTCCAATGGAAGGAAAACCATCCCCAAGGAGAGAGCTGCAAGGCCCCCGCCCCGCCGCCCTTAAGGTGCGAAAAGACTCCCATAAGATCAAGAAGCCCCCGCGGCCATTAGGTGCGTCAGTGCAGCTGCCGTTGCAGCCTCCACCACCGCCAAGGCAGCCGATCATTATCTACACCGTCTCTCCCAAGGTCATTCATGCCGAGGCTAGTGAATTCATGTCATTAGTACAACGTCTTACGGGCAATTCGGTATCATCGTCGTCATCATCTTCTTCTTGTTCAACTTCGGCGCCAGTGGGAAGCGATGGCCTCTCCTCGGCCGCCCGGATGGCGTCAATTGAGAAGGCAAACGCGGGACGAGCCGAGGATACAGCGAGAGTTGATCTTTTCAACGTGTCTACTTCCTCCGACCGCGGTGGTTTATTTCCGTGGATTCTCTCGCCGGCTCCCTTGGCACCACCGCAGACATCTCCGAACTTCTTTTCGCCGATGGCGGATCCAAATCTGCTGAGTTTCCTGCATGAGTTGAGCCCAGCCTTTCATGGCAGCCAGAGCTACATAGAGAGCAGCTTCATGACTAGCCCCACAACAGATTTCTTCTCCACCAACAACATAACTTCTCCCACACCACCTTTTGATCCTTCCAACCATTATTTTCAGGGATTGTGATGCATTTCTATCACTGTCACAAATAGATGGAACCCCCCCCCTGCAAGTGCATGATACACAATGGGTCTTTACTGCTGGCCAGGCCTACTAGGAGTTTGGCCCTACTTTTTTGGCCCATTTTTTGTCCTACACTTGATTTTTGCTCCTTGGATACATTTCTATACTTGGTAATTACTTCCAAAATGAAATAGCACTTCATTTTTTTTCTCTACAATATAGTGTTTAATTACGTCAACATGAGATCAAAATTATGTCATAGTGATCAATGATAGCATTCACTAATTTACTATGATAAATTTGCTTTCGTGAAAGGTGGAAA
Source organism: Houttuynia cordata (assembly GCA_039654745.1). Lineage (NCBI taxonomy): Eukaryota > Viridiplantae > Streptophyta > Magnoliopsida > Piperales > Saururaceae > Houttuynia > Houttuynia cordata. The sequence continues at coordinate 58,558,000 of CM077503.1, forward strand.
AAGGTGGTTTTGGATTAACTTTAAAAAAAAGTTGGGATTTAAGAATATACAATAGAAACCATGTAAGTGTGACTATAATCTAATTGGCTACTATGGTCCACCATAAAAAGTACCCATGTTGGCAATATGCATGAACTTGGGACATGACTTTTCTTCCTTGGATTATTTGTGAGACATGCATCACTTTTGGCTTCTTATATCTCTCCCTTAGAGCCCTTTTTTTGGTGAAATTCACTTATAGCACTTAGTTTCTTTCCCTTTTGTTCCCCTCATGTGAGCAAGAAGGGAGACCTGGAAGTCCTAAGTCACCATTGAACCAAATCTCTTAAACCGGCAGCCAAAAAAAGAATACAGTGATCATTTAACCTTTTCCTTTACTTTCAATCAACTTGGACTATTTTCAGTAACATAACTTGTCCAAAACCACTTTTTAATCCATTCATCCACTTCCAACTTCTAAGAGTTATGGAGCACATGTACAGGCATCTATTGTTTTATATAGAGAGAAGACAAACAATATAAAGACCAAAAATGTCTTTACCTATGCTGGCTAATTGCATTTAAAATTGGGCAAATCAGCTGCACCCATCCTCTGTCTTACGCTTCGTTGCTTTTAATTAATTAAAAAGTATTGGGTTTAATTCAATTTATTCTTTCCGTTATCTGTAATTTTTTGTTTTTCTTTGTATATACAGACTGCATCCTAGTCAGGAAATAAATTATGACATAAAGGTCATAGTAAATTTGTATTTTAGCTTATCACCTCTTCTTCCCTTAAAATAGTAGATGTCTTCCAAGAAGGGTGTGACTATGGCCCATTAAATTTCTTCATTATGGCACATATAGAAAGGACTTATGAGTCAATCAAGCTAAGTTTAGCTTATTTCATATAAGATCAGAACACATTCATTGTATCAGGCATGTTGGAAGGGATGAAACACATCAAATACAATTGACGTAGTTATCTAAAACAAGCTACCTTCTGGCATCTCTTAAAAAGGGGCCCTCAGGTTTCTTCCCCTTAGCCATTTTCCCCATTCATGTCAGCAAGAGAAGACCTACAAGTCAAGTCAATGAACCAAATCTCTTGGACACATCTACACGTTGCATCAAATGGGCAAGGCATTTTTCCTGAGGTCTAATAAAATAATCAGAAAAATGAGCAACCTCTTTATGATTACGTGCAAGTAATTTCTAGAAGACAACCACAATCATTTTCCCAAACCATGTTTAATTGAACAGGATATTTGATTGAACTATTTCAACGTCTATGTTGTCGAGTCAAAACATCTTTGTGTTGTTTTTACTACTAATTCAACCATTTCAGCTGGTTTGACTCTTTGTAAATGGATTCTTTTATTCTTTTTTGGACAAAAATTGAAGAACATAGTTTATCAGAAAGTTTTCTAGTCCAAACTTTTATCGTCTATTAAAATTTAGATCATGGTCGAACATTATTTGAAGCCAACTATACGAGCAACTTAGTGCCAAAAAAAAAACTATACAAGCAACTCCTTAACTTGTTATACTCCCTCTGTCCTATTAATAGTTCTTTTTGGAAGAAAAGTTTGTCCATATGGATAGACGCATTTGGCTCAATATACTCCGTTCAACCATTCAACAAAGATCACTTCTTTTTTTCCAAATGGGATGGAGAGTATATCGGAAGTTGGGTTGGTTGGATCTATCCTAATTGTGGGACAAATCCAAGAATTGGATCCCATTGACATATGTGTGTATGGTGTGCATGAGTTTTACCTACCAAGAAAAAAAAATCTCACTTTCGCGAAATTACTTCAATCCTATTATTTCTACAATTCTAAGTTTTTAGCTACGTTAATATTGAGTGTTTGTATGTAGAGTAGTCAAGGTCAGTGGTGGATGATCAGTTTAGGAAAGGAGGTGAAGAAAAGACCAAAATTGACTGAGAAGAAAAAAGTTCAATTACTTCTAGAGCAAATTGTTATTGGACCCTTTGTCTTCCATTCTACACCACCATGCCTGGGCCACAAGACTAGCCAAGGGCAGCGGGTTTGTCCAGCCGTAGCTGACCTGACCGCAGCCAGCATGGCCAGATGTGGCCACAGACCGAGGACATGAGGCTCTGGAGAGGTGGCAAGGAAGGAGAAGGAGAAGGAGAAGGAGAGGGAAAGAAAAGGTAAGCTTGGAAAAATTGATAAGAGTAAACTTTGAAAATTCGTTCTGTCACTTAATAAAGGAGTGATTCTATGGGTCGACTGCCTATGAACAACAAGGTTAAATATGTACCCAAAAAAAAAACAAGGTTAAATACTGCTCGCTTACTGCATGAGTGCCTTGATGCTCCAGCCTTATGCCCACACTTGAGGCCTATGGTGCGTTAGAGCAAACGCAAATAGCATTTCCTTTTGCTACATGACCATGACGAAAGAAATTTCACACCTTGCTCGCACACCAGCCTGCCCACGTTTATGTGAGCTTACGGCTAGGAGAAAGTCTGCAACGCCCGTGTGGCCCTGAGGGTGTGAGTGGCCTGGCATACGCAGGTGTGCAGCATTTCTCCTGGGATAACATTGTACAGCAGTATTATGTTTAGTCACATGTTACTACTCACCACAGGAAGACAGTCATTATCTACAGAAAAAGGTAGAAATCGCATTTGCAAAAGCTACTGATTTGGGCCTCTTCTTTTTAGATAAGAACATGGGAAGGGTTTACATGAGATCGTTCTCATATAAGGAGCATGAGGCCAATCTTTATAGCCGTTGGATTCCGATCGAAGGATGGATATTAAATCAGTGGGTAGGTGAGTGTATCACATCAAGGAGTGGGTGAGATCATTATGGGTATTTGTAGCCGTCAGATCAAGATCCAACGGCTACAATTCAAAGTGGCCTCATATAAGCAATATGAGAGCGATCTCATATAAACTTTTCCCTAAGAACATATGCATATAGATAGGAAAAAGTTACTATGAGTCCGAGCTCACGCTATGCGTGTGAGCTGAGACGTCCCCATCGGAAGGGTGAGTAGTGATCCAAACACGCTGCCCCATGTATTAAAACCTGCCGTCAGATCAAAATCCAACAGCTCAGATAGTCTAGACACACACCAACATCTGTGAGCCCAGCCCCATATAAATGGGATTGATACATATAATCACAAGTACAAAAAACGCCATTGTCAACAAAATGGGTATCTAGAAGCAACAAGGACCAGACAACCTAGTGAAACCAGAGAGCCAGGAAACCTGATACTGTTTTAACTTTTAAGTGCCCCAAGGTTTAGGAGTCCCTATGACGATTCAACATGGCCATATATGTCATCACCATATTGGTTAGCATTTTCTGTATAGCATTGCAACCAAAAACAAAGTTCTATACAAAAAGGAAAAAAAATACTCCCTCGTCAAAAAAACTCATCTGCATTACAGAATGAATAAAATTTATTGGACCCCTAAGGCCAGTATAAAAACAGAGTTTCCCTCCATCTCGGTGTTTTTGATCTTGGGAGAGCAAACCCAGCCATTTAAAGTTGGACCTGTCTTATTTAAAATCCAGAGTTAACATTTAGGGGCCGTTTGGGGCGTGATTAAAAGCAAAACATCTACAGGCATATCCAGCATAAAACACGACCTGAGGTGTTTCACGCTGGATATGGAAAAAATATAGATGCTACAGTGGACATCCAAAATCCACTCTGAATATTTTGGTTTTTTCACGCCCCAAAGGGCCCCTTAGTTGCCTGCAGATTCATTGCTGGGTCCAGATCTGGTCATGCCTTCCAGTTCAACTACAACAGCAACATCTTCACCGGCAAGATGTCAAAACAAACTATCATAGTTTTGGCACTCGAATGCCTACTAGTAAAGAATGATACTGTGCTATTCAATTATTCATGCACTTCTGAATTTCTTAGAATAAAGTCAGATACTATGCAATTCGGAATCAATTTTAAAATATGTAATTTTTTTCATACAATTCGGAAAGATAAAAAAGAATCCCCTCATCACGTGTGTGGGCCTGCGCCGGATTATTACGGGCCATCAGATTTCAATCCGAGCAGCGCCGCATTAATATCCCTGCATGCAGGTTTTGGATATCCCCTCCCTCCTGTTACACACTCATCAGACCGCAATCTGACGAGGTGCGGTGTCGCTGAGCACAGCAGCGAGCATGAGCCGGGCGCATGCTAACTTTGTCCAATAAAAAATGTAGTCCTTATGTGCTTCCAAAGCATCTATCCTGATAGGATAAGTACATTTAACTATCTTCAGAATTCAATGGTGCAGCAAGTCTCGACCTTTTACTTCGCTTTGATGACTCAAAGTTGATGCCGTTCTTGATCCCACAGTCAATATTAATAGCTTACCTAGGATCAAATTGAGGCCATATCAAGACTCCTAGGAAGTAACAGACCTGGATCACCTTCAACTGGTGGTTTTTTTACTCGTCCCCAGACTTGACAATCACTATTTTAATAGTTATCTAGGCAGAGAGCACTGTCTTCCTCTAAATACTCCCCAAAGATAACACCTACCCTGAAATCCTGCAAAATTAAAGACAAGATCAGGAAGCAGCCTAATATACTTGCAGGAGCAGAAAGCTGCATCACTTACTCCAGTAATCTTTGGGCAACAGAAGTGAAGAGAAGATGAGAAGCTCAGCAGAATCCAGCACTGCACGGAACACCAAATCTTCTTGGTTTACTTCATTAACCAATTTGCCATATTCGCCTTCATCCCTTAATCAATTACAATAAAAACGACAAATCAGCAAACATCTAAACAAACAACGATCAACTGAATCACAAAATCCGTTACCTAAGCCTTTCAGGAAAAAAATAGAGAGCAATGTCATCATCAGTTGGTGGGCTCGCGGAGAACCTAGCTGGCCAGGCTTTAACCCTTGACAGTTTCTCCAAACAAAGTATACCTGCCAACTTGCTTGCCTCTTTGCACACCCTCGAACAGGCTTTGTTGGATAAATGAGCAGCTAATCTGCCATAACTACAACGACCAATATTGAAGCATCCCCTATTAAGAACATTTCAAAATTTAAAATTCATCCTTGCAAAAGACCCAAATGACAAGCAACCAATCATAGCAAAGAGTATTACCCCCAAACAGAACTACCAATTGGTTCTGAATAAAAATAACTCTCGTATTCACTAATTTCATGAATGTCTCGAGTTTCAGATATCTGACCATTTTCAACGACTGCTTTTGAACAGGCAACCCTTTGAATATCACAATTTTCACGCATTTCACTTACTTCATTGGTTTCTAAGACCAGGTCATTCTCAACAGTTGCTAACTCTTCCAAATCTGCAACACTTTGAGTAACCTGGATTTTATCAGTTTCTAAGACTCGATCATGTTTTCCCGCCACTAATTCTGAGCCGGAAATTCCTTTATCTTGCTTACTTAATATCTGGCCGACTTCATTACCATTCATCTCTTCACTAGAGGATGGGTTATCAAATATCAATTCCCTTGCATGCTTTTCCTTTAATATTTCACTTTCATTAACAGAACTTAAAATTTTCTTCTCGTCAATAAATTCAAGCGCCTTGCGCTTATCTAAAGAAATAGTTGCAGTTGCTGCAAATTCTTCCAAGCACTCCTGACAAGACCATATAATTTCTTCTTCAGGATCTGGAACTACATACATACAGTACCTACATGCCAAGGTAAGATCAAATCAGCATAGAGGATTAAGAAATATCATATACATCCTGAGTTATGTAAGCAAAAGTAAAATTGTGAAATTGAACCACCAAACAAAGTTTACAGCTCACCTATGTTCTGCAGATTTTTTGCATTGAAAGCAAAAAACAAGACACTCTTTGAAACCAATAACACCACATGTCTGGCATGCTGCAGCCTGCATGGAAGTCTAAGTGAGTTATAAAATAAAATATGTAAGCACTCACAAACAACTGAACACCAAAGTTATAAAATTTAGCAAAGAAAAAAGAGCACCAAAGTTATAGAAAATGGACCTGAAGCTAATTTGAGATTTGTTATATAATACACACGTCATTGATAACTACGATTGACTTAACTACAGAAACTAACCTAGCAACCTTTCTCAAATCAAAAAAAAAAAAAACAAGAAACAAAGAATGACAAGAATACATAAGCTAAGCAGCTTGCTGTCACAGCTACTTTGACCTTTCTATTTAAATTCCATTAAGAAATATAACACATCAAATTTAACAGTAGGCTGAAATTTTGTAAGATTTTGACAATCATTTACTTTAGTAATTAAGCTGTTCTGAAAAGCTTGAGATGTATCTGACTATAAACCAATTCTATTAAGAAATATAACACATCAAATTTAACAGTAGGCTGAAATTTTGTAAGATTTTGACAATCATTTACTTTAGTAATTAAGCTGTTCTGAAAAGCTTGAGATGTATCTGACTATAATCCAATTCCAATTGAATTCTTTCCCCTTTCAAACAAATCCATCGAATTGAGCATGATTGTATGTGTGATAGCATCTACTATACCAAGAATATCAATTAATTGAATATCACAATTGCTCAGGATAACCTCTTTTACCTTCTAAGGTCTATTTCTTAGTTCAAGATCCCTCTTACTAACTGGAATAAAATAATTAGTAAATCTGTTCTACCCAAAATGGGTGGGAAGGGCCAAAAGGTAATGCAATCTCAAACTTTTTCAGTTGTTATTTTCTCTCTAGGTGTTTTATAAAGCTTCACTTAAAAATCCCAAAGTACTTATTTCCATTGTATATGAATCCCTTGTTAGAGGTTCACAAAAAAATCATTATTAGCGTTGTGAAGAAGATGAAGAGAGAAGAGTTATCATGCTGTAGTCCCAGTGCAGGGGTTTTTATATAAATTGTAGAAAAGAACTACAGACATCAAGCAAAAGTAGCAGCAATGCGGACCTCCAAGCCAGAAAATTGGTGTACCTCCTGGGAAGAATAACAGGTAATGGAATTAGAAAGAAATGGGAGAAGCAGAGAGGGAAAAAGGGAAGAGAAAGATGGTGAGGATAAAGAGAGAGGTAGGAGACTATGAGCAGCAACTTTATTGCTTCTCAATTAATGTACATCCTCATGTGCAGCCTTTGTATAATTTCGATCTTTCCTGATTCAATCACTTCTAACCGATCTAGGAAGTATAACCAACGACAGAAAATAAACTATGCTTAACTCAAACTAGGGAACCAAAACAAAGAAAGCTAAGACGCATAATTCCTATTCAAAATAGAATTAACTGAAAATTGGTGAGATCTGAAATAAATAAATTCCTCAAGGTCCAATGGCAGCAACAAGGGTCATAACATCACACAACGCTCTGCTTACACCTTGCTCGCAAGGCGGCCATTGCGGAAACTGCTCATAGAAGTCATCCATCACCACCCATATAGCATCCTCCCGTGGCTGGTGGAAGTGACCATGGAGAAGTTGTGTCATTAGCTGCTCAAATTGATCCGAAATCTGGGCATCACGCACAGGCTGGCTCCACTAGAAGTAGTCGAACTAAGCGTCAAGGTGCCAAAACCAGTCATCCTGTGATTTTGCCAACATTGCCAGGTCTTAGAAAGCTCATCCTCCGACTGGCTGATGGCTGCACGAGGACCAGAAATGGGCTGATCGTTGCAGTCAGTGGGAGCCAGTTGCTTCTCAGATTAGGGTGGAGGGCTTGAGTAGAATCTGCTCTTCCCCATGTAAGCTACGTACAACTACTTGCGGAATTATGGTAAAAACTTGGGGGTCAAAGGGGAGAAGTAGATAGAGAAAGGGAAGCCAAAAGATAAAGAAGAGGAGGGAGACTACAAACTGAGAATAGTCTAAGCTTATCTCAAACTAGGGAACTAATACTAAGAAGGCTACTTGCTTCAAAAGATGAAGCATACTTGCTACTCAAAATTGGCAAAGTCAGGCCACTCACTAACAGAGCATAAGCAGGTTACTTGAAAGCATATGAGAGATCAAGTAAGAGTCAAAAACTCAGAATAAGCAGCATTAAAAATTGTCCATTAGCTATATCCGGCAACACAAACCCCAAAACACCAATAAAAACTAGAAAAGTGACAGAACTAGCCAAGAACGAGAGAGAGAGAGAGAGAGAGAGAGAGAGACTTGTAATCTTAATTCGGACCAATATAGTACCATGTAAAATTTGATAATGGAGGTAAAAGAGAAGTGAGGAGATAACAAGCTTTAGGCCCAGCATTCAGATTACTTTATTAATGATGGATAACTGGCATAACTACAAAAGGTCCACTATAAAGTTGTCTAACTAATGCTCCACACTTAAGGTGCATAATCCACAGAAATTCCACATGCAATACCACTTCACTCAATAGTTGCCTATTTATCTCACAGAAATTTCAAATACCATCTTTGGAAGCATTATAAAGGAGATATAAAATAGAATATATATATATATATATATATATATATCTATATATATATATTGCTGCCCGATATAGTCCAAATAAGGCACTACCCTATAATCACAACAAAAAACTGTTTATTAGAATGACATACAGGCAACATGGTACAAAAGACATCAGCAGGTTTTAAATTTCGTGTAACGTGTAGAAGTGTATACTAGGTTCCTGCCTGTAAAAGACAAACACTACCAAATAAAGAACTTTCAGTTGAAAATCAGGAATAAACATTTCTGTAGGTTGCTCATGCTAGTTTTGGTATACTGTTATTCTCACTAAAGTTTGTGCATGCACATGCATACTGTATGATTGACATGTAGGGGAAGAAAAGAAAATTTAGAGATAAGGACATTATTAGTGGCCCAACAACTTATCCTCGTATGATTGACATGTAAGAAGTAAAAATAAAAGCGATCCAAAATAAAAGTAAAAATAAAGTAAGCATTCTAGATATTTACGTCAATATGCTTTCATAACAAAGATGGACATCCACTCAACACGTGCAACATGCTCCCTCCTTTTTATCTCAACTATGATATTACCAACACAGACTTCCATTATCAACCATTTTAGAAATCACAGAAAGAGACAAGAACTTAGGAAAGAATACGACTGGGATGGGTTTGGGAAACACGTCAAACTGGATGATGACTGTGAGAAAGGATGGACATAGGAGTTGAACCACTTTAAAGAGAATCAGCCTCCTGCATAAAGAAAAAATATAGAAATATCTATCTAGATTAGAAAGTTGCGAGATTGTATGCTGCCATTGCCATTTATGATCCCTATCGCCAATGTCAACTATCAAGAACATGTCAATTGTACATTTAATCCAAAACCAAAATAAAAAACAAGCTCCACATACTTAATTACTGATGAATCTGGGTTTCTATGAATTACTCTCATACTACTTTTAATTTCTATTTTCCTTTCCTACTCAGTCTGTTTTCTTCATACCAGCTCTTAGATAAAAAAAATATATGCATTAGTGCATTACCCAACTTCAACCATTTTGTTCAACAGCTGAAAATTCACAAAAGAAAAAAAAATCATCTCTAAATAATTCTTCTAGCAAAAAGGCCCTCTAAAGCACAAATTGTTATAGGGAAGTGAAGAAATATTACATCTTGCAAGTCTCCAAATCCTCCCACATGTAAATAATAACAACAAATGAGAAAACGAATCAAACTGCAAAAATATGACAGCGTCCTAATATGATTCCACCATTTTCTCTGCATTTTCAATTAACTTAGATATTAAAGAATTCCAGTTATTAGATTTCAGCAAGACGACATTAAAAATAAAGAAAAATGAAAGAAAGAAAGAACATCAGAAACAACACCCACAGCCATTCTTCCAGCCATGCACAAGGTAATAATTTCCACAAACAACATTAATATGAAGAGTTAGTAAAAGGGGCGTTTGGGTATCAGCCAGAAAGAGAGTGTGAAACATCCAAATAAGACTGAGAATACAAAAAAAACTACCATTTGAGTAGTACAGTGTCATAACTCTACGTGTTATCATGACATCGACTCTATATTATCATTGTTTCCCAAAAGCTCGAGCTGTTAGGAAACGGAAAATCTTATTTATATATATTATACAAGCTTCCACCAAAGCAAGGCACGTGGAACACAATGAGGTACAAATGCCTTCAACTAGACTAGAATCCAAGACTTCCGAGCTCCAATACCATGTAAAATAACCAAATTTCCCAAAAGCTGGAGCTTTTAAGAAACGAAAATATTAGTTATATATTTTGTATTCCAACAATCAGAACAATATCATAAAATTCAAATTGCCAATCGGGTAGAATCATTCTGATCTCCAAATCCCTCTTATAAAAAACATGGCAGCAGAAACAGCAAATTTCTAACATATACTCCCTCCGTCCGAAAAAGGTAGGCACAGTGAGGCAAATTGAATCCTTTAAGCCACAGTGAACAACTAAACATAAGCATAACTGTACTCACTTTTCCGGACACCGAAAAAACGGGAAATGTACCTACTCCTCCCTCCGTCCGAAATTGTTATCACCATAAGGTTTTCCAAAATAAACTAGAATTAGTTCATTTTGGAAAACCTTAAGATGATAATAATTCTGGACGGAGGGAGTACTTTCGGACAGAGTGAGTTTGATGGAAAAAGAGAAAGTGGTAAAGATAATCCAATCCCAACATACCATAATTCAGCTCGAATTCTGCTGGCCAAGATGGGAGAGAGACCAACTTCTTCCCTACTGCCTGGATTGCTCAGCGGAGAAGATCACCAAAAGGGGCCCGGCTACCGAGCGAGGGCTGTAGGGGGGAATGGGGGCTGTAGGGGGGAATGGGGGCTGTTTGGGGCGTGATTATTGCAAAAATATCCAGACTGGATATTGGATATATACTGTAGCAACCATGTGGATTTTTACATCCAGCTGAAACACCTCCTGAGGTGTTTCAGCTGGATATATAAAATATCCAGATGCTACGGTGTTTCAGCTGGATGTTTTGCTACACCGTAGCATCTGGATATTTTATATATCCAGCTGAAACACCTCAGGAGGTGTTTCAGCTGGATGTAAAAATCCACATGGTTGCTACAGTATATATCCAATATCCAGTCTGGATATTTTTGCAATAATCACGCCCCAAACAGCCCCCATTCCCCCCTACAGCCCTCGCCCGGTAGCCGGGGCCCTTTTGGTGATCTTCTCCGCTAAGATTAAATATCGGTCGGTACAACTGGTTAAGGAATTCCGGATCGGTAAAATATCGGTCGACAAGAGACAAAATGTCCTAAATATAGAGGAGACATGTATAAAAAAATATATCAGTACTGGAAAACTAGTTTTTATAATATATTTTTAAAATCTAAATTTTAAAATAATTTATACCAATTTAGACAAAGTATATATTTCAAAATATATATATACTAAGATGGGAAATAAGTGAAAAAGTTATTTTTTTTCTTTTTTTTTTAAAATATTTTAATTTTTTTTAAATATTTTTTACAACATTCCATGGCCTCACCACGTCACTTTTATGCGAGGACATTAGGGAGCCGTCAATCTCTAAGATAAATATTAAGCATAATGCATGTGCATCATTGGTCCTGGAGATTGATGGCACATCACATCGGTAGATCAGCTTTTCAATATGGATGCCCCATTTACACCTATGGATATCCCATGCGGCAAATTAGGTGTAATATACTCCTTTCGTTCTAAAATAATATTCCCTTTGTTTTAAAATACTGTGTATATTTGAAAAAATTCTCATTTTTATTAGACCGTGAAGCCCACAAGGAAGTCACTTACTCCTCTCTAATATCCCATCCAATTCGTATGCTCGTTTACGAACCAAGTTCAAGTTAATCCTTTCAAGTCTCCTCCAATTTTAGAAAGAAGAAGTCACGTGATTTGACAAAATGTAAACAGTATTTTGAAACAGTGAATATTTTCAAATGTACATAATATTTTAGAACAGAGGCAGTATGTTCATTTGAGAAAATTCTCATTTTTATTGGACCATGAAGCCCACAATGAAGTTACATGATTTCTTCTCTTTGATATCCCGTCCAACTCGTATGCTCGTTCATGAACCAATTTCAAGTCAATCCTTCTAAGTCTCTTCTAATTTTGGAAAGAGGGAGTCATGTGATTTGCAAAATGTACACAATATTTTAGAACAATGAATATTTCCAAATGTATATGTTGTAATCAGTTGTAATCAGTCTAGGAAGATGAAGAGTCAGTCTCGGAAGATGAAGAGTCAGTCTAGGAATATGAAAAGTCACATCTTGTAATCAGTCTTGGAAGACGCGCCTCTCCTTCCTTATAAGGAGGACGTCTTCCTCCTTTTGGGTATGCAATATTGAATCTTGTTTTCCTTATTCTTTTTTCTTGTTCTTCTTTTCTCCCTTTTTCACCATGGCGTCTGATTTTGTTCGTGTTCCATACGGGAACACAACATTAGTATCAGAGCAGTTCGATCTGCGGGCTGATGCTGATGTCGTTCCGATGGCGCTTGAGCAGACGTCGTGCAATCACCGAACACGTCGTGCAGCCGTGCACCGTGCTGTCACCGCCGTGCAATTGTCAGCCAGGTCGCCGACGGCTCCACCGTCGCCGACGCCGTTGTTGGACCCCGCCGCCGACACCGGGTATTCTGCTTCAGTCACCACCGGCTCTAATCCCGACCAAACCTATGGAGATCAGCATTCACCCTCCTCTGCTCGATGGAATGGATCACGGGCAGTGAGGTGGACAGACCCCGCCGGCACCGCCCCGCCGACCACGGTCATGCATCCCACCAGCCATGCGTCGCGCAAAGCTTCCAGCTTTGCCACCTTCCAGGCCACTTCCAGACCCCGACAGACCTCGATTTCTTCTCTTAAACCGACGGCCAGCTCCGCCCCGTGGAGCCAACCATCACCTGCGGCGATCTCAGCCACGACTCCCGCGACCACGCTCCCAATGAGGGGGGCCAGCCCTGTCCGACAGAAGTCGTCTCAGATGCCAGGGACAGCGGGTGCTGACTACCACATATCCTTATCCTCCCCTGGCCGCCAGATGCTCGATGAAATGCCTAAGTGGCAAACAACACCTCCATTGTCAGTTGTCCGCCAAGTGTTTGACGAAATGCCTGAGTGGCGAACGGATGGTTTTTCTCCTGCTCCTTTGGCTGCAGTCTCCGATTATACACAACAGGTTTGCAACTTTTTTGTGGACCAGTATTACTATATGCTTTATACCAAACCGGAAGTAGTTTTCAAGTTCTACCATGATTCAAGCTGGCTCAGCTCAACAGTATTTTGAAACTGATGGAATATAATTTATTTTGGTTGCGATATAAATAGGCACGCACACGCTCTATAAAAGAGTCCAAAATTTTTGCCCAACATTCTTTAAATTCTCCTCATTGCTGCAAAAATGTTTCAGTCTTTTAATTCTTCAAATTTATGAATATTATCCAAGTAATACAAATTTTGTCTAAACATTTGGTACTTTTCCATTGTGAAGGGAAAAGTCATCCTTCTCATGTGACATTGTTCAGCATTTGTCTCCTATAACTCAAAAATCTTGGGTTTTCCTTTAAACTTTTATTGTTTAAGATATTTAGTTAAATGATTCTATTATTGTTGTATTGTTAATGATATTGCAAGTTTAGTGCCAGAGTTTTCTTGAATTTAATGTAGGACCTGTCTTTTTTCAAGTCCAAGCGAGCTTCATTGGAAGTAATTGACATTATAATCACCACCTAGAGACAACATGTTCTGTTCCATTTTATTAGTTCCTCTTGAAAAATAAATGGAACACCACCTCTCAATGCATTTATAGAATTGAACAACACTTAAAGAGGGATATATAATATTAAAATAGAAAAGTTTAAATGAGACGAGCCTCATTTCACTTATATGAGCCCAGTTTAAGTCATAGCTATTGGATTGAGATCTGACGGCACCATATATTAAGGAGCACCGTCGGACTAAAATCCAACGGGCAAAATGGGTGGTCTTAGGATTTAAGTGCCTATTTTTGCAAGTCACCGTGGTTTAGACTGTCAATGGTCTCCTTTAATGGTTAGACTGCCAAAATCATCACCACCATAGAACCAAACTGGCCGCGCCTTCCTAGTGACCATTGGCCAAAAAGTCGGACGAGTTGTCGAAGACTGTGCAATGGTCACAGGTGCTCTGGCTCCCTGAGGAGGACGGTGAGTTATAAGAGCAGTACGATCAGGAAGAGTAGATGCATTTAAGGATGTGCTATCAGGGGTCTGCACAAGAGTAGTAACTTCCCGTTGCTTTTCTTCTTGTAAGACAAGAGCATAAGCCCTATGGATGGTCGGCTGAGCATTCATAGGGAGAATTTGACCACAAATAGCAGCATAAGAGTCGTGAAGCCCCATAAGGAACTCAACAACTTTCTTGATCTGGTCACGATCACTAAGAATTTTCATGACTCAAAATGTGCACGACGATAAAGGATGATAAGAAGCCGGTTCATCCAAATAAGCCTTCAACTTATTAAAATATGCAGCCACAGATGGTTGCTTCTGCTGGAGAGACAAGATGGCCCGACGAATCTGTTAAATTTGGGGTGCATTACTTTGAGAGAAACGTTCTCGAAGATAGGTCCAAACTTAAGATGCCTTGTCAGTATATATGACACTATTAGCAATATCTGCATCAATGAAATTAAGCAGCGAAGAGAGAACCATGTCATTACACCATTGCTATAGTGCAAAAGCTACAGTGGATGAGGCGGCAGGGCAGGGAATAGTGTCGTCAATAAATCCCAATTTGTGTTTGGCGCTGAGAGCCATTCGCATTGCCCTGCTCCATGTTTAATACTTGTCTTCAGTGAGCGTTCGAGAGACAACAAGATTGGTACCCATATTATTTAAATTGTGAAGGTAATAGGGATTGAGGAATCAATAGGAGTTGTAGCACTCAATTGACTCTGATTGTCTACGGATGAATTGGTCGTGCGACTATTTGTGTCGGACGCCATGACAGAAAATCAAGAGAATAAAGAATGGCCCAACATAAGTGGGAATGAAGGACTCAGCAATGGACGCTGAGTCAAAGTTTCTGAGCTCCGATACCATGTTAAATGTGGCTTGAGTGCTTGACCCCAGATGATATCATTGATCATAAAGAAGAGTACATATACATGTGTTTACAAGAGACAATGCAAATGGATCATGATAAGTGTGGAAGATACATACGCAAAGAACTTAAATCTGATGGAACCATAGAATCCCGGTAAAATCAAATCTTCGTAGAATCCTAGCATAATCTTTCATCTCTCAATGCGATTGCGCAAACAACAGGGGAGCAAACAAGCAGAAGAGGGGAGCAAGGAGGTGAAAGGAATGTGTGAGATATGAATATTGGATCTCGATCATGTTGTACTTGATCCAAACAGGTGGTCTTATACACTTCGTGCCTGCACATGTAGGCTAATGGTAAGAAAAACCTTCTTCACACTTCATTCATTTTCCTCTTAAATTGTTCAGATTATACACAAATATTAAGAACAAACTAAATCCACACATGTGTATTACATAAAAAAGTTACACTTGTTTATAACAAAAAAGAAACTAACACATGCGGTTGACACTTCTCACACAGGCAATGAGAACTAGTTGAGCACCACATCAAACAATTACACCAAGAAAAAAAAATTATTCTAGAGCATTGCTATTACAAGAGCATGTAATTTGCTATGAACATGTGCTAGTGTTGGAGAGTTTATTTGTGAATTTTTTTTCAAAAAGAATTGCCCCTCCAAGTTCATTGCTCATCATTTCATATACAACATAAAACCTATTTCAAGTGGTTCATGGCACACACAATTCTTTCAACCTTCATAAAAACCCGCGGCTTATAACTAGCGGTTAAGATATGGGGGGATCTGCATAGGAAGTGCATATTTTAATGTATACATTCTTATTTTGCACCCCGTGGGATATTAACAAGTTTGGTGGCAAAAGAAGGCTGAGAAAAAATTACAATTTCCTCAGAAGACGACAAACAAGAATTTGATAACACCTGCCAAAAAAAGGACCTGGAGCATATCTTTGCTTTGAACCAAGGTTTTCAAAACTGGACTGGCCATCGACTTGGATTGATGGCCGGTCCGGTTGGACCGCGGTCAAACCGGATTGATCCGATCTAGGTGTGAGGAGTGATAAATATAAATTTTATATAGCATTAACATCAAAACACTAGTAGCTCAAGTTGTTAAGGTTTAGGTATTTGTTGTTATCAAGTCTCCGGGTTCGAATCCCCCCTCAAACAGAAATTAGGAAAAAAAATGTGACCTAGACCGGTCTGATTTGGGTGAAAACTGGCTGGTTTAATAAACCGGGGTAAACTGGCCGAACCAAACCGATTTTCCTGCCGGTTCCGATTATCCGCTGTCGGACCGGCTGGTCCTGTTTTGAAAACCATGCTTTGAACTCTGTACTTCCCTGGTCTTGGCTTAAGGCTCTGCAAGACTGCAACCCACAAAAAAACACATACTCTATGACAAGATATACAATACCCATCAGGCCAAGACCTAGGGGTGGGGGGCTGTAGAAGGAGAACCCAGGCAAAATAGCAGACAAACAAACACTAGTCAATATTAGGGTGAACGATCGTTCAGTCACTAAGAAAGGTGGTCTATTTAAGCACAAAATAACAAAACAAATCTGCCAAATTTGCAAGCAGAGAGGTAAAGCCGTGTTTTCGTGTTTCCTGCTGGAAGCCTGGAACCAACGAGGCCGCTGGTGAAGTTTCACTAGCCGTCAATCGTACGGAATCGACGGCGTGTGCACTTGGCCAAAAGACGTGTCTTTGACCGAGTGCACATTATGTCCGTATGCGCCGTCGATTCCATACAATCGACGGCTGGTAAAATTTCACCAGCGGCCTCGCTGGTGAAGCAGCAGATCCGGTTCCAAAAATTTGTATGTGTAAGAGATTGAGAACAACCATGAGTCAGAGCATTTTTATTAAATACCAAAAAAGCCCCCTATGTAAGACTGTAGAGGGAGTTTCAAAACCAGGACTCGCCCAACCCAGATAGACTTCAAATGGACCCAACCTTCAAAATAAGCCGGTTCATACGGGTTGCCGGGCCACCTTGGGTTGGCTGGTTGCCGCGCGCTTCGAGCGGGTTGGCTGAACCATGTGACCCATCCCTGGCCATGTCTGGCTCGAGGTCTTCGTTTTAAGGAGTTACGCTATACATTAATCACCTGCCCATACGGCTTTTCAAGTATTGGGAGAAGGGCCCACAGATTGAATGGTAAGGCTCATTAAAAATTATGGGTCTCACCCAAAGTCTGTGTGACCGGTTCATACATTTTTTTTATCGTCTAAGTGAGCGGCATAATTCTTTTTATTTTTTTATGTTTTTATAGGAATTGAAAACTCAATCTCGCTAAATAGAGACATTGGCTTTCATCAACCTGACTAATCATGAATTTGTAGCCACTGATCGCATAATGGGCCTAGCCGGAATTGGACCGGGATTGAACTGGTCCAAACACTCCGGACTAGGAGAAACCATTCAAGAGCACCCGATGTGCCAAAGTGAGATTCGCACCTAATCTACTCTCCCTCAGTTTGGACGTACCATTTCCGATGGCCTTTAACAAGCCATAGGGGCTCATGAATGTGCATATACACAGGGGATGCATTGGCTTGAAATACTGTGGGCTTTACATATAATAAATTTAATTCATTTTCAAATGCTGCCAATATTTCTTGGGCCATGTGCTTCTTGTAATATAGGTCTATTTTGGGCTCATCTTTTGAGGGAGCACCGTAAATCTTACTCATATACTGAATAAAGTTTTAAAAACCGGACCGGATCATTGACTCAGAATTCTCGCGAAGTAGGTCCAACAAGGAGTCAATCCGGATTGCTCCGCCCGACCCAGAATTCCTGCGGAGTAGGTCCAACCCGGGAGTCAACCCGGGTTGACCCGGTTGCTTCCCCGGGTAGTAATTTAATGAACAAAATAACCACATTAAAAAAATAAAATTTTTAAATAAAATAAATAAATATTTTTTAAAACATAAAAAGAAAAAAAATGCAGTAAGAGATTCTACCAAGATCGATGTCGAAAGAAAATAAACGGATATTTTAAAGAAAAAAAAGGAAGAAATTATGTTGGAAAGAATTTAAACCCAACCCAACATGAGTCTGAGTCATAGTTTTAAAAATCGGATCGGCCCGGCCGGTTCGACCTAGTTCATTCGGGTGAGTTAAATTGACCGGTCTCTGTCGAACCGGCCGGGCCGGTGTAGTTTTTAAAACCATGATACTGGGTACTTTCTTACAATACGCAAATTATTTGTACTCCCTTGCCTCAACGAATATTGGCAGCATTTGATAAGTTAAATTTATTCTGTAAGGCCCACAAGTCTATGCTTACCATGTGCATGCACATTCGTGAGGATCTATTAGCAGCAAATCTGGTTATTTAATTATGCATTTGTAATTTTTCAAATGCCGCCAGGCTTTTTTGGATGGAGGGATTATCTCTTATGACATATATATCACAGTGCATTTAAATTGAGGATCCAACTGATCTAAGGCCAAAATAAAAGCCTACCCAATGGTTTGATGGATAAATTAACGTAGGTTTCCATTCGTATAATTTTATCCTGTAACAAAAATTATGTTTTTCCATGTTAGAGACTTCGGGTGGTAAAATTATAAACATCAGTAACCGCCCAAAAAAGCAGAGGTTATTAATACTAGTAGATTTTAACTCCTAAGAAACGTTTAGGATTATACCCATTTTATTATTCACTTTGACCTCACAACAAAGAATCTTGAAACTGCTTCTAAGCTTTAACTCTCAACAAGTTGAAACGCCTCAGCAATTTACTTCGCTCATGCTCTATATATTCCCCTTTACACCAATTGGTTTGCAAACATCCACACATCCAACAAGCATCTAAAATCAGCATCAAGCAGTAGAGATCAACTCAGCCAAAAATGAAGACAGGATCAGCTGCAGCATCCATCCTACTGATCTTGGCATGTGCAGCATGTGCCCCGCTGGTGGCAGGGCAGGAACCTACACCTTCACCAATCATCAAAGACAAGAAGGCTTTTCAGCCATTCCCATGGCTGCCAATCATATCTGACCCTGGCATTGCATCCTGCTGGAGTTCCCTGGAGAGTGTTGGAGGTTGCATAGCTGAGATCACCCTCTCTTTAATCAGTGGGCACATTGGGATTGGGTCCTCCTGCTGCAAGGCTGTTGAGGCACTTGAGTCCAATTGCTGGTCCAAGATGTTCTCCATCTTCCCAATCCCAGGGCTTGATCCCTTCCAGATCAAAAACTTCTGCTCCTCTTGAGACCATTAGGTTAGGCCATAGCCCACAAGAGTAGAATAAAATCAGTTTTTGCAATATCCATGTTGAAGCATGGCTGACATTTTTACTAGTGGTTATTAATTTTTTCCTTCCAATAAGGACTATATCCAATTTCTGAATTCTTGACTTAGTTATTTTTTCTGAATAAAAAGATCCTGTTAGCTTCTTTCAATCTCAAATGTCTGTGATCACTCTTGTGTGGATATTGCACATTTTTGCATAAAAAAAATATTTGCACATTTGAATATCAAAGATGCCTGAGACCAACGTCCTTAGTGGTATAGAAAATGAACAATTCACAGTATATTACTTAGTTCCATCAGTAGCAGACAAATTATGGAATTCGACAGAAGACAAATACCAATCATATACAACTTCGAATATATACACCCAGTAGAGCAAATGAAAGATACAACATTGCACTGTATTCTTTTGTGAAGTTTATATAATCGCTTGGACCGAGATTCCTTCCGACAGTGAGATTCGTCGTGAATGCCTGATGTTCACAAGATTTACACGTTATAACTCTTGAAACAAATAACATTCCCATTTTTCAAGAAAGCAAAGATTTTTGTGTTTTGTCATGTAAGATAACCATTGTTCCCAGAAGCCGGATATGGTCGGAAATGACAATCGGAGTATCACTACTCAAAAAACACATACTCTGTGTCAAGATATACAATAGTTGACGACAAGACGTACGGGTGGGGGGCTGTAGAAGGAGAACCCAGGCAAAATAGCAGACAAACAAACACTAGTCAATATTAGGGTGAACGATCGTTCGCTAAGAAAGGTGGTCTATTTAAGCACAAAATAACAAAACAAATCTTCAAGCAGAGGGTCCAGGAGGTCGGCCTTGAAAACGATCGGGCCCTTCACGCTATTGTTCAGCTTTGGATCCTCCGACCAGTCCTGACCGAGGAGCACGACGATGAGCCAAACCGCTAAGAAGAAGGTCGCCGGCTTCGCCATTCTCCGAAATCTCTGGCCAGCACCATTAATCGCTGAAGAAGGCGAGTTTGTAGGAGAATGCCGGAAAGATCTCAACTTTTCCCAAACTTGGCAATATGGGAGCTAAGGTTTGCCATGGCCGCCATTGAAAGGTAAAATGAGCTGAAGATCAGAGCTTTCCCCAGCTGGGTTTCTTAAAAAAGCTCAGAAATGTCAGAATCTCGCCGCAAAAAGAACCAATGTGACAAAATGAGAATAGGTTTTAAGAAGAAAAGCTCAGAAACCTCCACAAAATCACCCAAAATCGAACCTTTCGCCACCCAAAAAGCTCAGAACAGAGGATTTGAACAGAAGTCCGGTGAAGAATAGTCGCATTCAGATCCTTCAAGGAGATTTCTCAACAAAAGATTTGCAGGAGTGGAATGGGAAGCGGAAGTGAGAGGAGGTGGAACCAGTGGAAATGGGAAGAAGAAGCTGGCCGGCTACTTGGTCGGAGCTCAGCGATGGTCACCAGAGGGGGTGGAGGCGGATCCTCGCTGCGCTAGTCTGGTCGATGTTGCCATTAAAAAAAGAGGAAAGTGTCGGAGAGAGAGTGGGGGAGGAGGTGGAAGTGATTATTTTTGTTTAAGAAATTGGAATGTAAAAAGGAGGAATGGGGAGGAATTAGTTTTCTTTTAAGTTTTTAAGTGAAGAGTGCGAATGTTGAAAAAAAAATGTGGTGTTACAATACTAAAAAAATATATTTAAAAATTATATAAATAATTTTTTATTAACTATATTGATATCCTAATTTTTTAAAAAATATCGTGTCCCTGGCCATGTCTGGCTCGAGGTCTTCGTTTTAAGGATTTATAATATGGGGAAAAGTTAGTCTCCAATCGAGTGGAGAGAGCATTTCTCCAATTGAGTGGATGACAATGCTCAGATTGTGATCCAACGATAGGCATTTAAAGGGTCTTAACCCTTGTTTGGTTAACTACACCCCTTGGGTACATCGTCATCTCCAAGACTCCAACTCCACCCAGTTGAGGGGAGCCCTGCCCAGCCAGTACCTCGGCCTCCTCAACGCCTCCGACATGGGCAACTTCTCCAATCAAATTTTCGCCGTCGAGTTCGACACCTTGGAGGACTTTGAGTTCGTCGACATCAATGACAACCACGTCGAAGTGGAGATCAAGTCCAGTGAAGATCTAGGCTTGGATTGACTACGACGGCCTTGATAAAATCCTCAACGTCTCCCTCGCCCTCTCCTCCACCAAACTTTGGCTCCAGTAGCCCCCACTTCTTCTCTATCCCCCTCCAAAAAGACCAGTAGCTTCTCTTCCTGCACAATGCAGAAGCCCAACAGGGGCATCTTTCTATCTTCGGATGATCTCAGTCCACTGTTGAGGTTGAAAAACTGTAGCATTATGGACATAACCGGGTGGGTCAATTAAGAAACTTCGCACATGAATGTCATAATAGATGTACGAAAATGTTGATGTTTTGGTTGAATATTTCCAATGAACAGCATGCAAAAAACCAGATACCTCCAGCTTAAAAGCTCGATATTCAATCAAACATAGTAGTCACATTCAATACAAGCATAACAACATCATAATTTCTGATAAAAATTGTATCTTGAAAATCTACACTTTAAGCTCTGTTTCATCCACAGAGATATGTATAAAGCCGAACCATTGTAAAAAAATCATTCTATCAAGCTCTTTGTCAATCTTAATTCTCGCATCGAGATTGTCAGTTTTGTTCTTCAGCTTCTGTGAGCGCAGTTGTGTAATCCATGCTAAAGCTTCTTCTGTCAGAATCCATTCAGAAGGTTTTCTTACTGAACTTAGCATTCTAAGAATGTTTTTATGGGTAGTCTCCCTCCATTTCCGAGTTCTAACATGTTCTCAAATGGTGTTGATGGACGCTGAATCAGAACGCACCAGAAAAAAATATCCATATTCAGGTAGATTTGGCCTGGAACTCAAGGCGGGTGAGGGGTGAGAGGCCGACCTGCTGGAGGAAGTCTAAGAACTCGGGTTAAAGAGGGTGGTTAAAGTCTAGTTAGTGATAACCGTCAGATATGATCTAATGGTTGTTGAACAACTCGAGTGGAGATTTGTTATCTCCTGTCGATTGCAGACTACCGGGCCTCCATTCAGCTTGGCTTTCTATTTTGGTTTCCAAACACTCAAACCATTCAAGAGCACCCGATGTGTCAAGTGAGATTCGCACCTATGTGCGTTTGGAAGCTAAAATGAGATTGTGAAAAAAAAATCACAACTGAAATATTTCAGGCTTGAAATGAGCTTTGTTGTTGTGTGTTTAGAAGTGAACATTAAAAGAAATTCTGTCACTGACTACTGAAAGGAGCTTGCTGTGGTGTGACAATTTTCGTCAAGTGGTGATGCTCGGCTTTTTCAATATTTTCACCAAAGATTCTCTTTCACCGGCAATGATTACACATTCATTCTCGTCACAACTGAAATTTTCAGCATTTTTCACTCATCAGCTTCCAAACATAAATCACATATTTTAGGAATTCTTGTTATTCACACTTTTTGACTCATTACCTTCCATACACAAATCACAACTATCAGGCCCGAAAGACACTTTTTTCAGCCTGATAATTGCTTCCAAACACAACCCTAATGTACTCTCCCTCAGTTCGGACTTACCCTTTCCCATGACCTTTAACAAGCCATAGGGCTTATGAATGTGCATATATATTCAGGGAAGCATTGGCTTGAAATATTATGGGCTCTACATATAATAAGTTTAACTCATTTTCCAACGCTGCCAGTATTTTTTGAGCCATGTGCTTACTTCAATATAGGGCTTATTTTGGCTCATCTTTTGAGGGAGCACCAAAAAACTAAACCATATATTGAGTACTTTCTTACAAGACATAAATTACTTGTCTGTATTTGAAACTGAGTTAAATTTATTATCCGTAAGGCCCACAATATTTTTAAGCCTATGCTTCCCCTGCGTGCACATTCATGAGGATCTATTTGCCAAATCTAGTTATTTAATTATGCATTTGTAATTTTTCAAAATGCAGCTAGGCTTTTTTGGATGGAGGGATTATCTCTTATGACAGTGCATTTAAATTGAGGATCCAACTGATCTAAGGCCAAAATAGCAGCCCACCCATTGGGCTGATGGATAAATTAACGTAGGTTTCCAATCGTATAATTTTATCCTATAACAAAATTATTATTTTCCACGTTAGGGACTTATTAGGGTGGTAAAATTATAAACATCAGTAACCGCCCAAAAAAGCAGAGGTTATTAATACTAGTAGATTTTAACTCCTAAGAAACGTTTAGGATTATACCCATTTTATTATTCACTTTGACCTCACAACAAAGAATCTTGAAACTGCTTCTAAGCTTTAACTCTCAACAAGTTGAAACGCCTCAGCAATTTACTTCGCTCATGCTCTATATATTCCCCTTTACACCAATTGGTTTGCAAACATCCACACATCCAACAAGCATCTAAAATCAGCATCAAGCAGTAGAGATCAACTCAGCCAAAAATGAAGACAGGATCAGCTGCAGCATCCATCCTACTGATCTTGGCATGTGCAGCATGTGCCCCGCTGGTGGCAGGGCAGGAACCTACACCTTCACCAATCATCAAAGACAAGAAGGCTTTTCAGCCATTCCCATGGCTGCCAATCATATCTGACCCTGGCATTGCATCCTGCTGGAGTTCCCTGGAGAGTGTTGGAGGTTGCATAGCTGAGATCACCCTCTCTTTAATCAGTGGGCACATTGGGATTGGGTCCTCCTGCTGCAAGGCTGTTGAGGCACTTGAGTCCAATTGCTGGTCCAAGATGTTCTCCATCTTCCCAATCCCAGGGCTTGATCCCTTCCAGATCAAAAACTTCTGCTCCTCTTGAGACCATTAGGTTAGGCCATAGCCCACAAGAGTAGAATAAAATCAGTTTTTGCAATATCCATGTTGAAGCATGGTTGACATTTTTACTAGTGGTTATTAATTTTTTCCTTCCAATAAGGACTATATCCAATTTCTGAATTCTTGACTTAGTTATTTTTTCTGAATAAAAAGATCCTGTTAGCTTCTTTCAATCTCAAATGTCTGTGATCACTCTTGTGTGGATATTGCACATTTTTGCATAAAAAAAATATTTGCACATTTGAATATCAAAGATGCCTGAGACCAACGTCCTTAGTGGTATAGAAAATGAACAATTCACAGTATATTACTTAGTTCCATCAGTAGCAGACAAATTATGGAATTCGACAGAAGACAAATACCAATCATATACAACTTTGAATATATACACCCAGTAGAGCAAATGAAAGATACAACATTGCACTGTATTCTTTTGTGAAGTTTATATAATCGCTTGAACCGAGATTCTTTCTGACAGTGAGATTCGTCGCGAATGCCTAATGTTCACAAGATTTACACGTTATAACTCTTGAACAAATAACATTCCCATTCTTCAAGAAAGCAAAGATTTTTGTGTTTTGTCATGTAAGATAACCATTGTTCCCAAAAGCCCGATATGGTCGGAAATGACAATCGGAGTATAAATGCCTGGAGAGCTGAATCCAGGATCCAGGCTTCAATGCCCCATAAGCTCGATTTCCTTTGGAAGAAATTCTTTTGTGTTACCTCTACATTATCGACAATTGCTTCTATTTATGTCATCAGATCCTTTTTCTTCTGGTGACAAAATTCATGTAATCAGACTTGATGGTCCGGTGACTTGGGATGCTATTGTGATATAGCAGGAGATATAAATAGGATTAGGATGCTTAACTTTGTATAGTGGTAATTTCAAAATATTTTTACAAAACTAGCTCTCCCCTTCTGAATGTCCTGCCACACTTGGAGTAGAACACCATTGCCACAGCTCCTACAAGGTTGTACCCAGGACCGAATTTGCTGACCATATCACTCTCTGTCATGTTGTTGGCAAAAGGCGCTACTTATTATGATTATAATAATGATCACTCTCGGTCATGTACCTCTATCTGAATTTAGACATAACTGCTCAGAATACGGTAATATCTACAGCTCTTTTATAAAAGGTGAGAAAGATGTATAATGGTTTTGAAGAACTGCTCAAATCAGGTGGATCTAAAATTTAGTTCATGGCATCAACAACAGATCTTGAAAGAAAACGTTCTAGGAGATAGTTTCACGAAAAAACTACATAATTTAGCAGGTTGTTGCACAAAAATACGTTACATGGTTCAGACTAAAAGAAATAACTTGTATGCTAATTACTACCATTCAGGTTGATGGTTACCTACATTCATTCGCATACAGTCCTCACTGGATTTCAAGTTTTCAACTTTGGCATCCAAATGCTTAACTCCCCAATTTCAGCCATGAACATAAATGCATTAATTAGGAAAAAATATAACTAGTGTATGCCATTATTCACATGCAGAGAATTAAATTTACCAGAAAATGAGTGTTCATTTTCTTAATAAAATTTACAGCCCCTTCATCCAACATTAAATAGTCCAATATGGTTTTATAATATCAGCTAATTTTAGTTAATTTTTAATACCAACTAGGACTATTGAGGCGGAGCGGAGGCAGTATGATTGAGGAAGCAAATAAGTCAGATATCTTACTGATCCAAGTTATACAATTCAGAATTTGATATCACGTATGTTACTAATGAGATATAGCAGCAGAGATGAGCTCAAGAGAATGGCACTTTCAACACTTAATTTTATAAGTACAATATCTCTGGTAAAATTTTCGCCACTAAATATCAAGTCTAAGTGCATTTATGAGGTTATTGTTAGCTGTTCTCTTCCAAATGAATCACATTTGTATCTCCATTTGGGCGGTAAATAGCTATATTATGGCCCAACGTTAAAAGTTCTCTTAAAACTAGTACATCCATTAGGAAAGTCATTAGTTGCACAGGGCCCTGCATTTCAAAACATCAGGAAAGTCATTAGTTGCAAAGATAATTGCATTTAAAAGCATTAGAAACAACTTTTCTATGAATCGCAATGACTATATAGTAGTTATATAGAAGACCACACTATTCCCACACCGTACTATGATTTAACATGTGTCCTGGCTCCAGCTGCTCATCATTCCTGGAATATTTCTTGTTCCTCAAAGAGACCCGCGTCCCAGTTTTTGTCTTTGAGAGGCAGCAGGTGTTTACCACATCCAAAAGAACGAGCAATGAAAATTTTCCTCCCTAAAATTCCAGCTCCAACAGGGCTTTTATGGACATAAACAAACTAAAAGCTGTTTCCTCCTCTGTCTTTATCTCTTCCTCTGTGATTTGATTTGAAACTATCCTGTAGGGATATAAATTGAAAAGAATAGTCTTTTATTGGATTTTTTGAGCTGCAGTACGGTACAGAGGGAGTTTTAGTGTCAAGCCCCAAATTTTTGGCTTACACCGGTCCACTTCTGGTTCTAGCCTTGCTACCTAAATCATAGAAATTTATTAGTCAGTTAGGTCTTTTTCATGTTCAATTATGTCATTTCATTTAACAATAATGTCATCCTAATGCTCCAATACTAAGTTGTCACGCCCCAAATTTTTGGCATATCGGATTGCAAATATATTAAACGCGCCGAGCACTTGGGACGTAACCTAGTATTCCATCATCATTCACACAATCGTAAAAAAATGGGTAAATAATAATTGATAGGATGGGTCTATTATTAAATGAAAAATCTATAAAGAACCGTAAACTGTAATCTCAAATTATTTTCTACTGGCACATACGCCATTTATTACAAAGTTCTTAAAATGAACAAAAATAAAGCACTCATGAACTACGAACTTCTTTAAGTATCTATTAATCTCTGCCATACCTTGAAGCTCAATTTTAACTAGACCTGCATCGCAAGATGTATGAATACTTAAAAGAAATACTTAGTAGAATAGAAAACCGTAGCATAGATAAAAAGATGAAGTTTAAGAACAACTATTGTAATGCGGAAGCAAATTAACAAGATTTTGAAAAATAGGATTCCATCAATATGAAGGAAAGAATTATCACAATGATAAGGATTTTATAGTCTAATTTTATCAAGCTCCATAACATCCACAGTGTAAGGAGAATTTTAATTTATGCTCTTAAATCAATTTCAAGTATACTGAGCCTTGTTATTCCCCACCATTATGGTTTTTTTTTCATAAACCTGCCATGAGTCTAGGGTGAGAGCCCCATCAGTGCTCCCAGACACACAATCGGAGGATGATATACACAAAATATATGCATTTTATATACCTTTCTGTCTATATGTTAGTCATATTGATAAAATATGAGTAAATCTAGGTTATTAGTGTTAAGCTAGTAATTAGATGTTTAATAATTAATATATGCTTAATTGAATAATTTAGATGCATTAATTAGATTTAATAGATTTATATTTTATTACAAGTCTAAATTATTTT
The DNA here is from genome assembly GCA_039654745.1 of Houttuynia cordata. Classification (NCBI taxonomy): domain Eukaryota; kingdom Viridiplantae; phylum Streptophyta; class Magnoliopsida; order Piperales; family Saururaceae; genus Houttuynia; species Houttuynia cordata. The sequence continues at coordinate 58,585,654 of CM077503.1, forward strand.
TACATTTATTTATGTAGGTTTCATGAGCTTAAGTGTAGGTTATGGAGTTATTGTACGTCAAACGGGTTTTTATACGAAGAGATCAGTTCATAGAAGATCCGACGTTTACGAACCCCAAAGCGGGTATTAAAGCCCCAAATTCATATAGAAGCTAAAATCCATAAGAAAATAATATGAGCCGTTGATTGTCATTAAGGAGAAGACAGGTTCTGTTTTAAGGTGAAGAGCTGCAAACATGAAATCCGACGAAAGCGATTGAGACGATGGGTTTTGGAACGAAAAAAAAAAAGAACGTCCCAGCCTGTGTTTGGCCACTCGAGAACATGAATGAAGGATGGGAAGAACCAGCAACGATTTGGCTCAGTTTTGGATTGGCTCACTTTAGATTTTCCATAGGCATGATCGAGGGGGATTTGGATTTGCTCGGCTAGGATTAATGAAAATTGCATAGGCGTCTTAGATTTGAGATAGACTTGGATTTTGGGAAGGACTCAATTTGGACGGGATTTTGGGATGAGGTTACTGCAAGGAAGAACACAACAGAAAGAAGAAGGGGACTTTTGGCGTCGTGAACAGTATGATACAGTAAAAAAACAGATCAAGCAAGACGATGAACAGTGCATATGAACGATGAACAAAAAAATACCACTTCAGCACGGAAGGCAATGGCTTTTATAAGATTGTCCCTTCAATAAACTAAACCATCAGTTAGAAAAAAAATCAATAACCACAAAAGTTATATATAGCTTGATTCCTGACCCCCTCTTTTGCCTCATTCTGCTGCTCAACACTTCATAGCTAATTCCAGAAAGCCACTTCCAAATTTAAGGAAAAATTGATGAAACCAATGATAAAAGTTCTCAGTCAATTGACTTTACCACCAGAAACACAAAATTTTCCATTTGAATTTAAGAAGTATACACTTCGGAAATTCACAACCTTCTTTGTTATCCACCCATGTTTGGACTTTGACCTAATTAGGAGCGCACAGTGGCTTATAAGTTGCCAGAAAGGAAGAAAGGAGTTGACATTGTCATGAATTTTTTTATGCATTTTAAAGATTTACTAAAATCTTGCCTGTGGATCAAATAATTGTACAGCTCTTTCTAGTAACATATTAGGTAGCAATAGAATAGAGAAGGCACATGAAACCTTCAAAGAGATAATTTTCTCCTAAGAAAGCAGGAAAGAAGACCAAAAATGAACATTTTGAAATTCAGGGCACAACACATTTATTTGGTTAAAGAATGTCAATTCCTAGACCCAAAAATTTAGGAGCATTGATTCTAGATTAAGAAACAAACAGAAATGAGAAAAGAGGAGAGAACAAAATTTTTTAAAAAAATAGACACTCCGAGTAATTCAATTGTTTCAAGAAAGATGGCTAAGTACAAGGTGACTCTGGCAAAGAAAGGACGAAGAAGACATATAATACCACTTTAGCATGAAAGGCAAACCGCTTTTAAAAGATTGCCCTTTCAACAAAGTAAACCAGCAGTTTGAAAAAGAATTCTATAATGACAATGCAAGTTATATAGAGCTTGAATCCTGACTCCCTATTTTGCCTCATTCTGCATCTCAATACTTCATAGCTAATTGCAGAAAGCCACTTCCAATCCAAAGGAAAAATTGATGAAACCGAAGATAAAAGTTCTGAGTCACTTGACTTTGGGGCTGTTTGGATAGTGAAAGAGGGCTGAATTCACTGTCAATTCAGCCCTCTTTCATGTGAAAGAGGGTGAAACATGTTTGTTGGGTGAATTTCAGGTGAATTAGAAAATTCACCTGAAAGAACAAATTCAGGGTAAAAGAGCACTTTCAGCTGAAAGTCCTCATAAGGACTTTCACCTGAAAGTGAATTCAATTCATCTGCAAAAATATAATTCTGCCCTCATCATGATTCATGAACAGTACTCCCTCCGTCCAAAATTTGTACCAACATTTAGTTTTCCAAATTGAACTAAAATCAATCTATTTGGGAAAATCATATGGTATTACTAATGTCGGACGGAGTGTAGAAAAGAGGTCATGCAGGGGTAAAATGGTCACGTTTTAAAATTTTACTTACTGTATCACATTCACTATCCAAACACATGACCAATTACATTCATTTTAAGAATTTCACTATCCAAACGAATTTCACATTCATCATGAAAGTCAATGAATTTTTTCACCTGAATTTAATTTCATATTCATTACTCTTTCACTATCCAAACAGCCCTTGCCACAAACAACACTAAAATTTCCATTTTTTTTAAAGAAGCACACACTTAAGAATCAAAGGAAAGTGTCATACTAGAGAAAATCTCCCACTTTCACAGGCAATTCTACTTCATACTCCCATCAAGAGAGCTACTCTATGAGAAGGGAAAAACAACACGAAATTTCAAATTGGGCTCAATTCCAATCCCCTAAAAGTCACTTCCCTGGCGGGTGATAAACTAAACCATCAGTAAGAAAGAAACAATATGATGATGACAACACAAGTTAGAGTTCCGGTTTTGGCCCTCTAACTTGTCTAAGGAGTTGCACTGAAATCGCCTTATTCTGCAGCTCAAGATTTCATAGCTAACTGCACAAAGCCACTAGCAATTGAAAGGCAAAATTGAAGAAAATGATCTATGTCACTAAACTTCACCACAAGAAACATTAAAGTTTCCATTTATTCAAAGAAGCATTTATTTCAGGAATCAAAGCAAACTGTCACATTTAAGAAAAGCTTCTACTTTCATAGGCAATCCAACTTCACACTCCTACCAAGAGAATTTCTTTCTAATTCTATAAAAGAAACCCAGAAAGACGCCAAATTAGAGGGTCAAAATCTAAGCTTTTATAACTTGTCTTCATAGTAACTGCACAGAGCCACAACAATTGAAAGGAAAAACTGAAGAAATGTTCTGTGTCACCAACCTTCACCACAAGTAACAATAAACTTTCCATATATTTGAAAAAGCATGTAATGCACGTGAACAGTAAAAAAGAGAGGACGATCGGGACAGAGTCACACTTGACAGAGGATGTCTTACATTTTGCATTTCAATTCTACATGCCCATTAATCCGTCATAACATAGTTTTTCTTCTCCTTTATCTATGTTTGGCTAACTTTTTACATTGAGGCTTAGGTGAAACCCTAAATTAGTGTTTTTATGTTCAATTGTCTTTTTAGTGTGAATTGATATGAGAGTTTTATGTTTTAATTGAATATTTTGTAGATATCTATTTGAATGCTTAAACATAGGCTTGATTGGTTATCTATGAAAATACTTCTTAGAGTTCTTGTGTCTGATCATGATCACGAATATTTATGGAACTTTTATATAAAGTAAAGTGCTGATTTTTATTAATTTTATGCTTGATCAAGGATATATTAAATAGAATGATTCTCACCAGTTTAATTATATGTGTCCGAACACGAACATATATTATCTTTGTCTCTCATCCGCACAGGGATTTTATGTCTCATATCAAACGGGATTTCATTAGGACAATTGGGAATAGAAAGCTAGTTTAGTGGTGGATTCAAAAGCCTTGGTGCGTTCTTTCATTAGAATTTTTTTTGTTAATTTAATTGCTTTAGTTACGTTATAATCGAATTTTTTGTATTGCTGAATTAGTTAACTTTAGATTCAGGTTGAATTTAAATCAAGTCTTTGTGGGATCAACTTCGTAGCCACTATATACTCAAATTCGTGCACTTGCGAGTAAATAAATTAAATTCACATCATCAAAGATTGCCAGGCCTTCCGTGATGCCTAATCAATCTAAAATATATGTGGGTTGCCTTCTACTGGGCGGGGGAGCCTTGGAGTATAAAAAGCCTCACAAGGTCCAAATAAATCAGAGCTTACACGAGACAAGGTCTTTTGAGTATACAAAACCTCTCACCTTGGGGAAACTTACTCAAGTTGTCTCTAATGGGTGAGAACCTTGCAAGTATACAAAGTCTTGCAAGGACATGAATCCAATTCATATGTAATTCAGAAATGTCAAAAATGTAATTCCAATTTTTGTGGGACATAATTCAGCGAATCATATTTCTCTGATTTTTTATCCATTTTGCCTTTTTTTGCGTTCTTCTTTATTTTTTCTCATCTTTCTTCTTATAATGATAACCTAAATATGTTGATACACCACATGCTATTTATCATGCATTTTTTTACATTTCATTAGATATTGTTTCAAGATCCTTAGGATATCAACATTAGGAGAAAGTATGCAATGCTATCGTGTACATGAATACACGATAGCAATGGTATCGTGTACACAATAACACAATAGACATGGCTATCATGCATCGATTACACGATACTACTACTATCGTATACGTGTACACGATAGCATGAAATACTTTAACGAATCATATCTCATTTATTTTTTTTATCTATTTTCTCCTATTATTTTTGCGTTCTTTTTTATTTTTCCTCTTTCTTCTTATGATGATAGCCTAAGTATATTGAGACACCACATTCTATTTATTGTATATCTTTTTATATTTAATTAGATATTATCTCAAGATCTTTAAGATATCATCATTAAAAGAAAGAGCTATAAAAATAAAGAAGAACATAAAAGGAATGAGCGACAACGGATCATAAATAAATGAGATATGATTCGTTGAAGTATGGTACATGATGACACAATGCAACTAAAATGGGGCAGCATGGTAATATGGAAAAATCAGCTTGGGGTTTTGGCTTAGGGTTTCTAGAGGGCAAAATGGGAAGACCAGGTCCCCAAACTAGGGTTTATGACATGAGCTCGAAAAAATCAGGTAATATGGCAATCTAGGCTCATTGGCCAAGTAATATGAAAAAACCTCCATAATATGGAAACCCCCAAGTCGTTTATTTGGATTTTAGTCACAAATATATTCTGATTAGGACTAATAGATGGTATTTTTGGAACTCACTTGAAATCATCCGTTCCACAATTTTTGCCTAGTAGTAGACATAAATATAAACTAGACTGCAGCAATGCTAATGTTGAAGGGTCGTATCTCGGGCTCCCAAAATCTAATTATTTGTTGGTAATGTTATTACTACTCCATTTTCTTACTTAAGCACAAGTTAGGAAAATGGAGTACAAAAGCGGAGTAGGAATATTATTAACCCTCATACTCGAGCATTCTTTGTTGCATCACAACCGACCTTATTAGCACTATGACACAAATTTCAACGGTAATTTCGAAGTACTAGAGAAATTACTCTACCAAGAATGTACGCTGGTCAAATGCTGAACTTTCACGGTGACAAAACTGTCTTGAATTTTCACAGTGCAACTTTATTGTTTCTAATGTTGAATTTTCACCTTTCATCTTGTTTGTCAAAAACTTGAGGCACGTGTTCCAATATTGTCATTAGATTTGTTGAGGCTAAAGAACTTGTGCAACCTATATGAACGTTCCGATTAATTCTTTGAATGCTGCCAATATATAATGAAGTTGCATGATCATGCAATAATATTGTGCATAAGCTATAGTTTGAAGTATCATAGCTAACAAGTCTGAAGACTCTGAACAAATACAATCTTAAACAAATACAAGTGTCTTATCACTTGCATCTAATGTCTAGACGTAGTAAAGAGAATGTGCCTCATATTACTCTACAAATCAAATTGGATCATCAATCACCTAATGCAAAAGTCAAATCATAATAGAGAATATGCGACTGGCAACGACTACCAGTGGCCACCCACGGCTAGACGCCGTTGGACAAAGCAGTGGGTGGCCGCCAGATTTGATGACAAGGGGAAGGGTAGAGCTAGGGTTGGATGGCAGTTGCTTGACCCTTCTAGAACAAGTGGGGGTTACTATTGTCTTGTCCAATGGGGCTCAAATGGTTTAAGAAGAAGCTTCAGGACCATGGGTCATTCTCCCTAATTGTTATGATGAAAATTCAAACTTTGCCTTATAAAAAAAATCAAACTTTTCTTCCATAATACTAGCAAGCTTCAAGCCTACTCTATGTCCATAGTCACTTGTCAGGGATCCTCTATCCACAGGTAGGGCCCGCACAATCACCTTTCATCTTGATGGTCAAACACTCCGGCCATTTCCTTTGCAATAAGAAATTATCCTAGTAATAAATCAATCCATGTTTTCAAAATTGACCTATCATTCATACATCTTTTTTTTCAACATTGTACAAAGTTTTACCTGAAAATTTTGTATAAACCAAAACAATTATTGGAAATGTAGCTATGCAATACACTTACATTTTTATAAATGGGAAAAGTTTAAATGAGATCGCTCTCATTCGGCTTATATGAGGCCAATTCAAGTAGTAGCCGTCAAATTTTAATCTGACGGATACAAGGGTGAGAGATAAATCACACTCACTTATCCACTGATTTGACACCCACTGTCGGATCGAAATCCAACGGTCCAAAATACTATTCTCATGCCCCTTATATGAGAAGGGTCTCATGTAAACCGGCCTCTTTATAAATATATACAAGTGAAAAAAATTTAAATAAGATCGTTTTCATATAGTTTGCATGAGTCCGAGTAATCTTGAACGGCCAGATCAAGATCAGATGGCTGTGATGATTCACACTTACATTCACCTATCAAGGAAAAAATGCACCGTATCTTTTTTTTTCCTACACGTACAAGAGTACAAGAGGAGAGGGAGCAAAAATACTATTAAAGTGTCATCTAATGCGTACTGAAAATCTTAAAAAGAATATTGAACTGTAATTGAACATTGCTATTTCACTGTTTGAACACCGTCTTCATTGTTACTCCCATGAAAACTTGAAGCGTTCATACAACTTGCAGGATACATACCACTAATCCCCATTAGATGCTCCACATGGCCGCGCTGAAATGTAATCAAAGACAAAACGAAAACGAAAGAAATGCCAAAAGCTCCACATTTTTGTCTGAAGGCCATGCATCCAATTGCATGTATCTCTTGTTTAATTATCTCTCTACAAAAGACCTTTTTCGGATATGCTGCCTTGATGGACCTGAAGTTGGTATGGGCATGGCTCTTGGCAAAAAGCCCAAAAAATTGAAGCTTAAGTCCTGTTGCTTTGGTTGTTTGGCGTGGAAGAGCTGACTTGTTCTTGAAGAGTGGCAGACTAATAATATGACATGCTTTTGGCTGAATCCCATCTCACTGGAGAAAAGAAGGATCGTAGGATTTTGTAGTGCGCAGTGACTGATTTGATGAGAAAACTAAAGAAGTAATGAAGATAATACAACTTTAGAACCTAAGACTAGTAGACAAAGAGAGATATGCATATAAGTTTGTGAACAAAAAAACTAGGTAGATGATACCTTGGGCTTCAGAGAGCGAGGAAATTTGTGAACAAAAAACTTAGGTAGATGATATCTTGTTTGGTAGCCTACTTCTAAACAAGATATGAGGGAGAAGTACTTGAAATTGAATAGGCGATTGAAGGAAAGGATGGAGTAGAAGCATATCAGCCGTCCATCTGTTCTCCGCGTCTCTCACAAAGCAATGTTTGAGGAAATCCTTGCACGAATCGGACAGGTCCGATGGGACATCTGGGCACTCCCCATCGGACGCAATTCGTTCCAGGACACTGCAGTCTTCCTCGTCCTCCTTCCATGGGGGCTCGCCGGTCACCATCTCCAGCACCACACAGCCAAGGGCCCATACGTCCATCGGCGGTTCGAAGCTTCTGCATGTCACCGCCTCGGGGGACATGTAACGTGGGGTGCCTCCGATGCTGGTGCAGGTTTCGCCAGCCTTCTTGGCCAGCCCGAAGTCACATATCTTGACGTCGGCCGGCGCCGATGCCAACGGGAGGAGGATGTTCTCGGGTTTGATGTCGCAGTGCACATAACCCTTGGCGTGGATGAATGCAAGGCCGCCGACCAGGGTTCGGGTGATGTCGCGAGCTTGCGGCTCAGATAGGCGACCACCGGAGCGCGTGAGATGGTCGAAGAGGCTTCCTCCGGGAAGGTACTCCAAGAAGAGGTTGTAGATTTTAGAGTGCTGCTTATCGTAGGTAATGGCGCGACCGAGGCAGGCGACAACGTAGGGGGAGCCTTGGAGTTGGGAGAGGATTTCCTCCTCGTGGACAACGGAGTTGCTTGACAAAGACGAGCCAGGGAAGGAGCTCTTGACGGCCACGGTGGTCTTGCCGTCGAGAGTGGCTAGACTGACTTGGCCGAAGCCTCCCTTGCCGAGAACCCGAGTCTGCTTGATATGTAGTTTGCTGCTTCCTTGCCCTGCTGCCATGGTTCTCTTGCGTATACGTTAACTGCTCATCTCTGCATGCATATATATAGGAATATCTGGATGCAAGTTTCCTATTCCAGGTTAACAACTTCCTAATAGTAGTAGAAATAGGATTGGAAAGTGGGTTCATATTTGGAAGTTCGATGTTCATTTCTAGGAAAACATCGTCATGTTTTGGAAGTCTTGCTTCCAACTAATTAGGAAAGTCGGTTAATTCTTTTTAACTCCAACTTAGGGAAGTCGATTCCCTAAGTTGTCCCTGTTTCTTCTTTTATGTTTTAATAATGTGGTGTTTTAGTTAACAAGCACGGATACGGATACGGCGACACGATACAGACACGGGGACACGGCATTTTTCCGAAAAGTAAGATACGACACTGTTAATAAAAAATTATTTATATAATTTTAAAATATAATTTTTAATATTGTAGTAACACAATTTTTCCTTCAAACATTGTAAATGTTACACTGCAAACTTGTGATTGAAAAATTATTTTTTATTCATAATTTTATACAAAGTTTGACAAAGTTTCCCCTATATTTTTCATATGTAAAAGTCATGTAATAATCTAAAACACTTGTACAAATTATAATAAGTAAACAACAAAATGTTAAAACACTAAAATACAAACTTTAAGTACTAATACATTGTAGCATTTAGTATAAACAAGCTGAAAACATCGCGCACATCTTTCCCCTGGCAAAACCAAAAAGATGACTAATATTTATAGGAACTCAACAATCCAAAATAAACAAAATAAGACAAAATTCTAGTTGCTGGTTAACATCAGAAATTTATAAACGACAGATGGATCTATGAACTAGGAAGGTAAAAGGTAGTCTAATAACAGGCCTTATCTACAAGCCAAGTTTTTATTTCATTTTCAACCGAAGTTTAATTTTTGAAATGTTGCTCAATTTGTAGCATAATTATGTGAGACTCTATAAAATACAAAATAACCAGTATTACAATCAAAAGCTATCTAAACTAACTGCAATGGAAGTTTCAAAAAACACTAAAATAGATACCTTGAAATTACTATCTTATTCAAAGTTCTCCTCTGTGAGGGAGAGCCGGAGAGAACCCGGGATTCCCCTGCCAAACGAGTCTCAACTCTTTGGGAGGAGAAAGGGTGGCCAAATGGGGCCCATGGCGGCTCGTGCAAAGTATATGACAGAAGGTACTCCACAGGCACTTCTCCAATCACTTTCGTCAGAAGCAATCGTCGGTAAGCTTTGCACTTTCACTGGAAGCAATCGCCGGTAAGCAATCGTCAGAAGCAATCGCCGGGAGACTACCGGTTGGGGGGGGGGGGGAGGGGGAGAGCTAGGGCACGGCACACGGGAGAATGGGAGAAGGGGGATGGGTAGGGATGCCACCGGGGCCGGGTTTTTTACCCGACCCGACTGGACACGGCCTTATTGGGGCCAGTTCTGGGAAACCTTACACAGTACCGGTTCCGGTTCCGGGTTTGAAAGAGGAACCGATGCATCGGGTCGGGGCGGGTTTGGGTATTATATTAAAACCCGACCCGACCCGATATATAGGTACTCAACTCAAGTTAGGTCTCTCTTCTTTTCGTTTTTTTTTTTCTTTTAGTGCCCTTTTTTTAGCTTGAAAGAGTAAAAAATAATCAAAGTTTAATATGCAAGTTTGAAAAAGAATAAAAATAGATAGAAAAATTTTGATTTGGTATTGGGGCGGGGCGGGGCGGGGCGGTTCCGGGTTTGGTACCGGGGCGGTTCTGGGTCCAAAAATTGGACCCGTAGTGGGTCTGGGGTGGTTCCGGGTTTGAAGAATTACAACGGTTCCGGGGCCGGGTTTGCCAAGAACCGACCCAAACCCGCCCCGGTGGCATCCTTAGGGATGGGCCCAGGAGGAGAGGGCATTTTCATTTGCCCGTGTCCCGCCGTATCGGGAACGTATCCTTTTTTCTTTTCCTTTTTTTTTAAAACGGCACGGACACACAGGCAGCCGGGTCGCCAGCATATCTATGTCGAATACGGCTACGGCTGCCATTTTGCCATGTCCGTGCTTCATAGGTTTTTGTTGCTTATGCATTAATTTCAATGATTGGCTCATATAATGACTCTTAGACTAATTTTTGAAATATTTCGATGGATATTGTTTTGGGCAAAGAATTCCGTATCGGATATCTGTAAAATATCAGTCAACTAAAGAGACATAATATCAGAGATATATCGGAGATATTGTGTAAAAAAAATATCGGTGGTCGAAAACTAATTTTTACTATATATTTTCACAATCTAACTTTCAAAATGAGTTATACTAATTTAGACAAAGCATAGATTTCAAAATATGCATATTAGGATGAGAAACAAACAGGAAAGTTATTTTTTTTCTTTTTTAAAAATAAAAAAAATTAAAAAAATGCAATTTTTACAATATATTTTCCCAAACATTCCGTGATTTTGGCTACATCCTGCGGTTTGGCGTAATCTTGCTGCATTTAGGGCACCGTGGCTGCTGACTTTTGGCAGGGGTATCATTTAGGACGGGAAGGTTATATTCCTACCCCAATAATCACTCGCACAACCCAGAATTAATTTTTATTTTTTGGATAGCGAGGGGTGTCTGAGTCCTCAACTAGGAGAGGTAGGGCAACCCGGAGAAAATATTAGATACGCGCCGCGCAGGGGGGGAACAGTATGCTCATCACCAATGGGTGATGGGCACGACTCTCCTGCTTGTGGGTCCCTTGTGGCAATCAGGAGGGACCCACAAGCCGGAGAGTCGTGCCCATCACCCATTGGTGATGAGCACACTGTTCCCATGCGAGGCGCGCAAGTAATAACTTCTCGGGCAACCCGCCTCTAATAAATAGTACTACTCCCTCGGGTTCTTTTATAATAGATGCAATTGATTTCGAAAATGGGTTATTAAAGAGGGGAGGGAGTACTATGTAAAAACTGATCACGTGCTGGTATATGTTGATCGTATGATATTGCCCTACCTTGTACCAGTAAACATATTGCTCTAGTACTCAAGAGATTTTTACAGACATAGAGCTATATTTTTTTGCCAATGTTTCAATAGACATATACTGTAGACTATATGTATGTACGGACTGCTGGGAAAACAGCACTTCCCGTATTCATAAGAGGAGATGGATTGAATCAAAGTTGATGAATTATGTTGATTCATGGCTCCCTAGACATCAAAAAGCTTGATGCCAAAACTTACATCCTCACAGTATCTGACATGAGGGACGAGACGGATTGCATCTATTATCCTATTAGCATTACAATCATAAAGAGAGGAGTGAAAACAAGGCTCCATGGACATGACTCTCCTACAAGGAGGATCAGGCACTATCTGGTTTTGAGCCGTGTACAACATCCATGGCCTCAAGCCTCCGAGGCCTTGTGCAACGTACCCAAAAGTTGAAACAGGGCTTGTGATCAACTCATCAGTTAAGCTCAGGAGATAGATTTCTGCCCATGCTTTCATATCATGCAGCACCTCATCTGTCTGCTGAAGCTCTTCATGGCTGGCCTGAAACACACTCACCACCTCTCCGTTGCTAGTTGGCGTTTCCCAGTACATGTCCCTCACTCTGTCATAATACCATGAGCTTAAAGATGTCATAAGAACAACCTTCTTTGCTTTTCTTCCATAAGTAGTACTCTCAGTAGTTGAGACTTCTTTCTGGTCAGTAACATTTGGAAGCAACTTCTGGCTTATGGAGCAAGTTAGGATTTGGTCCAATAAATACTGAAATGGCCCAGTATTTTTTCCAAATACTCTTATCTGTATTCCTACTTTCTCTTGTGCAAACAGCAGATAATCCTGGTAATACCTTGTAATCAATCCCCACACAGAATTAGAAGGGTGGAAAAGGTACCGACCCAGATGGTGGAAAACCGTTTCCTTCTCTGGGAACAGCTTGTTCAACTCATCTTTGAAAGGTGCTAGGAGAAACAAAGGTGGAACAAAGTAAATATTAGATTTTACTATAAGCCAGGGTACATTCTTCAGAATGTTTTGTTTCTGCTCACAGAAGAAAAGCATGTCATGGTAGCCACGCCCACTAACCAGATGAACATATGTGTACACTTGAAGTAGTGACACATTAGTCCTTACTATATTGCCGAAGCTCATTGGATGTCTGTGGTCGAACACTTTGAAGTCATTTCTGAGAGGAAAATCCAAAGGCAAAAGCCATGAGGTATGTGGGAAGGGCTCACAGAAGAGGCTTGCCACGTCCTTGCCTCTCTCCATGAGCAAGACTCGATCAGTGAGTAAGGCATAGAGGAATGCTGATGCAAGGACGAGGACTTTGTTGCCTATGCCTCCATCTGGTAGCCATATGATGTAGTTGCAGTCTGGGATTTGGCTGTTGTTGTGGCCTGACCTCAGCCAATCCAAGGTTTGGTTGTAGGAGTTGGTGTTTGGTGCACATCGTCTGTGGAGGGCTTCGTAGTTGCGTAGTCTTTGTATTAGGTATGGTGATGGTATGCGAGGAGATGGTTTGCGGTACGAGGCGGAACCGTATCTGCTGAGGCAGGAGGTTTCATCAAATCCTGAAGCAAGCAAGCCTCCCAGTAGTTTTTCTTGAATTGGAGAATGTGATAGACTACCTGAATTTGATAACAACAAGAATCATAATTATTAAAAAGAACAGGAAAATTTTTTGGTCCTCCCACCTCATGTCCTCTATCCTGCACCTCTATGAGTCATTGATTGTGAGGATCTACGGTGCACACGCTTGTGTGAACTCGCAATTCAATTGCACTAATTTACACTAGCATGTGAACCGTTGAATCTGATGATCGATGATTTCTATTGATGAAGGATTTCCTCGCGGACATTTTCTAGAGAAACCAAAAATTTCTGAACAAAATAATATTTAGACAAGCCTGATTGAATTTAAAAGATTGTACAAAAAGATTACTCCCTACATCCTGTTTTAATACTCCATCAGAAAACAGACGTACCATATGAGATGCTCTATTTGGCCCAATTTAAGTGGAATCTCAATCTCTTCAATCCCCAATAGAGCATTCAATTTAAGTTATTTCTCAAGCTCTTCTACCCCGATAGTCTCTTAGCTATGGCTTCGTCGATTTGATTAAAAATAAACTTTTTTTATGGAGCTATTAAAACAGGATGGAGTATTAAATTGTAAAATATCGTTCCACCTTTCTTCTATCAAAGAAAAAGAGTAATCATATTGAATCCTTGCCTATAGTGCTCAACTATAGGCACTAAACACACTACAAAATCTCCGTCCTTTCCATATTAAAAGCAACATTTGGAAAAACTGTGTGTCCCATATTAGTTGTGTCCAGCATGGCCAAAAAGGCCGCATATTCTTGGAACCATATCGCCAGCTGCTGCAACATAGGGCATGGTGCATATAGCCAGCAGGTGACCATGCTATGTAGCTATGTACCATGTTATGCCTCTATGTACAATGCTGGGATATTTACAGCGAGCCCAGTGAGGCTAGAGACGTTTCTCTTTGGAAGTAGATATTTCTTACAAATTACACTAAACTATATATCTCAATAACTATATTCAGGCAAAGCCACTATAACACAAATTCAGTGATTGGCATGGCCTTTCCCGGGCACCCGCATCCCACATCAATTTTCCACCAATGAATAAGAAACCCCTTGCAGGGCCATTTCTGACATTTTAGGGCCGTCTCCAACACTGCGAAATGTTAGAAATACTCCTAAAATTTGATAAATAGCCATGAGTGGGAATTTTTTTATTGGCCGGGTGCAAACCCACATGGGACACCCGATGCATTGGATAATTCTCCCCGGGGAGAGTTCCCAGGTCTCTTCCAGGCATGGAATTCCGTATCGGATATCGGTATCGTATCGGTCGGCTTAAGAGACAAAATATCGGAGATATTTGTAAAAAAATTTCGGTGGTCAAAAATTAATTTTTACCATATATTTTCATAATCCAGCTTCTAAAATGAGTTATACTAATTTAGACAAAGCATAGATTTTAAAATATGCATATTAGGATGGGAAACAAGTGGGAAAGTTACTTTTTTCCCTTTTTTTTTGATTTTTTTTTGAAAATATTATTTTATTATAAAATAACGATATATCGGTCCGAAATATCGGCGATATTTGAAAAAAATAAAAAAACGATATTTATTCGTCTCGTTTTATCGAGTGGGGCCCGATATCGATATATTGGCGATATATCACCGATATGAAATTCCATGCTTCCAGGCCAGTGGCACATGGGGGGAAGATTTTTTAACCGCCTCTATATCCGTCCGATGGGAGCCATCGACGGATCACACAGATCAATTGTGTGCTCAAGCAAAAAGCAGTTTTTTGCACAAGTGCACAATTAATGTGTCGTCGATCTGCTCATATTTTCAGAGCATAGGCTCACAGAGTATGGAAGCGGATAAAAAGTACTTCACACCCGAGGGGGAGGGTTGGGTTAGGGGGTTCATTTAATCATGTAAGAAACACACATGAAGCTTTGGTTAAGTTGTGCATAACCCCAAAAAGTAGAATTAGATAACAACATGTTGCACATGAAGTGGGACCTCAATAGTAACCATCTCCTATGTAATAGTAACATTTCAACTCTTTAGCTTCTTAAAAACTTTAAATCAGTACTCCCTTCACTCCAAAAATATTTATTATCACTAGAAAACCAAAAGAGGAGATTCTCGAGTGAGAATAGTCTTTTGGGTTGTTGGAAACCAATTTGATAGTGAATATCAAATTAAAGGGTAAGTGAGTGTGACCGATTATTTGTCCTTATAGCCATTAAATTAAGATCCAATGGCTATGACTTGAACTAGCCTCATATAAGACAAATGAGAGCGATTTAAACTTTTTCAATTGTAAAGAGACTACTCAAAAGCAAGAGAAAACTTCCTTACCAACTTTAAAGTTCTGGTGGGCTGACTGAATGAAGTTCATCACCGAGTCTCCGAAGAGTGCAGTCACCAGAACCATCACCGGCAGAACCAGCAAGCAAACAGCCAAAGTCCCCATTACTCTCGTGAAGCTAGATGCAGCGCTCATCGTGCAAACTTAGGAGTTTTTGAGGAAGATGCAGAGCAAGAAACTGAGCACCCCTTGTTACCGTGTAACTAAGGACCAAAAGGTTTGAGTATCGTTGATGTCTTGTTGATGCCTAATACTATCGGCAAGTTCCTCGATTATTCAAAAACATTGTACTCCATTTCATTTGAGATCCGAAACGTGTGCCAAGAAACATTTTCTTTATCAGTATGAACGACTTTGTGCACTAAGTGCATTCCCCAAGGTCAAACAGTGATAATTTTGTCAATGGCCATTTAAGTGATTGTACACTTCCAATTAAAAAAAACTTATGTTTTGGTTATAATACTATCAAGTAGAAGGCCGTCAGATCGATCTCTTGCACTTACTTTTTTGGTTAGAATATAAAATATAAAATAAAAAATTTCGTTTCCTAACACAGCTCGAGGTTTTGGAAACTTGGTTATCTTGCAATTTTTGATACAGCAGATCTCTTTTACATGGGAAAATGATAATGGTCCAAATTACCATCTTCAACAAAACCATCCTGTGTTGTTGCTGGTCTTAATTGGACCATGCAAACAATGGGCCATCTAAGGGTGAAAATATTTGGTTGACAGCCGTAAAATTGTAAAATTGACGTGGGCTGGTGCTTGCACCCAATAATTTCTCCTCCTCGGTAGAGAGGTTCCATCTTGTGTGTTTCTATGGATAGGTCAATCAGGTAGTGTTTTACCTCGTTTAGGTCAATGTTGCCAAAATTATCAAAGTTCAGTGTTTCTTACTATCTATATATTTACCATAGTATAGAAGTTTCAAATACAGAGTAAAGGCACGACAGTGTGTACTGTGTGTAGGAACATCCATGACGGGAGTTCGGTTCTCGCTATTATACACTAGGGGTGTTCATGGACATGGATAAATGGTTATCTGTGTCCATTTGTAATCTTACTTGGGCTTCTAGTCATGGAATACTGTATCACTGATATATCAATATCACGCCTGATAAAATATCACGCCCAAAATTCCAGACCTCGATCGAAGTGCGGAAGTCTTCATAAATACAATCTCGGTGAGGTAAGGACTCTGGGATGCGACTTGGATAGTCAGTCCAACAGGTCAATTACATCATCACAAAAAGATGTGCAGTCGACATTACCAGGAACTTTTTACGAACATGGGAATTCATCATCCAATTTCAAAATAAAACATTGTAAATGTATAATATGATTCCAACTTAGCTTTTTATTACAGCCAATAACATAAATTATCAATAAAAAGAATCATTAAATCTATGGCACAAACAGCCAACAATATCATCAAGTTTATCAAACTAAGCAAGTAATTACAAATTCTCTAATCATCTTCAAGCTTCTGCATTACTTTCGTGTCCTGCAATTATCCTGAATCAATGCTCTTTCACACTTGTATCAAAGGATGCATGAGTATTCTATAGAAATACCCATAAGGATGTGAAAACCCACCGGGGACATAATAAATAGCATGAAAAAATGTTTACTCAATGGAAATAGGAATATATATATATATATATTATTTGAAGAACTAATCACAAAATTTACTTTACCTGAACAAAAAGGTTAGCCAAAAATCATTCTAACTCTCAATAAGACTCCAAACGATCACATATGTAAGGGGAGAATAATAATTTTACCAATGGCTACAGACATCTATAGTGCAAGGAGTTACAATTTTTGCTCGTTGAACTTACCACTCGCACGCGTCTAGGATGCTGGCTCCACCAATGCTTACAGACATGATGCCTTCGAGCATAAATAATTAGGGATCTCGCAAGACCCGGCAATGGCTCTCTAAGCATACTATGAATCCACCTCAGAGAGATTCTAGTAAAATCTCTTAGTGGAGAAACAATTATACAAAACAATATCATAAAGAATCAGAGGTCGCAACATTATGAGGTTTTAAGGTATCTTTACCAAAATAGACTCACTCTCTGGAGTATAATTAAATCGTCAATATCTCAATAGATTAGGATTTCTCGCAAGAACACAACTGAGATTCTAACATAACTCGCCAAAAGAGTAATAATAGATCTCACTCATAATTCAAACAGCATGCTTCATGACTTAGCCTTAGATAGGAACGACTATAGAATTTAGGTTCTAATATTTATGATATTGAATTTAAGATGAAAGAATGACTGGAATGGTTTGATCTCCAACTAGAACTCAAACCGACACCAAGCTGCAATTAAATTTCTCAGTCCAATAATACTTTAGGTTATATTGACTTGTCCATAATATTAATCTTTTAAGCCAACTAGTCTTACAGTAGTCGTCCATACCATGTCTTACAACATATATTGGTGATACTTTAATCAGATTAAATTGTATCCTTAAGCATTAGTACGTAATAGTGACTTAACCTTAATTATAGTAAACTATTTTTGTTGATAACAGCCCCCTTCCAACCATCCCCACAGTCGGTAAAGTAAGAATCCACGTTTAAAAATCTAACAGTAGATAGCCCTATGAGTCTAGTTTCAAATCCGACTGACGGTTTATTTTTCTGATTTTTTTGCAATTAGTTATGATTTTTATACTGCAGGTCATCTGTGGAGGAACAGTCTTGGCCGAAACCCTAGTCTGAGCCATACATACTAATTACGTGTTATTCACCCTTAATCTTAGTAATAAGATCTCATTATTCTTAAGTAGTCCCCTCCTAGGATTATTATAGATCCTTATATTTTTTGGAATTTAGTCATCACTTGCTTTTATACATCTTTCATCATATAACCCAATTTCAATACTCCTCTTTGTATAGTGAAGACCCTAGCATAAGAATAACCACATATAATCATATAGTACCGCTAAACCAGAATGTTTACAGAATCAAGATAGAGCTTTCTGACATCAAAACGATCAAGAAATGTATGATGTTCTCGTCTAAAACTATCATGCAAGCATTAGAAGATATGTCACTCAATGAACATCAATAATCATATTTATAATCATAATCAATATGGAATCTCTCAACAAATCAATAATTAACACCATCTCTACTACTGAGATAAGATCAAATAATTCATCATAGAATAGATTTAGAAAGAGTTTAGAATCAGTTTAGTAGAAAAACCATCCTACCCCGCTTGTAATACGAAAACTGCACGTCTTCACGCTCCTCTTCTTCTTCTACGCAATAAGACCTTCACTCACTTAAATATGAAGAGGTTTGAATAAAGGAGAAGAGAAAAAGAATTGTTGGAACAAGGAAGGAGAGAGAAATAAGGTTCGGACGTTCTCAAGCTCTTTAGGGTGAGGTAATACAATTCAACCCCCTTTCTTGTGTTTATATAGACCTTATGTATATTCTAACTATGATATCTCTCTCTTAAGATTCCTTCTCAATCCAATCTCTCAACCCTCCAATTAGAAGCTTCCCCATAGTTAGAAGGGACGTCATAAACCTAATCTTCCTTGATTACTTAGGATTAGGCATCTTCCTTAATTAGGTTTCCCAAAACAACACCTTTTTGGATTCAAATTTTGCCGGTGCGATTGATCAGCTTAAGCTGCGATCGATCGATCGTTATTATGCGTTAAACCAATACTTACGATCGATCGTTTTACTCAAATCGCAAAATCACAATATTTAAGATCGATTGTTCTATCAGGTGATCGATCGTGTCTGTTTTACAACTTCTAATGAGGATAATGAATTTACAAGGAAGGGACATGTGGTAAAGTCATTATTATTCCGCTTTATTTATTCTTCTTTCTTCTTTTGAAATTGTCAATCTCCACTAGGTGGTGCTTCAATATTATCCTTAAGCTAGCTATCATCATGAGAAGAAATATGATAAAAAATAAAGAAGAATGCAAAAAGGGGCAAAACGGATAAGAAATAAGATATATATATATATATATATATAACTCATTGAATTTTATCTTCAAATCATGTCATTAAAAACACGATAGCAATAATATCATATATTTAAGTACACGACTTGAGGACAACATTCAATCTCATCATATGTCCCTAATTTCTGATTCATTTTTTCCCATTCTTTTTACATTTTTCTATATTTTTTCCTCTTTTTTCATATGAAGATATCTTAAATTCATTGAGACACCTTTTTGTGGGGATGACGAATTTATAAAGAGTAGTTCACGAGTCAGCCACAAGCTCTGTGACCAGATACGTGTTTAAAACGCGTATAAAACGCATTTTACACGTTTCAGCCACTCAGCCGTAAAACTCCCCGTTTAAAACGGAAAAACGTGTTTTTTCCGAAATAAACGCGTTTAAACACGTAAAACACGTTTTTTTATTTAAAGTGCAACTCCTTTTTTAAATGTGCAACTTTGCAATATATTATTATTTAACATTTATACCTATTATATTAATTTTTTATTTTTATTAATTTTTGTTTTTTTCACGTTATTTTTCCGTATATTCTATTTTCTGCCGTTTTGTTCCGTACGCTTACCTCACCGTTTTATTGCCGTACCCGTACTTTGTCACTTAGGCCACAAGTACTTCTCGGTACAAAATTTTAACTTTCTTTGTGTCCTAAAATGTGTGAATAAAAAAATAATGATTCTAAGTTGTAAAAGTGCTTTTTCGGGTCACGTTGGCAAACTTCTTTTGCGTGGTTATGGGTGGAAAAGGTAGCATTACTTGAAAAAGCTACGAAAAATATTTGTATCTGTCACACAGCGTCGTCTCTTTACTAACAAGCCTCTACATCCAACCTCCAACAAGGAACTTCCTCATTGTATGACCACTGAGGGGGGAAGCTTGTGTGAAATAAGGTACGGGTGAAGGTAGGTGAAAAATAAAATATATACAAAAAGGCAAAATGAGAATATTAGGTCCCAAAATCAGGTTATATGGCATGAGCCCAGAAAAATTAGGTAATATATGATTCCGGGCTTATTGGCTAGGTAATATGGAAAAATCTCGGAGAAGCTTATATGTCTTTTTCTTTTTGCTACAGAACAGAAGGCTGATGTTTTGTTTTTACTCCTATAGCTCATCATTACGACAATATCTGAGGATTGGTAGTTCGCGATGACCGCATTTCAACTCCCTTCGAGGAGTCCGAACGTTTGGAGCTGAAATGAAATGAGTGTGAGGAAGACGTCGACTCCTACATCATCAAGCCCCTCATATGTGAGCACCTCTCTTTCCTCTGGCTCATCTCCATGTCCTGTATATGCTGAGTTGCTGATTTGATTCTATAATCTGTTCCTCACCTTAACTTGCTTTACCAAGGTATCATTTCTCTATTCATTGCTTTACTGGCTCCTTTTAGAGTTCACTCCAACAGAAATTGAATTATTTGCATTCTTGCATACATAAGCTTGTGCATGAGTTGCTGCAGCTCTTGTGTATGTAATTATTGGCAGGAGTTGGTATCATCATCAGTGGAAGACTTGGTGGACTTGGTAGGAAGAAGAGTATTTGTGTTGAAGTGTTTGTAGAACAACATTACCGTTTCTGTCAAGAGAGAAACTAGAGAGCTTGAGAAATGGCTGGAGTTGTGTTGAGTCTTGTACTAAAGCACCTAGTCGATGTGGTCATGGAGGAAGCGAAGTTGTTGGGCGAGATGCGCCGTGAAGTGGCTGAATTTGAGAAAAGTTTGAAAAGCGTGGAAAAGATGCAGTGAGGATTCAAGACAGCAGAGAAGATGTGAAAGAATGGGTGAGACAAGTTAGAAATGTGGCATATGATATCGAGGATGTGGTGAACGAATTCCTCTTTAGGGAAGGGCCGAGACAGCCTCATCAGTTCGAGCTTCGTGGCTGTTTGCATAGATTTGGACATTTCATTCAATAGTTGTATGCACTAATGGAATTGCCCTAGAAGTAATAAGGATTAAGGGCCAGCTTCAAGGAATTGAAGTCAGGAAAAATATGTTCTCTTCTTCATCAGTAGTCAGTGAAATTGCTAGCCCGAGTGCTTCAGATGACACTAGCCGATTAACTGAGCCTCAGTTTATTGAGCATTCGAACATTGTTAGCTTTGAGATACTGGAGCGTGAGTTGGCACTGAAATTGTTAATGCTTGGGTTACTGTGTCTCAGTCATTTTCTGCAAGTAACATCTTGAGAGGAATGTTTAATAGTTTCATGGGTAGAAGGAAGGAAAATTTCAATAGCTTCACGGGTGGAAGGAACGAAAATTTCATTGGCTTTGGTGGATATTCATCATCAGGACCATGCCCAACTAATTGATGGATTGAAGGCTTATATGCATAAAAACAGGTATGTAGTTGTTTTAGATGTTGTATGGACTATAGATGCATGGGAGGCCTTAAGGTATGTTTTCCCTGATATTGGACTGAGAAGTAGAATAGTCATAACTACTCGTCGGCATGACGTTGCATTGTATTGTTCAAGGTCCCAAAAAATGTACACAAGACGGAGCCTTTGCTTGAAGAAGAGGCATGGACTCTGTTTTGCAGTAAGATCTTTGGTGGAATTTGTCCTCCTGAACTAAAAACCCCACAATTGTAACTATGGGTGGCCTTCTAGTGACAAAGCCACCGAGTCCAACTGAATGGAATAAGGTGCTTGAGAATCTCACTACGACTCTTGATAAGAATGAAGCCACCAGCTTTATGAAGCAAGTGTTTTGGCTTGGTTATGATGATCTACCCCACTATCCTAAGTATTGTTTCTTGTATTTTGGGTCATATCCTGACTCCTGAGGATTTTGAGGTTTATGTATATGAACTTATTCCCCAATGGATTGCTGAGGGTTTCATAAGGCTGAGGAATAGGCAAACCCACGAGGAGCGTGCCCATGACTACCTCCGTGAACTTGTTCATCGAAGCTTGGTTGAGGTTGTGACATATGATGTCGATGGTAGTATTGGTTCATGTAGAATTCACGACATAATGCACCTGCTAATCCTTCAAAAAATGAAGAAGGGACATTTCTTTACCTTAGCAACAGAGAACATGAATCCTAACGAGGAAGTTCTCCGTTTGTCTGTCAGTAGCAGCAACAATGCTTTATGGGGCAGAAACTTCTCTCACCTTCGCACCCTGAGCATGTTTAACACGAGAACTTCCTGCATGGTCAAGCTTTCAATTGTTGAGGATATTGAATCTGAAAAGGGTACAAATCGACGAGTTTCCTAATCCAATTGTGAAATTACACCACCTAACTTGAATTTAAGCCATACAAGTATTGACATGATTCCCAAGTCCATCAGGAAGCTACATAAGTTGCAAACTCTATTTCTACATAATACAAATATCAGGAAGCTTCCAGATGAGATCCTTTATCTTCATGCTCTTCGCCATTTGAAATTGCTATGTACATTCCGCTCTCACTTCTGCGAGCACGAAACAAGAATACTAGGATCATGGTTTTCAAAACCGGACCGGACCGGCCGGTTTTTCTGAAACCGGACCGGTCCGGACCGGTCATGGTCAACAGTTTTTCTGAAAAAAACTGTTATTTGAGGGGGGATTCGATCCCCCTCCTCCTCCCCACCTAACAGCTTACCTAACCACCTGGGCTACTTGTGCTTTTGTGTTAATATGATACAACTTATTTATTTAATATATATTTACTACTATACTTCAAGACCGGGTCATTCCGGTTTGACCCCGGTTTGACCGTGGTCAAACCGCGGTCCAACCGGACCGGCCATCAATCCGGGTCGATGGCCGGTCCGGTTTTGAAAACCTTGACTAGGATGCGAGCATAGATAAAACTACCCTCCACAGTCTGCAGACTACCAATGGAGCTATTGATTCGTTGGCCAGGGTGACAATGCCAACAAGTCTAGGCACATTAAAATGTTTGTACGAGTTATTAGCCCTTCGGATGGATGGGGGCAAGTAGCAAGCAATAGAGTTGGAGAAACTGACAGAATTGAGAAATCTAATACTTACCGCAGTGCAAAGACAAGATTGGGATGCCTTATGTAATTCCATCGAAAAAATGACGCACCTTAAGTTCCTTATTATTAAGGGAACTAAATCCCAATATAAGATTCTCTGTAATATTCTCTCATAATCTACTCCCAATTTGGGATCCTAAATCCCAATCTGAGATTCTCTCATATTCGCCCTGCTCCGTATCTTCCTCCCCTGCTCCGTCGCCCCGTCGCCCCCTCCCTCTCCGCCTCACTTCTTTTCGATCACCCTCCCCGACCCGCCACATTCACACACACAAAAAAAAACCTACCTTTCTTCCTACAGTCGCCTCGCCGGCTCGTCCTCCTCCTTCCCATGGATCACCCTCCCACCGCGGCCGATTTCCTCCAATCAGTTCCCACCTCGATAAAATTCATCGTCTCCAACCTGTCCAGCCTGATCACCGTCCGCCTCGACGACTCCAACTTCCTGGTCTGGCGCACGACCACCGCCTCCGTCTTGGCCGCCTACCATCTCCTCCCCTATGTCGACGGCTCTCTGCCATGCCCCTCGTCGGCCGACTCATCTGCTCGCCCCTCTTACTCAGAATGGCTGGCCACCGATCATCACCTTCTGGTCTTTCTCCGCGCCACCATCGAGCCGCAGCTCGTTCGTCACTTCCTCACTCACAAAACCGCCGCTGCACTGTGGAACGCCGTCGCTACTCGGTACCTGTCAGCTTCTCCGGCAGCGGTCATCCGTCTCATGGGTGAGCTCCGCCAGTGTCGCTTTGACTCCACCGGGATGGCGGCCTATCTTGACCAGCTCCGGCAGTTGGTCGACCAGCTGGCTGCCGTTGGAGTTCTGATCAACGATGCTGACTTGCTCCACCAGACGCTCGCCGGCCTTCCTCCAGACTACGCAGTCTTCGTCGCCGGAATTCGTGCCCGTGGCGCCCTCGTCCCCGTTGCCGAACTGTGGAACCTCCTCCTCGCCGAGGAAGCCGCTCTCAAACTCCAACAAACTGCTCCCGCCGGACCGCCGCTCGCACATCCTACGGTACTTCACGTCGCCACTGTCAACTCCACTTCCGTCCCCAGCCCACATGCCCTCCTGGGTCCTCTCACAACGGCCCTAAGTCAACTCCTCCTCGGCCCTCACTCGGGTGCCCCTCCGGCCACCACGGCCCCCTCACCAGCTACTGCCTATGCAGCTCAGGGACTCCTCCCCACTCCCCCCTGTAACACCCTCTCGCCCTCCCCGCCCCAATCTTCGCCGCTGGGGTGGGGGTTACCCACGACACGGCCGTGGACGTGGTGGATTCCGTCCCCCTCGCCACTCCTGCCAAATATGTGGGTCATTTGACCATAGTGCCCCAAAATGTGGTGCCCGCTACAACGCTTCCTACATAGGTCCAAACGGGAACCGTGCCGTTGCCATGACCGCGCAAGCAAATGCTGGGGCTCAATGCCCCTCAAACTGGCTACTCGATTCCGGTGCAAGCGAACACATTACCCCGGATGCGACCCAACTCACTTCCCCCTCTCCCTACCCTGGCCCTCCTTATGTCAACATAGGTAACGGTAAATCCCTCCCCGTCTCCTCTACCGGAAGCTCCTCCCTAACTCTCCCCCACTCTAAACTCCACCTTTCTATCGTCCTCCATACTCCCTCCATTGCTCACAACCTTCTCTCTGTCCACAAACTTGCACGTGACAATGATTGCTCCCTAACCTTCTCTGCCTCTGATGTGTCTATCCAGGATAACAAGGCTGGTCACCTCCTCTATCGCGGTCCAAGTCAGAATGGCGTCTATCCCCTCTCTATTACAATCCCAAGTGCCTTCACTGCTACTACCTCCTCTTCCACCATCTGGCATCAACGACTCGGACACCCAGCCTCCACCACTTTTCAGACCATTGTTTCCTCATTTCCTTTCCATGTTTCCAAAATAAAACACTTAGAGTGTAATAGTTGTCATGTTAGCAAATTACATAAATTGCCCTTTTCAAAGTCTCATCGCTCCACCACTCGTCCTCTCCAACTCATCCACTCCGATCTCTGGGGACCATCTCCCTTCACCTCTTTTCTTGGCTATCGATACTACATCATCTTTATAGATGACTTCACACGCTATACTTGGCTTTACCCCCTCAAACTCAAGTCTGATGCCTTTGCCACCTTCCTTAACTTCCAATCCATGGCTGAAAATGCTTTCCCCCATCGTATCACCACCTTTCGTTCTGACAACGGCCGTGAATTTGTCAATTCCCATTTCACCTCTCACTTCCACACCCACGGGATCACTCATCAATTCTCTTGCCCTCATACACCTGAACAAAATGGGGTCGCTGAACGCAAACATCGCGACATTATTGAAACCACCCTTACCCTACTCACTTCTGCTCACTTGCCTCCCACCTATTGGGTCGACGCCGTCTGTACCGCCACCTACCTCATTAATATGCTTCCCTCCCCCATCCTCCATCATGCCTCCCCCTACCAACTACTTCATAATACCCCACCCGACTACTCTCATCTCCGCGTCTTTGGTTGTCGATGCTACCCATGGACTTGCCCCTACTCCCAACACAAATTAGAAGTCCGGTCCGTCCCTTGTGTCTTCATCGGCTACTGTCCCGCTACCAAAGGCTATAGGTGCCTCGACCCTTCTACTCACCGCGTTTACATCTCTCGTCATGTCCGCTTCATTAAACATGACTTCCCCTTCCGCTCTCCCTCCCCACTACCACCACCCCCCTCCTCCCCCCTTCTTTCCCCCCATCCTCTACCACCGGTACCTCCCTCTCACCCCTCATCATCTTCCTCATCCTCCCATCACATCCCATACCCTCCCCCTCACCCTCCCCTTGACTCCTCACCTCTACCCCCTGTCTCCCCTACCCCCATCAATCCTTCCCCTGTCCCTACTCACCACATGATTACTCGCAGCAAAGCCGGCATCGTCTGTCCTCGCATCCCTCTTTCTCTCACCACCCAAACCCCCCCTGAAACAGAACCTACCTCCTACCGCCTTGCTGCTCAGTTCCCAGAATGGTGTGTTGCCATGCGCTCTGAGTATAATGCCCTCATCAATCAAGGCACCTGGAGCCTCGTCCCACCACCACCCAACTCCAACATCATTGGATGTCGATGGACCTATAAGATCAAGCGTGGCCCTGATGGTACCATTTCCAGATACAAGGCTCGCCTGGTTGCCAAAGGCTTTACTCAGGAAGAAGGCCATGACTATCATGAGACTTTTAGCCCAGTGGTCAAACCTTATACCATCCGCATTGTCCTCAGCCTTGCTCTTTCCCATGCTTGGGCCATCAAACAACTTGATGTCTCTAATGCTTTTCTTCATGGCACCATTTCTGAGGAACTCTACATGGCCCAACCCCCCGGCTTCATTAACCCCTCCCACCCTCACCACGTCTGTCACCTTCACAAAGCCCTCTATGGTCTCAAACAAGCCCCTCGCCAATGGTACGCCAAACTTTCCTCCTACTTAACCCATCTTGGCTTTCGGTCATGCCACGCCGACACATCCCTCTTCCTTCACCAACAAGGCTCCCAAGTCACTATCCTTGTCGTTTATGTCGATGATATTCTAATAACTGGCTCTCATGCTCCCTTCGTGGACCACATTATCTCTCTTCTTGGTCGTGCCTTTGCTGTCAAAGACCTGGGACCCCTTCACCACTTTCTCGGTATTGAATTCACCACCACCTCAAATGGCCTCTTCCTCTCTCAAGCACACTATGCTCGCGACATTCTCCATCGTGCCCAAATGGATCACTGCAAACCAACACCCACCCCAACCGGCCACAAACGACCCCCCACCTCCCCCACCGACCCCCTATTTCCTGACCCATCCCACTACAAAAGCATTGTCGGTGCCCTCCAATACCTTACAAACACCCGCCCCGAAATGCCTATGCCGTGAACTATGTCTGCCAACATATGCATAACCCCACCATTACACACTACATGGCTGTTAAGCGGATCCTCAGGTATCTTCAAGGCACTCTGTCCCGTGGTCTTCTCTTCCAACCCGGAGCCTCTACTCTTACTGCATACTCCGACTCTAACTGGGCCGGCGACCCCCTTGATCGAAGGTCCGTCACCGGATACTGCGTCTTCATGGGCCCCAACCTTATCATTTGGAAATCTAAAAAGCAAGCCACAGTTTCCCGTTCCTCCACTGAAGCAGAGTATCGTGCGCTCTCCTCCACAGCCACCGAAATTGTCTGGGCCTCTATGGTTCTCAACTTTCTCGGTATCTCGCCTCCTCGCACGCCAACACTATTGTGTGACAATCAGTTCGCCATTGCCCTCACCGCCAACCCAGTCTTCCACACTCGCACCAAACACATTGAGATTGATCATCACTATATTCGGGAACAAGTTCTCGCTGGCCACATGGAGGTTCGCCATGTCTCATCTAAAGATCAACTTGCAGACATACTTACCAAGCCGCTGCCCATCGCTCAATTTCAGTCTCTCACTACCAAACTCACGGCTACTCACCCGCCCTGAGTTTGCAGGGGTGTATTAAGGGAACTAAATCCCAATCTGAGATTCTCTGTAATATTCTCTCATAATCTACTCCCAATCTGGGATCCTAAATCCCAATCTGAGATTCTCTGTAATATTCTCTCATGATCTACTCCCAATCTGGGATCCTCTGTAATATTCTCTCATGATCTACAGGGATTCACCCCGGATTTGTCTCCATGGGTCTTCCCTATAAATACTGTACACAACACAGGTCTTTATATCATTGAAAATTCTCCTTCTTCTCACTTATGATTATATCAAATGAGGGCGAGGAAGAACCATTTAACATAGACTCATGTCAACCCTTTCGACAACTTTGTTGGTCTTGTGCTTTGTTGGGCGTCTAAGTATGCTCCCTGGATTGAGTGTGCCATTTTTTAGTCTTGTGAAATTAGTTTTGGTGGACTCTGGTCTAAGTGAGGACCCTCTCAAATACTCGCAACATCTGGCCATGTTAAAGGAATTTGCACTTTCCAATGCTTTCACTGGGGAAGAGATGTCATGTGGAGAAGATGGCTACAGAAGGCTCGAGAGATTTGTAATCAAGTGATTTGATCAATTGAAGTTTGTGTATATCGATTGTTTTCAGTTTGTTGGAGTATTATAGTGTTCTCCTCAAAGCTCAATGCGGACTTCAATCTTTTGGGTAGAGGAAATCCAGAGATGACAAAGAAACAAATTTTGTTGGCAACCCAAACTTTGATGGTTGAATCAGATCTTCTGGTGCCAGTATCTGATGCCACACAGCCTGTAGCTGCATTTTCTCAGCTTCCCCTCTTACAAGTTCTACCAATTCCAAGAGAGGGCCCAACGTCAGTTGACAAAGTTGGGTAGACAAAAAAAAACATCAACTTATGTGGCTTTTAAAATTCACCTTGTTTTCAAGTACATTTATTGTACATTCTAGCTCTTCAACTGACTTCTCTAATAGCTTTGCCTCCTCTTCCTTTACCCAGCATAAGCGTTGTTTATCTGGGCCATCTGTTGTTATGGAAAATGTTCACTAATAGTATATATATATATATATAGAGAGAGAGAGAGAGAGAGAGAGAGAGAGAGAGAAACTTAAAGTGAATAAGTGAATATGCTTACTTGTCGCTATTCTGTAGCAACAGCCTCGCGTTCCTCAAGAATTTGTGCCATCTCCAATTGCTAATTCAATGCAATTGTTTCAGATTCCAGATACTTTTTTTCTTGATTAATCTTGATAAAATTACATATCTGATATTAAAAAAAAACACTCATTTTGAGATTGTCCTCTTCTAATTGGTCCACCATTTTTCTCTTCTCAACCCACTCCTCCAGAATAGTTTCCTTACCCAACAAGAGGTCTCCCGTTACAGCTTTCATTTCAAGACTTTTCTCTGACTAAATGTGTGGAGAAAAATTAAGCCGCTCTATATACTTCTTTTTTCCAACTTGCAGCTAGTGCTTCAACTTCTTCATTCCCAAGTCTTCCAGCAGTCAACCCCTCATCCTTCTATGAATTAAACTGATGTGCCAAACCCAAGCCATTGCATTTAAATGGGGAACCAGAACATCATGAGGAGAACCGAAGCCCTGGACTTCACCGATTTTTTTTTCTAATTTTACTGCTGCCAAGGTTGTCGAAAGGGAAACATGTTCAGGTTTGACATCTTAAACCATAGCTTCCAACGCCATGAACTGGTTTAGGACCCAACTAGTTCATAAGTCGAAGGAAAAGAAACTACACTCAGCTAGAAATTTCCCAGTTGACTTATTAGTAAAGCAAAAATGATATAATGCAAACTAAGCAGAACAAATGATAAGGGTACCTCTCCATCTTTTTCTACTACAAGCTTTTCAAGAGTTTGTTCAGTGCTTTCAGGTTGTTGGAGCATTGTACCGATCTCTCCAAACCTTTGGGTAGATGACATCCAGAGATGACAAAGTAACCAATTTCGTTGGCAAACTAGATGTGATGGTAATTAATCGGTGTTGGAAGCTGGATGGGTTCCATTTGGGTTGGAGAACCTCAAGGCATTGAGAAATCTTTCCTTCTTTGGTATGTGCAGAGAATTCCTTCAGAAGGTAAGAGAGAGAGAAAGGTGGCAAAGAATGTGACAAAATGAAGCACATCCCTCGTGTGCAACACTTTTTTGATGATGATGATGATGGAAGGCCTGAAGTCGAAGAACTTTCCTCATGGATTTGAGCATTGGACTTTGTTGTCATTGAAATATGCGCGCTGGAGAAAGGTCTAGTATGACTGAATTGTTTGTGTTGCTATTTTCTCTTTATGTATAGACTTCCTAGCAATTCTTTTTTGTTCTAGAGCATTGATAAACTGTTCTGCAGTAGTGTGCTTGATATATTAGTTCTATAAGGGTTCTCCAAATTTCTGCTTATGGTCTAGTGCTATTCTCTCATTCTGCAATTATTTTTCCATAGATCGCCTTCATGCTCACTAAGTTGCTTACTTAGATTCTCTTCATATTTACTGAAAGGCGTATGAATGCCAAGCTTGTATAGAGTGACCAAGCCATGGGGCAATTATAAGCTTTCACTAACAGATTTCTGTTTTTTACAGTTAGCTTTCTTATTTATATTGCCCAAGCTGTTAAAAATTTGCCTTTTTCAATGTGACATAGACTTCCAAAAATAGATCCAATCCCATTAAGGTTCCTTTATTATTGTTGTTCTTGGAGATTTTAAACAGAGAAGGAAACTCTATTGATTTTTTGTAAAAAAGTGCATTGCATCTTATATTTTTGACATGTTGTCTTAAAATTTTGCTGGTGAAAGTAATTTGCTTTATTAACGTCGATTCCGCCTCATATATGTGATTATGACAGTTGCAGTTCCGTCTCCACTGATATTTTTGCAGTAAATATGATAGGGAAACGAGATCTTAAAGGCAATGAATAGATGGGGAAGTAAAGGGAGAAGATATATTATACTTATGTCTTACAGTTACCATGATCAAGGTTGGCTAAAGAGAGAAGAAAACCAGGGCCAGCGTAGGCAATAATCATAGCATCATATGGCCAAAGAAGTTTCTATCTGTTAGTATTATTATTGTTTGAAGATATGACCTCATATTTTGGACACTATGAAAATCAGCAGTTGATGTTCGCCATTCCTTCACTATTTGATGAAATGCAGCTTAGGTGCTTGTAGTATGCTGAAGTATATTTGTTTTTTAAACGAACAAAATCTGCCTCATGTTATATCTGCTATGTGTTCATGTCAGTGATGTTTCTGTCTGATGTTTGAGTTGTTGAGTACTAAAACTATGATGGGATGGTTGTATGAGTTTTAGATTTGTGATGCATTGTTCTATAAAGTTTTTCCATTCAAGAAATGTAGGCAAGTTGACTGTTAAACATTGACAAATATATATACATATTTTTTCATCAGTGCTGAAAAGTATATTAGAAACAGGTCCAAATTAAGTAATTTTGTTCGTTGCTAGGGACGTGTCAGCTATATCAGCAACTTCAAGAATAGAGTTTCATGCCAAAAATAAAAACTAGTGTCAAAGCAAGCATTTCATGGATTGTGTGTTCTAACTTTTAAGGGAAAGAAGCTTGCGAGAATTACGTACTCTCTTTGTCCAATGAAGCTCATCTGGATTTAAAAAAATAAAAAGAAAAGACCGGTCTAACATTACATGGCTAAGTCCAAGACCAAAAACACGGGGATAGGGAGAGAATATCTTTTTTTATTAAGGCCTTAGAAATGGGCTTCATTGTATGAGGCAATTTGTAATGCAATGGGCTTCATTGTATGGAGAGAGTATAATATAATATTATAATGAAACTTGGATAACGATAGGGTTGCTAAGATGAAGATAATCGTTTATAACACATGGGATGAAATGAAATAATTAATTTATCATCATCTTCGGCGTCTTCTAAGAGACTCACTATCTTGAATTGGCGATTCAGACTACTTACTATGTGTCACTAATATAGACACATGTTCCTGATTTG
Organism: Houttuynia cordata; assembly: GCA_039654745.1. Classification (NCBI taxonomy): domain Eukaryota; kingdom Viridiplantae; phylum Streptophyta; class Magnoliopsida; order Piperales; family Saururaceae; genus Houttuynia; species Houttuynia cordata. The sequence continues at coordinate 58,617,259 of CM077503.1, forward strand.
GGTTTTTAAATATAAAATATCTAAAATGTCCCACTTTCAAACTTTTGTTTCCAATGCGGAAAAAGTTGGCCCTTTCGAACTCGTCCCCAAATCCCTGTCCACTTCTTTCTGACCCTCTACTTGAACTCGAACCCAGTCTAGCTTAGGGCTTTGCCTTTCACATTAGGTGGTATCTGGTAGGCGAGAACACAAACTACTGAATGACATTCGGAAGTGCTAACATGGCAGTCATGTCTGGGAAATGTTATGTACTCCGTCTTGTTTTAGATGTTTCATCTGAAAAACTACTATTTTTATTGGATGGTGAAAACAACAAATGGGGAAGAAAAGGTTCAAAATCTACTTAAATTGACCATATGGAGTATCTGAAAACAGGACTGTCCTCTTTTCCAGATAGAGCATCTAAAACAGGACGTAGGGAATACATTTCCGTGAGCGTCAACCAAACTAGTAATTTATCGGAAGAAAGCTAAACAAACCTTAATCCAGCAGGCCCAGATTGTAGGGGTTTTTTTCAGGCATTGGGCCCGGATTACAGTTGCCACAAGTAGTATTTTGGCCATCCAATCCTTTCTGTTCCACGCAGACCCGCAGACCTTTTCCAGGGTGCAAACTAAGGCTGCATTTAGAAAAATTCTTAAGTGCGCCAGGCATGCCATGTAGGCATTGCGTCTGACTGTTCAAAATCCACCACGCAGGATTAGAAACGGCTCCCACTGACAACCTACATGGGGTTTTGATTTGCCATGCGCAATGATATGGGATGCCTGGCATCCTAATTACAAAGTCCTATTTTGAGACACTTTTTTCGCTTAAGGGAAGCCATGGAAACTCAAATAACAAATAAACTTATTTTATTTCACCTAAATAATGCGAAGTGATAAAGCAATTTTTTTATGTTATAAAAGCTCCACTATAATTGAATGCAACACACTCAATGCTTTGATTGGAGAGGTAAAGGACATGGGCATCCAAATCCCTTTTTCTATCAACAAATGGCTTGTTTTGAGCCTAAAATGGCCAAATGCGTTCTCTTGCCCATCATCCATTTCCACATTCCGTGACACTATAATTCCATCATTTTAGTTTGTGTATCTTTCTGTTGATCAAAAACTTGCAGCTTAATGCAAGAAAAAGGCCTTTCCTATGTAGCAAATGAGTACCGTATGTCACCAAAAAGACCTCTATTTGTCATCTATACCCAGATTGTTGCGCTCTGGACAACAAAAGGCACCTTTCTTTTCCATTATATCTACTCTTACAATGGATTGATTACTTTTATATACACTACAAATACAATTGACAAAAGGGAGGCAGATCCATGAAATAATTGAATTTAAAGACAAAGAGGAAAAAAGAAATTTAAATAAATAAAGAGAAAAGTGGAACAAATAGGGAAAAATCCATTAATGGAGCCCCCCTTCTGCCTCAACAAAAAGAAAAAGGAAAAACAACTTGATCCAAAAACATGTAGCCATTCTTTTGCGCACCTTATATGATTATATTACTGCATTTTGCGAAACTGCCGATGCTTCATCAGATCTGCGGGAGGATTGAACAGATGCAGCTGAAGAAACCCGGTCTGAACCCCTTATGTTGAACCTCTGGTATACCTTTTCACGATTCTCTGACCACCAAGTCTCCGCCTGATGCTCGCCAAATCTTCTCCGACTGCACAAGACAAGAGTAAGAGTTCTGCTTAATCTTTAATCTGGATGAGGCTTTTCAAATGTAGCTAAAATTTAATGAGAAGTGTAAGCAGATCATGGTCAATCAATTATGTTTGTGTCAATTCAAACTTCAAAGTCATACATTGTCCTTAAACTGAGCGTTTATAATTCCACCATCTGTTGGATCGCCTACAACATGGAGTATCATTAGTTGCTGCTTAAGGTTCTTTAAAATGTTGTCCATGTCGCACACATGAAAATATTGAAGTACTTGTACTGCTACTTTCAGTATTTCAATAAAAAACGGCAGTATTATTGTTGTGACCACTGGCTCAGAAAGATTTTTCAAATACCTGAATCTGACTCGCTTGAGATCTCGAGTTCCATCTCCAAGAGCCACAAGCGTTATATATACACCAGGCTCATATTGTTCAATCCATTCGGCTTCCACTTTGTTGCTACTTGTACTGCCCGGACTTCTGGACTTGAAACCATTCTCAGTACCGAAAAGAGATGCAGGTTTATTAGGTGAGCCAGACAATCCAGTACCATTGGGTTGTCCCATATCTACATGGTCTTCCTTCCCATTAGAATTTTGAAATTTTTTATTACGGAACTGAGGATTTATTTCAGCATCTCTTTCTTGGCTGGAAAACTCATCTTTAGCTGAGTTAGTTGGCACGGAAGAATGCAAGTCAGACTCACCGCCAGGCATATCCATTCTTGAAACATGCTCTTCAATTGCATCAGAGTGATAATCTGCATGTGCGTACTCAAAGCCATTTGGTAGGTTCATTGATCTAATATTGCTGTTGTCATAGACCCCAGGAGGTAATCTCTCTGCCATGTCTTTAAGCTGCACGAAAATGCATTAGGAACTAATATTATATCAATGACATAACAGAGAAGAAAGTTACAGAAGGAAATGTTTATATATACAAGTTTGGGAGCTACAATACAGAAACCTCTAGATGACAAGTTACCAATTTAAAACATGTTAATGCAAAATGCCAATCACTGTCTCTTAATCACGTAGGTACTGTTCAAGAAGGGAGATGGACCTAAGTAAACGATAAATTAAATACCTCTGAAGTATCATCCAGTTAGGCTACTGTCTAACATTTATCTAAAATCAACTGCCTTAATTGGACAAAAGACTCGTATAGATAAGATAGACTTTCAATGTCTAGCCCAATTTGTGGAGTAAATAAGGGCCTAGATTGTCACTTAGTTCAATTAGAATTACCTTACATCAATTATATACATATATAGAAACTTTCTTAGAGAACATGGTCACTCTATCATGAACCCACCACCAGGCTATACTGCATATCAGATATCTATTATTCTGTCAGTATATCAATTTTAAGATGAAGCCATGGCGACTTGGCATGATTATAAAGCACAAAGATTGGCATGAGACCACCTTCATTCTCAATGTGATGCCAAATTATAATAAGTGTGATACCTAGTAGTCATTCTTTACTCTTCCCGAGTTTTGCATATTCTGTTACGTTCTTTGACAGCTGACAAGGTCTCATGGTAACCATCGTTATATATTCCTGGTCCTATTCCACCTTTGTTTTAGTGAGTCTAGCAGCATGGATGTAGTCATAATTTGACTTTACTTATGAAACCACCATTGTTTATTCCCGGCCCTATCCCAGCTTTGTTGTAGTGAGTCTAGAGGCATGGATGTATTCATAATTTGACTTTACCGATAAGACAAATGAAGATCAACATCTGTGTGAAAACATTTTATGCCAGATGCTCTTCCTGAGACAACCCTCGTAAGGAGAGAATATGGAGATGAGGATTGAAGACGATTATCATTGAAGAATGTTTCAACCAATTACTAAGTATTGGTTTTATGAAAAGATGGTAGCAAGAAAAATTTAGTATGTTCATCTTCCAACACAAATTATAAAACCATCAGTGAGTTCAATTCTTCACAAATCCATTTTGCTTCTTGATTCAAATGCTCTTAGTCAAAACTCTTTATATACTTCGAATTCTGGTTCCTTCAAGTGTCAATGCAATAACATGCTACAGCTCTTGTTGCATAAGAATAAAGTTTGCAAAAGAAAATTTTCTCCCCTTTAAGGCTGTGGCATGTGAATAGCTGCATACTATGTTAGTGGGAGCTAAACTAACCCCATTGAAACATTGGATAATCCTATTCAAATGTTATTTTCCATAGGAGAAAAGGCTATCGGATTTGCAAGAGCTGTTGATTCCTGGGGCTAGCAAGGGGCTCACATATTCAAATCACAGTTGTAATGAATTTCAGTTATAGTTTGTGGGCTATCTCGTGCGCAGAAGCCCGTAAATTAAGCATTTTTCAAAATATTAGCTGTGAGATAGAATTGCATTTACAGGAAAGAGTATCACCTGTGCAGTTAAGGACTTGATAACTTCTTTAGCCGCTTTAGCCTTTGCAGATTCCTCTCCAGCCAGAACAACAGCTTCTTGAGTCTTTTTGGCTGCCCTCTGCAGCTCAAACTCTTGGAATTCACATCTTTGCTTCAGACTGTCAACCTGTAGCAGAATGAATTTCAGTTAGTAAATCTTTTTCGAACAAATTAGAATGAAACTGACACTAATTACACACCTGAGTACGTAGCTTTTGTACTTCTTGATTTAAAAGTTCATTAGTTTTCTTCAGACTCTCAGCAATACTTTTGGAGAATGAAAGACCTGAGGTAGTAGGAATAGGTGTCGCAGAACGAGGAGGACTAGATCTTCTTGAAAAAGGTGAAACTGCTCTTGAATTTATCACAGATGAACCGCCAGATACACTAGCTGGTTTAGGAGTCATTTTTCGTATATCAAATCCACCAGCAAAAGTAACATCTTTGACTTGTAAAAGGAAAGGAATCTGGGAAGTTTGAACCAAAGGCATGGAGTCAATCTTCTTCCCATGTTTGACTGCTTTACTATCCAAGTGTTTCATAATATCTGGATTTGCAGATAATGCAGCTTTGGATGATCTTATCTCAGCATTATCCAACCTGTCTTTGTTTTCACCAGAAAGTCGGGGAGGAGCATTTTTCTTGTTATGGACTGAACAATGTTCAGAAAGCTTGACTAGCTTGACGTAACAAGAATCACAAACTCTATAAGCTTTTCCAGGATTTGGAGCCATAGCTGCTTTTAGTGCTTTTCTTGAACTACAAGAGTGACAGTGTACCAGACCACAGTTATAGCAATTGTGTCTCTTTCTAGTAAATGCAAATGCTTGTCTGCATGATGAACACTGGGACTGCTCTGCCCCAGAAACCCACTTATGCAGACATATGGCTGCAGTAAAAGCTGATCCACAAGAAACATACTTCACATGCCTATCCTTTAAAGCTTCAACAAGAGTAGGGGTTTTTCGATCTTCTATGTCTCCATGGCCCAATCTTCCATTGGCTCCCTTCCCCCACGTGTAAACTTCATTCCTGGATGTTAGCACAGCAACGTGATATGAACCACATGCAACATGTTCAACTGATTCACTGGCAAGCTTATCTTCAACCAAGCAGGGCACTTTCCCATCAGAAAAGGGATTGCCGAGTTGACCATATACAGTACTTCCCATGGTAAAAATGCGTCCAGAAGTCGTTAAGCCAACTGTAAGACTGTGGCCACAAGCCAGTTTGTGAAAATTGTAATCAATAAGTGAGGGCACACATGTGGGCTTCAGTCGTGGTTCTCTATCTCCATGTCCTAGACGATTTTTATCCCCATCTCCCCAAGTGAACAATTTTCCCGACAAGACACTAGCACTAGACTGTGTCACAATGACTTCCACCACAGCAGCAGTGTGCCAAACGCCACAGGCAACTGAAACTGTCTTTAGCCCCATTAGCGAATCAACTTCTCTTGGGTATGATACACTTTCTCTATTTCCATGGCCTAATGCACCAAAAGTTCCATCTCCAAATGTGAAAAGCTGACCGGATGATGTTATCAAGGCTGTGTGCCATGGACCACAAGTGATCTGAGCAACTTGTAGCCCATCCAAGGGGCCTGAAACCCTTTTGGGCATCCAATGGCTGATATCAGAACCATGACCAAGGAGTCCAGCATTATATCTGCCATCGCCCCAAGTATAGAGTTCACCAGCCACAGTAACAGCACATGTATGAAATTCTCCACATGCCACAAAATCAGTGTTACAAGTTGCTAGGGATTTGACAAGACGAGGTTGGATCACATCTTTACCTACTCCATGTCCAAGCCGCCCTCCACATTCCTCACCCCATGTGAAAACTTCACCTTGTCTTGTAACTAGGGCTGCATGGCGCACTCCACAAGCAACATGGTGAACATCCAAAACCACGTTAGACTCCAGTGGCTTGGGAAGCAGCACATCAGCTCTTATGCTTGTCGTGCTTAGTTCACTATAAGCCCCACCAACCTTTGCAGGGCTTTCACATATGATTTCACCCCACACGTACACATCCCCTAGAGCATCGCAATCATCCTGTGCCGAGCCATGACTGGAAGTGCTTGGGGCACTAGAAACACTAACTCTAAAAACGTCAGAATTGAGTCCTTTAACTTGCATACTTGGAAGATCTAATGCTACATCCGACCTTTGCGGATTCTGTGGAATTTGACGAGGAAAATTATTGACTGAAGTCTTAGGATTTTTTGTGATATATGTCTCTGGAGAGCTAATATCAGGTGCTGCACTCACAGAACTGTTACTTGGACTGTTCGACGTTAAATCTCTGCCATCCTGATCAAATACCAATAACCTATACATTAGCCAAGATGGTAGAAAAAACAAAGAGCGAGTGGAAAATTATTTTGCAGAAGCATAAAAAGTTAAGTGTCCCCTTCCATTCAAAACAAGCTACTTACATTTCATCCATATGTAATGGAAATACAAGAATGGTTAGGATGCGAACTCACATCAATTAAGAATCCACCATCACTCCATCCATCAATTTTCGAGCGTCCACCCTGACCTGAAGAAATCAAAGCCCTTAAACCCGCAAACCATACTTCTGCCTCAACTTTATCCTTGCAAATCTAAGAATAGAAGATACCAGCTGGGTAAATACATATAATAAAGCACCAAAGAGAAACTTCATCGAGAACTAGTGTTGCAGATACGAACCAGATCAAGCGAACGTTTGTCGTTGTTGTAGATGAGAGAAAACGATAGGTAATCCTTCTCAGGGCACAAAAAGCGTTGGAACACAGCCTGCGAAATCAGTATAAGCACAATCATTTGACAGCCTAGTATATAAAATAAAAATGCCTTCAAAAACTTTGATTGCATAAATTGAAGTTGTAAAAGAACTCAATTGCATATAGAATAAACTCACAGTTCTTTGTCCAGGGATGATTTTTGAGACAGAAGCTAAGTTCAAACTTCGTTCTCCATTGCTTGAAATCCAAATCAATGATGATTTATCCTGCATATCGTGATTTCATAGACAAATCAGTAATGTGAACCGTGAAATGCAAGACTGCCTCAAGCTCTCAGAAAATCTGCACCCTCAATAATCATCCTCATAATATAGTGGCACCAATTATTGCCAAAGGCATTTAGGCACTTGGCCAATTAATTTGGCACCATCTGATGTCTGATAGCCTAACTTCATTTCTTTTTCAATATTACACCTACATGCATGTGCACTTCATTTGATCTCAAGGAACTTCTATAAATCAGCCTCTCCACCACAACCAGAGACAATAAATCAAATTACTCTCTCACAGAATGGTTATACACTCCATAATACTTTAGGCACATGTGATAGACATAAAATGAAGAGCTTAATTAATAATTCAGTAAGCAATAGAAAAGATACAACAAATGGGCCCTACTAAGGAAAAACTAGGCAGACCACCAGATTATGTGAACTTACTTTTACCTTCCTAACCACAAGCAGTGGCTGGCGTGAAGATTGTATCTTAAACCACTTTTTCTCCCTTCTAAATCCCTAATTGAAAACCTTCATATATTTATCAGACAATGTATGTTTGTGCGTGCATGTGCTTCAAATACCTAATTAATGTCTTCACATATTTATAAGAGAATGTGTGTGGGTGTGTGCTGGCCCCCTACACAGGCAAAATGTCTTAGTAACTAATCACAAAAATAAAGTGGTTAACAGATTCAGTATGGATGACGTAAGAGCTTTTTAACTTCCACGCCTATCCTCCAAAGCCTTGTTAATTATCTATTCTCCCGCAGTATGTTAACCTGTTATCTATTTGGAGTTATTCTATCACACGTCTATTTTCCAACAAACAAACACTATCCTCTTAAACGAAAATCATGCTTTAATAGCAAATTAAGATTGTTCTATGCATTTTCTGAACCATATGAACGTTATTATTCACTTAAACAACTAAATGAACTGATTAATCCAACCAGACAGGTATTTTGGTGGAGGTAGTAAAAAGAATGGTTAATGGGTACGAAAGTAGTGTCCAACATCAATGCAATTCATGGAACTGATCCGGAACATAAAATGGGCCAGTTTGCTCAACGGCTGAAGCTAAATAAAAGTGATAACAAAGGCTTACTCACATTAGAGAGTCTAAACGGGTAAAATTTAGGTTTTCCTTTACGACCGTACTTAAGCAATTGGGTGCCTTTCTTCAAAGCAATAAGTGCCTGCAAAAACGAATAGGAGATCAAGATATGGAATATGGTTGGAATGTCTTCAGTTCTTCCTAATAAGAGCGTAGTCATAGTTATAATTATGACAATCCCCTGGATGCAAGCTTTAACAAAAGACAAATTCAGGTGAAAAGGAAAATGGACTTGTTACCAAGGCCTCCACTTGTTTAGTGAACACATTGACCATTTCAGAGAACTAGAGATATACTCCTTCTGGCCACTTTTAATCGAGACAATTAGCAAAATACGCGTACCAATATTAGATGATATCATTCCCTAATTATTCTCCAGAGACGGCAACGACGGCCGCCCGGCAGCGAGGTTGAGATCGAGGTCGAGAGGCCTCCACGATGAAAGGCATTTGCTCGCTCCCACGGAAAGTTAAGTTTTTACTGTGCACCCCACATCTCAATAAAATGATCCATTATGTGACGATCTCAATTAAAAGTGACCCGAGGGAGTAAAAAAATTGGCAGTCTTGAGTTTGAAGTTCGTACTCGTCACCAGTGTTTTCAGATCGATAATACAGCAGGTGCACAAACAGAAATAAAAAAAAATATGAACTCAAACTAGCAAGTTAACGGCTTTTCTACATATAGGAAATTCTATTCACGCGTGATCAACAGTCTTCTATTGACAAATTCGTACTATCTCAAACACCATTATTTTCCTTTCCTTTTGTCCTAAACATGTGACTCCTATACTACTGTTATTCCTGTGAGCCAATAATCTTTCGTTTCGATGCGCAACCAAAGAAATAATTTGAACAAATAAAAACAAGTTTTCCAAAATGACCCACTCAGGCTTCATATTTCCCCCAAATTTTCGCTCTAAGAGTCCAAAAACTGGACCTTTTTCCTAAACTTCTCCTTCCCATACCCAGCTACATATCACAAGGTCAAATAAAACACGCATCATATCATCACACTCTTCAAAAACAACACTTGCACCAATTTCCAAACAAAATCAGTCAGCATATTCAATCTTCACCCCATGCTTGACATACGCATAGATAACAGAGATTCCTCTAAAACAAGTCACCTAAAAAAGATCACGAAGAAAGACAACACAAACTCAAAACTAGAAAAGAAGCAGAAGATTAGAGAGGGGAAAAGGACCTGGTGGAGGTCGCGGTCGGCATTCCCAAAGCTAGCAAGATCTGCCATTCCATGTGAGACTCCAGCCTCCACAACGCTTGCCGCAGCATGGATCAGTCCGCTCAAGTCTCTCCTCCCTGCTCATCCTCCTACACGGCCAGTTCTTGCACCCCCTCGGGCTCTCATCTACAACCCACTGCCAGCTCCCCACCGCCTCCTCCTCCACTGGCTACGCCGATGCTTCAGATCCGACGACGCCTGTCGAGGCGGGACCCTAGAAAATGGCCGGAGATTTGGCCGGCGGGAGGAGAGAGAGGAGGAAATGTGGGCTTGGGCTCAGCTGAGGCAGGAAGCACAGAGCGAGCGAGGATATCGGAAGTGGTCTTTGCATTTTGGAGGCACCGGTTTTCTCGTTTTCAGACATCGACCAGCCGGTTCAGGCCTCTTGGGTTGGGCCTGCTCGTGTTAGAAATTATTCCCATTTACTTTTAATTGAGACAATTAGCAAAAATATCGTACCGAAATTAGATGATACTGTTCCCTAATTATTCTCCGGCCAGAGGACCGGAGATGGCAACGACGGCCACCCAGCAGTGACCCTAGGTCGAGGTCTTGAGGCTTCTGCATGAAAGGTGATTCAGAGCCTAGGTTTTTACTTGGACCTCTCATATCTCAATAAAATTGATTAATTATGTGACGGTCTTAGTTAAAAGTGACCGGAGGGAGTAGAATTTAGAGTGCTCGACCCTCGGCTGCTGTATATGTGCTCGCCGCAAAGGCATGGCTGAGTGGTTGTGATTGCGTATGTGAGTTTGATATAGGTACAAGTGGGTTTTAAATCACCCATCTGCGCCTGCCACATATGAGGCATAGGAGTGCCACACATTGTGTGTCGGGCAAATATTTTCGGGAAAAAATTGAGAAAGAATATGTTTTAAGAATGTGGTTGAAGTGTGTGCATGATGGCAATCGTTAGATTGTGTGGGACCCTCGTGATTAGATGGTTGCGACCCATGCAAATGTTTTGAATGTCCAAATGCACGTTATTTAACACTGTTCATTTTAAAATAGTCACTGAGTTAACTTTTCTCAAAATAATACTCCCTCCACCCAAAATTACTATATATTCATTTTGATTTTCTAATCCACACAGATAGGCGAGTGTGAAGTGTGAACCACTCCCTCGTATTTCTATTGATCATTGATCATAGAGGGGGCCCTTACCATTTTGTAGAAATAAGCTATTCTATTTCTATAGAATACGGTAGAGCGCTCACGTCCAATCCCTGTTCGTCCATTAGTTCCCGGTTCTTTTGTGTGGGGTAGAGCAATTTGGTAGCTGACAAGGTTCATAACCTTGGGGTCACGGGTTCAAATCTCCTCTCCGCAACGTTTTTTTGTCAAAAATCCATTTTTTTACTGAATTTCTCATCACTTATCTTTGTAGCTGTCAGATCATGATCTAACGGTTACAACTTAAACTGGCTCTCATATAGGCCATATGAGAGCGATTTTATTTAAACATTTCCTTACCTTTGGATGGAGTGAGTGTAGAAAAGTAAAACGATTAAGCAAAATAAAGAACATGATGGGGAATGTTATGGATGTTATCTTTTATCAAATCACGAGGGTAATAAGGTGCCAAAAAAGAGTCACGTGAGTAAAACTAAAGATTGATGAATAATTAGGCACCTTTTCAAAAATTGAACATCGGGTGAACCGGTCTAAATTTTGGCCCGAGCTTGGAAATATGGAGTGTGGGGTTGAACCGGGTTGTTAATGATGTGTGTCGGAAAACCGGCCAAGAGTAGATTTGACAGTTGGGAGGACGAGTCAAAGGCGGACAAAAGAAAAAGGAGTACAAACATAGACCAGTGACCTGCTCTGCTGCCTCTTTTTTTTACTTTTCTTTTTCCCCCTTTTTGTCTTTCTTTATTTTTGTTTGTTAATATATTTCGGATAAAAGAAATGTGGGCCCATGAAAAGATTGTTGGCCCATTAAAGATCTATAGCCCATGTGAACTTCTTAATTCCTTCCAAGTTTCAACATTGCATAGCATATTTTGGGAGGATTTGAGGCTCATATTTTTTGGGCAACAGTTTGAGGCTTATATGAACTTTGATGTTTTCATGACAAAAAAAGGTGTTTAATTATCATTACACTAGAAAAATGGACTCTTAAGTATTCCAAACATTTTTTTTTGTCAAGCATATTTTTTGTAAGCTTCACATGAGCATATACATAAAACTTGAATAAATAGATTTTTCTATATTATTTTGTAGCTTATAGTATTAAAATAGGTTCGATTGGGATTTTACTGGGATAGGCTCCACTTTTAAATTAGAGGCCATTAATATGTCACTCCCAAGAAGAGGTAAAACATGTACTGTTCTTTATATAAAAAGCCAAGTCGTCAATGTGTGCATGGTGCCAAAAGCCTTTGCATCAATATCCAGTGGCTTGCGTAACACCAGAGTGCAAGGGTATTTCAAACCCGTCTGCTAACAGGTTTCATGTTCTATAAACTTAGATAATAACTTAAAGGGGTGATCAGGCTGAGAGAGTATAAATATAGCAATAACGTAGAGGATACGAAAAAAACAACAACAACAAGTATTCTGGAAATTTTATTATAGAAATGTATATAATATATTCCCTCCATCCAAAATTACCTCTGCATTAGAAAAATCAAACTGAACTAAAATCAGTTCATTTCGGTTTTCTAATGTAGTCAGGTAATTTGGACTGATAGAGTAAAAGAATACAAATTTGCCAATTGGGTAGCTAATTGATTCCTAAATATATATCGGACGCCTACGGCCTACCTCATCCCAAATTCGCTCCAACATAAAACCATGTGGATACAAAATCAACAAAATAGTGGCAGGAAGAAACCCCCAGGTTTATTGGGAGTTTTCTTCTTTCTTATTGTTGCTGTCGAAGTGCTCTGTAATGCTTTGTGTAAAGCTTAGTAGTTATTATAAAAAAAATCGCTCTAACCTACATGATCCTGTCAGTAATTATACAAGCCATTGATTGGAAAAGCATGTTGATTATACTCCTATTATCTTTCACTATAACTTTGACGCTATTGACTTATGATTGATAAAAAATGAAAAACTTGCAAATTTTGACACTGTAGTTTTCAATCATATCCCAAAAAATCAACCTGCTTGGCTAATGGCATGATTACACTTGGCAAAAAGTGATTAATTTATACATTTCACTATTGACCGATCAACATCTTTCTTTTGAGATTCAGCCCACCAAAATTTCCAAACATATAATTCTGAAATTTTTTCCTGAATTATAGTGCCTCATGGTCCAAAATTCCGCGTGGCACTTTGAGAGACATTTGTTTCTTTGGAGTTTGGAGCCTTTGTGGGCCAGGGGGACAGAATCCTTGTCTCCTCAATCCAGTCCAGTTGCTTCAATTTCGATCAGGAAAGGAAAGGGGGGCACCCACCAGTATTGTTATGATCATAGCAATAAGGTAGAGGACTTGCTATCAGGCAGAGAAGGTGTAAATCACAGCATAAGGTAGAAAATACAAATAAAATACATTTGGGTAGTACAAACTACAGTGCCATAAAGGTGGAAAATTCTACTACATTTTATGATGCAATTGAGTATACATTACTTTAGAACTAGCAAAAATACAAATTTACCAATTAGGTAGCTAATTTGTTCCTGAATCAATATAATAGAATAGTTATCACTATAAATCAATAGAATGGTTATGTCTGAAAACTAACTGATCACATATTCACTAGAAATCAATAGAATAGTTATCTCGGAAAATGCTTAGTCCTGTTGATGGTTATGCCAGCCATCAATTTGGAAATGTATTGCTTCGACTCCTATTATTACCTTTCACTATATCTTTAAGACTACTCCCTCCGTCCTGAATTTAGTTCATTTTAAAAAAAACTTATGGTGATAATAATACCGGACGGAGGGAATATTACCTATGCGATCGATAAAAAAAATGAAAAGCTTCCAAATTTTGAAAATATAGTTTTCAATCGTCTCCCAAAAAATCCGCATGCTTGGCTAATGGCATGATTACACTTGGCAAAAAGTGATTAGTTTAGAGTCTTTAGACATTTGATTATTGACCAATCAACATTTTGCTTTTGAGATTCACCCCACATCAATGTCCAAGCAAATAAGACTGCAATTTTCTAGAAGCTAAATGCCTCTTCTGATCCATAATGTACACGTGGCACTTTGAGAGAAATTTGTTTCTTTGGGGCATTTGTACTTTGTAGGCCAGGGGGACAGACTCCTTGTCTCCTCAGTCCAGTCCACTTGCTTCAATTTCTATCAGGAAAGCAAAAGGGGGCACCCACCAGCATGGTTGGACATGAGAATAACATCAGTGTTGTATTACATTTTTATCCCTACTGAAAAAAAAATACATTTATCACATCTTTCATTCCATTGATTCTGAGCTCGGACATGGTCGGATTCTGAGGAACACGATTAGAAGTTCAGAGTCAGGAGTCCCTCCTACTTTGTTAGTTCTTTTTTTATGAGTTCTGATGCAAGAGGGAGTATTCAAGATTTGGTGGTTGCAAAATAGAATTGTGTTTCTCAAAATAATACTTCATCCATCCTGTTTTTAACTCCATCTGAAAAATGTTGATCTTTGTTAAATGGTGGAAACTGGAAACCACAACTAATGGGGAAGAAGATACTCATTACTCAAGTTCCACTTAAAGGCCAGATGGAGCATCTAAAACAGGACTGTCTTTTTTTTCAGATGGAGCTATTAAAAGAGGACAGAGGGATAACTTTATTGAGGATTATATGTAGTAATGCATCTTCTGAACATCGTGGTTTGCACTGTTAGATCGGATCAAATGGTGCGAATGCATAATAAACTGTCTAAGGCACGAATTTTGGTTCATGAAAATCGTGCAGGCCCAAAGTATTAACTGCACACTCACGGGTCTGTGCCAGTGCTTTGAAAGAAGCTAAGTAAATTATTAGCGAGATGAGATCGTTCTCATATAAGGAGCATGAGGCCAATCTTTTAGGTTGTTGGATTCCAATCCGACGGTGGGTATCAAATCAATGTGAAGTGAGTGTGAACCATCACTCGCCCTTGTTACCGTCAAATCAAGATCCAATGGCTATGATATAAATTAGCCTCATATAAGCTATATGAGAGCGATCTTATTTAAACTTTTTCTTTTATTAATATAATATAAATTTTATTATTTGGGTTTCTTGGGATTACACTTAACCGATAACAATATGCTTACAAAAGATTAATTAGATAAACTCCTAATTTTCAGTAGTTGCAAATAATGTCCGACCTCCTAATTTATCGGCAAGGCCATTCCCTCTTCTTTCAGGCACTAGTTGTTGATTTGTTGAATTCATGCATCCCTAATTGATTGAAGCAAATGAAAGGAACAGAAACATTTATTAGGGGAACCACCAAATGCTCAATCTTAGAAGTAGGTCTTGTTGAACGATGCCATGCCTATATTTATGTATGCATATCAATAAATCAGACCCCCAGTCACTTCCAGTGGTCCAATGGACCCACATCAGCCTTCCAGATCAACCTTTCCTTGGTGGCAAAATGAGCACTTCAAATTCGGAAATTGACCATCTGCAATTGTATACTTCCATGAGGGACCATTGTGAACCTCATCTTTGTAGGGTTCACTAATGTAGACTCTCGTCTACAACGGAGAGGAGAAAAAGAAAATAGGAAAAACTAAGTCAAAACAAGATAAACCAAATAAAATTAAGTTATATTTTTCATCTATTATTGATTAGGGAAGACCCATTTACATATTTATAGACTCTAAACCATAATCCTAATTGACATAGGATAGACTCTAAACTATAGTCCTAATTGACATAGGAGTCTAGTCTTAAGAATCTAATTAATGAAGAGAATTAATCTTAATCCTAATTAGAATAGGATTATAACACTCCACCAACTCTTCCGCATCACCTCGTCCTCGAGGTGCTCTTGTCGTTTTGCATCGAAGGCGAGAATGCGAAAGGCGCAACGTCATCAAAATATGGTGGAACCACCAATGTTCCTGTAGACGAGTCACGAAGAGTCCACTTATGGAGAAAACTCCAGATAAGGAAAGAGGCCCACATGATATATGGTCTATCGAAAAAAATTATGGCTGATGAACTAACCCGATGGATAGAACTTGAACCAAATTTGAACCAACAGGTTTGAACCATCTCAAGGGGTAGGCTCGAGGTGGTTCAGTGGTGCGACCGAAAGCATAAAGCTCACAACTTGCAAAAGGTTTGGCGGCAGAGCTGAAGGTGGTGGCTTTGGAGGAGGTGGCGGCTTTGGCGATGGCGGCTTTGATAGATCCATAGGCACCATGGTCGGTGGACCTGGCTGGGGGGATCTCGACCGAATGTGCACCAGGCTGGATAGGAATCTGGTGATCATATGCACGAGGAGGAGGCAGTCCATGAGGCTCATAAAAAATAGCATGATGCTCATCGAGTAAGGTGGCAAAATCCTGTGAAACATCTATGGATTTTGGAACATCAACTACTGGCCGGGGCTGCAACAAATAGCCATGACAATAATAATGGCAAAGTATTGCTACAGATTCTGCAGACTTAATACGGCTCAGTGGTTGAGTAGTGATATGTACCGGTTTGCACCATAAGTAAAATTCATTATCATATGTCAAAAATCCTAAGAAACAAGGCCCAAATCCTCAAGCCACTGAATACCAAGGACCACATCAGCCCCCTTGGTGGGAAACAAGTATAAGTCCATAATGTAAGTCTGCCCTATAACTACAATTCAATGTTAGAACAAACAACGGAACTTTTGAGACGATTACCATCACTAATCAACACATCAAAAGTCTTAGAGTCTTGTATAGGATAGCCCAGACGGCGAGCAACATGTTCATTAGCAAAATTGTGGGTACTACCACTATCAATCAAAATTGAAACCGGTTGTTTTTTAATCAACCCTATGACGCACATAGTACATGGAGTAAAAGTATCAGAAAAAGCCTACAAAGTAATCTCCATCTCACAAGCCTCAATAGGGACCAATTCGTCCACAACAAGATCAGCCCAATTGTCATCCTCATAATCAGCATCATAACACTCATCAAGCATATATAATTGACGTGTAGTGCAACGATGTCCAAGGCATATTTTTCATCGCAATTGTAACATAGTCCTTTTGAATGTCGATTGGCCATCTGTGAAGGAGTAAGTCGAGTAATAGGAGGAGTTGAGGAATTACCAGGCAGTTGAGTAGCACATGGGTGGCCAGATGAAGGAGGCAAGTGGGAAGGAGAAGGAGAAGGTTTAGAAAAAGAACGCCTAAGCCGAGTCAGCTTTTCCTCACAAAAACGAGCCATACGCATCGTTTCTGTCAAGGATACTATGGAAAAGACTGCAACTCAGCTTTAATATCAGCGTGTAAGCTTGCTTCAAAAACTCCCATAAGTGCATGCTCAGGCCATCCCTGAACACGGTTCACCAATCTCTCAAACTCATCCTGATAGTCTTGAACTGACCCACGCTGGCGAATATGAGGAAAAAGGCTATTATAATTTGTATAAGCAATTTGGCCAAAGCGTAGACGAAGGGCCTGCTCAAACTCCTCCCATGTAGAATCTTGGTGACGCTCTAAATACTGGTCCACCCAATACACAACATGTCCTTCCATATGAAAGGAAGCCAACTCGCAACGCTCATGAGCGGGGGTTTGATGAAGCATTTAGCACATGAAATCCACACATCTAGATTGCGTCCATTAAATACAGGAAACATGACACGTACCGGTCGAGCCTGGACAATGCATTCCTAGTCAATAGGGGCATCCGCGTATCGACGGTCTACACGTCCATGACCATGACCACGACCACGACCACGATTGCTCCCTCCACATCCACGATAGTCAACATGATCTGGAAACTCGTCATCGGACGCATAATAATCATCCGCATTAGCAGAAGCAGATGCTTGTGGGGCCTGAAACCCGGGATGCACTGGAACATATAGAGGGGACCGACAGCTGAACCCACGTGAGGGAGTGGGGCACCCGATGGATGAACGGGCTGGAATTGGGCAACGGGCTGGGGTGGCATAGGGCCGGATATGGGGAATGGGCCGGATCTAGGAATAATGGGTCTGTCTGGATCCGCATAAATTGAACACGAAGGCACGACCAACTGATGTGGAGGAACTAGTGCAGGAGGGGAAGGATCGATTGGGGCGGTGGTGGCTAGAGGTCGAGCAGGCGATTGCAATGGAGGCGGAAGTGGCCACAGAAGCTCCCCATAAGTGCCGATCGAAGGGAGATCATCGATGTGAAGCTGTAGGGGAGGCCCGGCAAGAGCCACGTTGACAACGGCTGGAAGGGGAGGGCCGGAGGAGGGGATCTGGCTGGAGGAGGGTTGAAGTGGCCTGGCGGAAGGCGGGGAAGCTCCGGGGAGCATAAAGGCACCACCTTTGGCTAGGTGGTGCAGTCAAGCGAGGGGAGCAGTGGGGTTGGATGGAGGGACAGTCGCCGCTGTCAAAGGGGGAGGCCGTTACACGGCAGCCGGTGTCTGGATGGACACCGCCACGGTCTCCGACAGACTGGACAGAGAGGGCGCTGGCAAGGAGGGGGCGGCTACGATGCCAGTGGTCAGGAGAAAGGCTTTGGCTGAAATCAGCTGCGTCACTGCAGTGATCATTTAAATATAAAGCCCTTTTAGTGCACAAGGCAATTGTACTACAATGAGTATAGAAAGGGTTATCGAACCTCAAGGACGGATTAATATTTTACTAAATTCAAAAGAAAGCAATATTGCTGATTCTAGACTAAGTAAGCAATGAACTTTTAACTAAATTACTAGGATTCAATGAATATGGAGAATATCACGGCAGAGAATCTACCACTAGACATGCAATTACTACTCTCAATTATTATTAAGCATAAGTTAACATGATATGGTAATTCGTGTTCTTGATCGGATACACGAATTACTAATGAATTCACTAACATTCTTGATCAGAAACGAAAGTTCACCCACTATTGTGTAATCAATCCTATCCTTGATCGGGCATAGAATCAATCACAACTCTATTATAATGTAATTAATCTTATCCTTGATCGGGCATAAAATCAATCACAATATCTAATTTCATTCATAATCAATCAAGTCTATGGTCAAGCACTCAAACGAATACTCATGAAATCGCATTAAGCATGAATCATAATCAACTATATTAAATGAAACAATCAAGAGTAATAACACAAATTTAGGGCTTCATCTATGCCTTGAACGCGGATTTAGCCAGCCATCGGACGAAGAGAACGCCGCTGACTGATTGGAGACATTTTGCACGATTCACAAAAATACTGTTGCAAAAATACTGTAGCAATTTTTTGTTGATGGCGCGGGTTACTGTTCATCATCTTCTCCAACGAGCCGGTTACTGTAGCATTTCCAATTCACTGTAGCAGTTGCAGTTTTTGCCCAAAATCCGGCCTTTCTCCTCCTCCTCCTCCGGCTTTCTTCTTCCTTCTCTACTTTCGGCCAAAGCCCCTCCAGAATCTGGTGAGGAACCTCCTCCAAAGCCTCTGTTTTTCTGGCCACAACAGTTCCCTTCTATTTCTCTCTGTTAGCTCCGGCAGTTCTTTCCTTAGTTTTTATAAGCACTTCAGAGTCCAAGTCCTAATTGAAGTCGATTTCTATTTAGGGAAAGAGTCCAAATCGAAGCTTTCCAATTCCGACACCTATTTTTGCTTTCCCGATTGAGCACGGCTCTATTCCGTGAGATGCTCCTCCCGGTCGCCTCGCCACAGTCATTGCTGCTTCTCTTCTACACTGCTGTCGGCCATCGCCGAGCTTCATCTTCTCCAGCGACGTTGACATAGGCGCCATCGATCTGGTCAGAACAGAGCTCAGCCGTCGTCGTCATTTCCTTCTTCTTCACCGTGACCCAGCTCTATCATCATCGTCTGTTCCGTTGTGAATACCAGGACCACTATCATTGCCGCCTTTCCTTCGTGAATACCAGGACCACTCGGAGCTCAGCCACTGTCTAGCTCTGCCGGAGCCCTTCGCCGGTGCCGTCTTGCCTTTGCCGGTGCTCGAACATTTGCTCGAGCACCTCTGTTTCTTCGAAGGCCCGAGCTTTGCTCGGGTCGGTTTACTTTTCTTTTACTGAACCGAACCGGACCGAAATAGAACCGGTTCAATTCTATTTTTTTTCTTTATTAAACAAAAACCCGTTGTATCGATCTCATCCATCCATTCTCATCTCAACGGTTCTTCTCTTTACTCACGTCTCTTTCGCATACTATATTTCCAATGATCATAACTTTTTGCTCAGAACTCCGAATTGCGAACAGTCAGTGGCGTTGGAAAGCTTACTTCGTGTACTTTAATATGAAGCTTAATCAGTCCCATAAAAGATCTGAAATTGAAGTAATGAATATTCAATCATTAGAGTCGCGTTGCACAGCAATTCTGTATATTGCTTTTGTTTCCTACAAAAACCAAAAACTATATTAAACTAGTAGTAATTCTAATCTAACACTATCATAAATATAAGTTTAGGAGATAATAAAATGCATATTTTATGTATAGATCGTAGCCGAGGGGACGAACCCAGACGGGGTTGAGGCCGCCGAGATGGTTCCCAACGGCACTAGGCCTTGCCAAGGCAACATGCCGGCCGGCGGCAATTGTGTGCCAACGGGGAAATGCTGATGCAGAAACAAGGACAGAGAGGCACCGAAGCTCGGAGGACTAGCCGACACAGACAGGCGATGCAGGATCTCCTCAAAGCGGTGATTGGTCGTCTGCTGACTCGCCGCGATCTCTACTATTGAAGTCTTCAAATCAGTAAATTTTCTATCTTGCGCATCCAATTGGGTAATGCGGGTAGTCTCCTGTGTGAGGGCAGTAATTGGGACGTCGTGAAAGTTTGATGGCTTAGGCGTCACGGATGAGGGCCCGGAGGACGTTGACGGTGGGTCGGGGTTCTTCCGACGGTCGCCTGTCATAGTGGCAGCAAGGGCGGGTTGGGTAGGAACCAGGGTCGAAAACGACTCTGATCCAATGATGTAGACTCTTGTCTAAAACGGAAAGGAACGAAAGGAAATAAGAAAAGCTAAGCTAGAACTAGATAAACCAAATAAAATTAATCTGTATTTTTCATGTTGTTGATTAAGGAAGACCCCTTTACATATTTATAGATTCTAAACCATAATCTTAATTGACATAGGATAATGTTATGATCCTATTAAGATTAGGATTAGATTAGATTAGTATTCCTATGTCAATTAGGACTATAGCTTAGGGTCTATCCTATGTCAATTAGGATTATGGCTTGCGAGCCTATAAATATGTAAATGGGTCTTCCCTAATCCAAAACCCAAGAATCAATGAAGTTTTAGTTTATTTTATGTGTTTACTTTATTTTATGTGTTTTACTTTATTAATTATAGATGTCTTCTACGATGGATTTCTACGTAGATTATGGTCTACATCAGATAAACTCTAAACTATAGTCTTAATTGACATAGAGTCTAGTCCTAAGAATCTAACTAATAAAGAGAATTAATCCTAATCTGTTTTTTCTTTCTTCTTATTTTTTCTTATTCTTTTATCCTAATATATCTTCATGAGGTGGAAGAGGAGGAAAAATAAGGAAGAACGCAAAAAAATGGGCAAAACGGATACAAAATGAGTGAGTTATGACATTTTGAAAATTTCAGTAAAAACGTGTTTTGAAAGACATGACTTGGAGTATAGTCGTGTACGCGACGACACGACTATACTGCAAGTCGTGTCTTTCAAAACACGTTTTTACTGAAATTTTCAAAATGTCATAACTCGCTCATTTTTTATCCGATTTTACCCGTTTTTTTTTGCGTTCTTCCTTATTTTTCCTCCTCTTCCACCTCATGAAGATATATTAAGATGAAAGAAGAAGAAAAAATAAGAAAAAAAGAAAAAATAGAAGCTTTTCGGTGAAGAGCTTCGACTTTTTTCTTTCTTCTTATTCTTTTATCATAATATATCTTCATGAGGTGGAAGAGGACGCCGACACGACTATACTGCAAGTCGTGTATTTCAAAACACGTTTTTACTGAAATTTTCAAAATATCATAACTCGCTCATTTTTTTATCCGTTTTTGCCCTTTTTTTTGCGTTCTTCCTTATTTTTCCTCCTCTTCCACCTCATGAAGATATATTAGGATGAAAGAAAAAGAAAAAATAATAAGAAAGAAAAAATAGAAGCTTTCCGGTGAAGAGCTTCTACTTTCTTCTTTCTTCTTATTTTTTCTTATTCTTTTATCGTAATATATCTTCATGAGGTGGAAGAGGAGGAAAAATAAGGAAGAACGAAAAAAAAATTAGTGAGTTATGACATTTTGAAAATTTCAGTAAAAACGTGTTTTGAAAGACACGACTTGTAGTATAGTCGTGTATGCGACGACACGACTATACTGCAAGTCGTGTCTTTCAAAACACGTTTTTACTGGAATTTTCAAAATGTCATAACTTGCTCATTTTTTATCCGTTTTTGCCAATTTTTTTCCGTTCTTCCTTAGTTTTCCTCCTCTTCCACCTCATGAAGATATATTAGGATGAAAGAAGAAGAAAAAATTAGAAGAAAGAAAAAATAGAAGTTTTTCGGTGAAGAGCTTCTACTTTCTTCTTTCTTTTTATTTTTTCTTATTCTTTTATCCTAATGTATCTTGATGAGGTGGAAGAGGAGGAAAAATAAGGAAGAACGCAAAAAATGGGCAAAAGCGGATAAAAAATGGGTGAGTTATAACATTTTGAAAATTTCAGTAAAAACGTGTTTTGAAAGGCACGACTTGCAGTATAGTCGTGCCTTTTAAAACACGTTTTTACTGAAATTTTCAAAATGTCATAACTCGCTCATTTTTTATCCGTTTTTGCCCATTTTTTTGCGTTCTTCCTTATTTTCCCTCCTCTTCTACCTCATGAAGATATATTAGGATGAAAGAAGAAGAAAAAATAAGAAGAAAGAAAAAATAGAAGCTTTTCGACGAAGAGCTTCCACTTTCTTCTTTTTTCTTATTATGTTATCCTAATATATCTTCATGAGGTGGAAGAGGAGGAAAAATAAGGAAGAAAGAAAAAAAAAAAAAGGGCGAAAACGGATAAAAAATGAGCAAGTTATGATATTTTAAACATTTCCATTTTATCATGTCGTACAAGACACGACTCGATTGATATTTTTCGTGTTTTCGATGACACGATAAAATAGAAATTTTTAAAATGTGATAATTTACTCATTTTCATCCGTTTTTGCCCATTTTTTTGTGTTCTTCCTTATTTTTCCTCCTCTTCCCTTTCATTAGGATCACAGAAAGATATATAAATTGAACTTGTTACTTGCCGAAGAGTATTTCACGTTTTTGCCCATTTTTATCCTTTTATTTCATGTCCAGGGGCGGTCCAACACCAATGGGTGATCTTTATATATGTTTCTTTACATGTAGATCTTAATTTTTGTAGTTGGGAGGGCTTCCCCGCTGCTCTTACATCAAAATCCCTTCATCCTACTCGTTTTCTCGCTTTTTGGCGCGAAGATTACCTTTCCCGATTTGGACGGCGCCGATGCCGGCGATGATATGGGCGGAGATGCCGGACGGAATGCCTTCTTCTCCGACTGAACACGAGTTTCTCCGAGTGCCTCCTCAGATTCCGGGTAATATGGAAAAACAAAGAGTGTGGGTGCTTATACCTAAACTTAAGGGTATTTTGGGTACTTTTCGTATCGATTCCGGGTCATATGGGATTTCACTGGAAAAACCAGGTAATATGTGAAAACAAAAGTTGGCACCAGGTAATATGGAAAAAACTCAAAACACGTCATCCCACAACCGTGGGGCTTGCAACGGCGGGTTGCCCGCTGGTCGATTTTGGATCATTTCCCCCTCAAAACTTGGTGTAAATATGCTTTTGGGATCTGCTTATATCCAATTTGGTGGCTTCCTGTTTACCATTTGCCCCAGCAAAATAAGCATTGGAATTATGGTGCTTCCACCTTTGCGTACATGAGAGAAAGATGTAATGGTGCTGCAATCTATTTAGTAATCAACGCCAAGTTGATGATAGGTTCTTGCAGCATATACTACAGTCAAGTAATTAGATGCAATAAAGTTGTTTAGCCACTTTGTGGTGAGTATTGGATACATAAAAAGTTGTTTAATGAGAACAAGGCAGCCACCAATCTGGCTTAGAAAGTAGTAATCAAACATATAGTCAGCTATGATGTAAAGGCCGGTTAACTACTCCTCATGGCCCAGTAATGGAAACTCTAGACCAGCAGCCAAACAAATGGCCTTAAAAGTGGAATGGAAGATTTTACAGACAAAGAAAAGTGGAATGGAAGAATATTCCTCTAGAAAAATGAAAAGTTCTGTGGATTATGTGGCTGGCCGTAGAGATGAGAAATTGGTGGGCGGCGCTTGCGGACTTCTATTCATGCTTGTATCTCTATTAATTAATGGATACAATCTAATCGCTAACACTATTGGCATTGACCTAGATTATATCACTGTTATTGTTTAAACAATGTTAGAACATAGTCGATTTAAGAATGAAAATTACTCCCTCTGTCCTATGAAGCCTGTCTGCGTTTAAAAATGAGATAAATTTATTGGACTCTTAGGCCCACAAAAAAAGTGTTTTTATTTCCCTCATCATGTGTTTTGGATTGTAAGAGAGCAAAGTCAGCAATGTAATGATGGAACTGTGTTTTTAGAAATGCAGAAGGCTCTATTGGATTGAGGGAGTAAAAGATTTGTAGATGAAGTCATGTACGTAAGAGAAAAATTCACATCTACACTTTTTTCTTTTATAATGAGGGTGGGTGTCCGAGTCCGTAGAACCTGACTGGAAGCAACTAACCTCTTCTAGACCGGTTTTTACTCCTAACTCAGTCACACCTCATTATAAAGAAAACTGCTCATGTACACTTTTTAATCTAAAAATAACATGAAGTATTTTGCAAATGACCTCCCTATGTAAAAATTGAATGCTAGGTAGAGAATGTTTTCATTCTGGAGAATAAAATGTATGTGACCAAGTAACGAAGAGTTTATGTATGTCTACCTCATTACTCAATAACGGGTTGTCAAGATCTTAGATACTAATAAAATAGCCGCAGTCTTGGCTACAATGTAGCATAGTAGTTGTAAACCGTGGTAAGTAGCGAAATAATAGTGATTTTCGCAAATTAGCAATGATGTAACAAAGAATTACGTAATTCATTACGAAGCAATGAAGTATTCATATTGACAATTTTCTTATGCTATTAAGTAATTAAGCAATGATGGAGAGAAAAAAAAAGTTAATTTAGCATTGACAAACTTCACTTCTTGCAGAGTAACTCTGAGCTTTGCTACTTACGGACGAGAACTTTGGTTCATTAGGTCGACTTCTGAAACGTTTATTTATATGAAAAAACTTCAGCAACGTTTGAGCACAGATGCCGATCTGATTGGAAACTTATTGTTGACGTTTGCAAGCCCAATTAATGGGCCAATTAAGGATGGAGGTTTAAAGTTAACTAAATAATTTTCTCCTTCTTTTAGTATATATGGATATATGGACTAGCCAATAAAAAGAAGCTTGCTCTCTTAGTTTAGGTTTTAGATTGGGTTCTATATAAGCTTACGGGCCAGATGTTGTAGTACACCTTTATGTCTAAATTATGAAATCAATTCGGGAGTTTATTGCCCTTGAATATTTTTAGAGTTAAATGATTATTCCCTTTGAGTTGTGACTTGTGAGTGTGTTCATCTGAAACACGTTAACCCTATTTTTCCCTGGCTCTAGTTCTAGACGTTGGTTGAATTCATCACTGCTTCGGTCTCCATTCCTCCCCTCCATCTGTTACCAACAGTTTCATTGACTTTTGTTGCTGCACATCATAAGTAATGAGGCACTAGTCAATTTTATTTTCAAGTAATGAGATACCAGACAACTTTGTAAGTTAGACCTGAGGTCTTTGCCAATTTCGTTAGGAATGAGATGGTTGTCACTTGTCAACTTTTAATTCCTTCGTTGCAAGGTAGTTGTCACGCAGCTGCCATCATTTTTGTTGTATCTGTCAATTTCATTACTTAAGAGGCAAGGTTTTGTCATGTTCGTGGTGCTGTTTGGATACCCTTTAAGTTTCAAAGAACATGGGCTTAACGACCCCATTTACCCTAATCCTCCTCATGAGGAGAGGTGGCCCTCAAAAGGACAGAGCTGATGGGGCAAACATCCCTCTAAGCAAATTCTTTATTGGTTAAAGAGATTGCCAAACATCCCTATCTTTATCGATCATCTACAATTAGCTAACACCTCCTGAATAAAGAAAAATATCAACATTCATAGTAAGAAACATAAAGCATTTACAGTTAGTGAACTATGCTAACTTATTTGCATTTCTGAGATAAAGAAAGCAAGCATTTACATATTTGTAAACATCCATTAACCAGATGTTGATGACTGGAACTTTTTGGTAGGGGGATGTCTAAGTGATTACTATTTTTTATGGCAACAAATTAATTATATTATTTCACATTAGAATGTACATCAATTAAAAAATTGTTATGTCAAACAAAAAAATGTTTTGTTTTCGTTCCCCATTTAAATGCATATTATATTCTGTTTCTAAATGTAATATCTTTTGTTCCTCTCAAATAAAAAGGCCACTCTAACTCATGCATACCCACATGATCCCAGCTCATACCGTATCATTCTAAGCTTTCTATTGATTATAGACATATTAGCTAAATAATCCTGAGATTGAAAAATTCAGCTTCCTTTACAAAAACGAAAAATAAGTATGGCACCTCATAAATAGCCCACCACAAAGTGGATTTCAAATCCACATCACTAAGGATCTCATTCTCACACCGGCATTCATAACAACATAAACTCACCTGCAGGCAACTTGTGACATTCAACAACCAAGCACTGGACTTTTCAATTGGCTTAGTCCTCTCCCTCTCCTCCACAGCATAGGAATGGCTCACCATCAACAGTTATCGGAATTCGAAGACCCTGTCACTTAATGGCGATTGCAAGCTTTGTTCAGGGCATCGAAAACATTCTGCAGGGTAACATCCTCCACAAGAACAACTTTGTCCCTTGATTTGGAACCAGAACCTAGAGATACTTGCCTTCTTTTTACGCCAATTACCTGCAGATGCAGCACAAACAAATCAGCTTGATAACCAACAGTGCAACAAATTGTAGAAGTAAAAGCAGCTATCAAGTTATAGGAAGCTCAATGCAGCACAGTACTCATAGTAGCCAACAAAAACAAACTCCCTCTGTCCCACTTTAGAAGTCCTATTTCGTTTTCCAAAATGAGCTTCAAAAACCAAATTGGACTATTAATGTGCGAGTCTTCCAGAGGGAGTAATAGATAAGCAACACATACATTCTAACCGATTCAGCCAAAAGTTAACTTAGGCACATAATCATTAACTTCTCTAACAGAAGAAAAAGGACAAACTAATAAGAGATCTTGAAATATAGTCAAGATTCGGGATCTACACTAGTGTGGAAACATAATGCCATATTACCACCTCAGAATTCACCTATACAATCATTTTTGAGATTGAACAAAGAAATTTCGCTTTAGTAAAAGCAGTGCTGTTATGTAATTTTGATTATGATTGCTAGTTTCCATTGATTTCTATGTTCTGCATAGAGAACAAAATAATAACAAAACAAATGTATGTAAAAGATCAGCAGCTTGAAAAATGAAAATCTCCAAGTCCATGCATCACAGTTCCACACTTTAACACCATGTCAGGCATCAACGTTAACGAAACAAATGAAAAATCTCCAAGACCATTAGCTTCGAAAATGAAAAGCGTCCAGATCCATGTACTGTAGTTCCACACTTTAACATCATCACAGACATCAACGTTTCCTAGGTTACACATTTAGACGGACAATTGGGAGGATGGCAAGAGGATTGCCACCCCATCCAACTATTTCTAGACTAACAAGAAAAGGCATACGGAGAAGGTGTTGTTTAAGGAGCAAAAAGCAGCTGAATCCTCTTCCTATCTATCAGGTTTTAATATAGGCAGAGTTAGGCCAGGTAAATGAATTCTGCATTCAGATGAATTTCTACCTTACACACTGCCATGAGGTCCTGGGCAGTTCAAGTCTAGCAGTTTGCACACCATTATTCTCCTCATAAAAGAAACAGTCTAGGATTATAGTTCATGCAGCTCATCGGATGATATTGATGTCATGTTCCATTAATTATTGCTAAATCATAACAATGATCCATACCACATATATAAACTGCATAGAAGTAATCATTCTCCACGCGCCATATTCCGTCTGCCCCATAATGATAGGTCCATTTGAAACAAAAAGTATGAAAATTAAGGAAGGCAAATGATTACCCTTTTTACTTCATCCACTAATTACTATAAGAAAGATAACATGAAATAAGATTATTAATGGGGGGGGCGGCAGATTTTTTTTTAAGGGGCCGTTTGGGGCGTGATAAAAACCAAATATCCACTGAGGATAATCCACTTTCAGGTGGATTTTTTGAAATTATCCACTATCCAGCTGAAACACCTCGCCCCTAAATAGACTATTAATTTGGGACAGAAGATTGCCTAGCATTTTTTAACGTGAAAAAAATAATAATTGGAAGTGTCTAAGCATTCGAAAGTAGCAACATTACTAATGCCTTTTGCTTCAAGGAAATAAGACAAAGGAAACACCAATCTGACACCCACATTTTGATAAAAAACACTCCTTCCATCACATTGGACTCCATTCAAATTCCAACCCTGCACAACCTTCGCCATTGGATTACTTTCCGGTTGTTTCTTTGTCTTCCTCGCCTATATTCCTCTCCCATAACTCGGGCAAAAACACCCTTATTCGTTTGAACTCTTGCCCCTCCTAATTCTCTGCCTCTGCACTTGTACCTGCTAATTTGTCACTCATTCCCAATTATTTCCCAATACACTCTCTCTCTAAGTATTCATGCATGTCAGAACTCAATTTTTGAGCAGCTCAACCACCTTTGCAACGCGAAAACACTATCCATATGTCATGTTTGCTAAATTTCTTCAGAGAAGTGTATTCCAATTGTTCCAGTTTTCCCTTCAACACTTCTTTTCACCGAAAAAATAAACGAAAAAAAAAAAATTAAAGGCTAGTTACTAACCGAGCTGATGTAGTCAAGGAGAGCCGCGTTCGCTTCCCCGTCCCTCGCCGGCGCGTCAATCTGAACCCCCACCGCCTCCTCCCCCAAATCTGCTCCACCAAATCCCCCACAAATCAAACCCACAAAACAAAAAACACAATCCAAAAACCTTCAAAACAATCGCAGACCTGTGATCGAGGCGACCTTCGAGCCCGGCTTGGCGTGGACGGTTATCGCCACGGACGTCGGCGAGACGAGCCGGATACACTCCGGGAAGCCTCCCGCTCCGCCGGGGACGGCCGGCACGGCGCCGGAGACCGCGGCCTTGGATTTTCCCCTTTTTGCGGAGCCCATCCTCGCCGCGCCTCGCGGGGACAAAGCCGGCGGCCTTTATGGACCATCTCTGCTCCGATAAGGGTACAGATCCGTTTGTCCGGTTTAACAAAACCTAGAATAAACGGACAAATTGGAAGTCCGAATTTCGAGTAGCTAGGGTTTAAGGGTCAGAGCTCTTCAGTCCGAGACCGGGAACGGAGCTCGACGTGGTCCTGAATCTGCGGCCATGGCGGACGGCTACTGGAACCGGCAGCAGCCTCTTCCGCCGTCCTCCATGCCAGCTCCCAAGCGTCCCCGATCTGAATACGGTGCGCATCTCTTTTCTTACCGTCCTTATTGGTTGCCTATTTGCTGCTGTTTTGTCCATATGATCTTGTTTTGCTGTGTTTTACTCCTCCCGTTCTATATTGATAGTCTTATCCTATTTGAGTTTTTGAAAATGAAGTAAAATCAGATCATTTTGAAACACCAAATAGGACTATTAATGTAGGACGGAGGATGTATTTTTTCATGATCTGATGATCCATTTCTTTTTCCTTGTATGAAGAATATGGGCATATTTGGTGTTTTTTATTGTTTATTTTGTTTGATACTAAGAAGCGGTAGGATGATGATCTAAAACTAGTTTTTTATAATTTTGTTGCCAATGGGGGGTTAATAATGTAGATATTTGAAGTATGGAACGGGTTGAGATGGAGAGATGACATTTGAAGAAATTTTCTGGTGTACTGTATGCTGCAATGTGGGAAAATCATGCCTTATGACCTATAGTTCGTAGAGAATGAGTATTTAGACTCGACTATACAATTGATCAGGGCTTTGACTTGGTGTATGATCGTGGAGTTTGATGGAGACTTTCTTCTTAGTTGTCGTTTAGTTTTCATGTCGCAAGTGTTTTTTGTTTGGCTGGTATACAGCCTTGTGATATGTTATTTGACATGGTTATGATAATTTGTGACAAATTTAGTCTCACTTTTGGATGCCGAATGAGGTAATCATTCGATGTCATTCAGCCCCCATTTGGCTGGATGGTGTTTGGATGGCGAATAAGTGCTGAATGTGCCATTCAGGTCCTCATTCAGCTGAATTACCGGATGTCGAGAATGTCCTCGACATTCATTGATTTTTTGTACATTCAGCTGAATGATGAATTTTCCATTTTATATCCAAATGCATTTGCACATTCCGCTCACCTTCAATGGAATAAATTCAACGTAATTTTTCATTCGCATTCTGCCCATTTTCTTGGTTGGATCTCTTTCATTTGAAAGAGAGGTCGGAGGACCAAATCCATGGAGCATAATGTCCGTGTGGGATGCATGAGTTTTAACTTAGAAAAGAAGTACAATAGTAATTATTTGCTTGTAGTTAAAGTTTGAACTGCTTTCTAGTTTTTCAAGATTTATGCCCTTGCATGTTTATATGCAAAAATAGGAGTAACCATTTCCTGAGTTTTTATGCTAATGTTGCCAAAGGTTTTCAGCCGTGAAAGATCAACTAACTATAAAATTTGAATTTTTTTCCTTTTGATTATAACTTATGGCATATATAAGAGAGCTCCGTTAAAGAAACTTTTTTTTATATGTGACTAAAGCGAGATATAAGGGAAGTAGGTGAGTTGTATAATTGGTTAGGGACGAAGGAGGGGGAAAGGGACATATATAAAATTGCTAAGTTAAGAAAGAAGGGAAGTAGGTTCATAAGGGTTTTAGAGAAGATGAAGAAATTAAGTGGAGATGGTGAGGGTATCTTGAGCATTTATTAAATGAAGATTATGGTAGAGGTAAGAATATCAGGTTTAGTTTCCGTTTTGGAGGTAGGAGCTGCCTTAAGGAAGATGAGGAAAGGTAAAACTCTCGGAAATTCCTATTAAAATATGGAAGGCTCTTGGGGGTGTTGGCTTAACTTGGTTGACTAGTTTGTTTAACAATATTTAAAAGTAAAAAAAAAGATGCCAGAGGGGTGGAGAAGTTCACTTATACCTCTATATATAAAAATAAAAGGGACATTCTACAAACCACCGGTGTATAATTCTTAGGGGTCGTATTATGAAGTTATGGGAGAGAGTAGTAGAAGGACATTTATGGAAATTAACTAAGGTAAAAAGAAAACAGTTTGGTTTTATGGCTGAGAGGTCAACAACTGAAGCATCTTTTTGTTACAATAGTTAGTACATAGGCATTAGGATAGGAAACAAGACCTCTATACGATCTTCGTAGATTTCAAAAAACCCTATTATAGAGTGCCTATAGAGTTTGTGTGGAGTGTTTTGGAGTTTATGATGAAGTAGTAACTAGTGTACTAACAATTGGGGGAAAACCAAGGAGGTCCCAATCTCAATAGGTCTACATCAAGGATCAACCTTTAGTTGTTACTTTTTTATTGCTTTAGGTATGAATGAGCTAAGTGCATGTATACAAGAAAGAGTTCCTTAGTGCATGCTTTTTTACAGATGTAGTTTTAGTTGATGAGACTGAAATAGGTTTATACGCTGTGGAGGGAAGCCCTAGAATCAAAAAGTTTCAAGATAAATAGGACTAAGACAAAGTTTATGGAATTTAATTTTAAGAAAGGTAGAAGTATTGGTAGAACTATAGTTTAAATGAATGGCCATGGAGTGCTAAGGTGTGAGCAACTCCGCTATGTAGGATCAATTTTCCACAGAGGTAAATGCTGATAACAATGCGGTGCATTGGATAAATGCAGGGCAGCAGTGCTATGCAATAGGCGCATTCCAAATAGGCTTAAAGGCAACTTCTATAGGACAACCATTAGGCCTGAGGTGAGAGTGTTGGGCTACAAAGAAAAATTATATAGATAAATTGAATTTAGCAGAAATGAGAATGCTAAGTTAGATGTGTGGGATAACTAGGAGATCATAATCATAATCATAATCAAGTAGTGCCTTTTCCCAGCTATTTGGGGTCGGCGACATGGATCTTACTCCTCCATTCCAGCTTGTTTTGGGCTACCTCTTTTGTAAGAAATAGTAAAGTCAAATCCTTTCTTATTAACTCCATCCAAGATCTCTTAGGTCTCCCTCTCCCACTTTTAGCATCGTTTACATGTATCCCTTTTAATCTTCTCACAGGGGCATCTAAAGGTCTTCTTTGCATATGCCTATACCAACGCAACCTATATTCCCTCAGCTTCTCCCCTAAAGGCGCTGCTCCTAGACTCTCACGAATATATTCATTTCTAATCCTATCTCTCCTAGTTATCCCACTCATCCACCTTAACATTCTCATTTCGGCTACATTCAACTTATCTATATGACTCCTCTTTGGTGCCCAGCACTCCGCTCCATAGAGTATTGCAGGCCTAATGGCCGTTCTATAAAACTTGCCTTTAAGTCTTTTTGGAACCCGCCTATCACACAACACCCCCTTCTTTATGGATAATGGATCCTAAGTAACGGAATTGATCACACCTTGGCACTTCTTGCCCATCTATTTCAATACCTTCCTTAAAATTAAATTCCATGCACTCTGTCTTAGTCCTACTTATTTTAAAACCTTTTGATTCTAAAGCATCCCTCCACAATTCTAATTTCGCATTTAAACCTACTTTACTCTCATCAATTAAAACTACATCATCTGCAAAAAGCATACACCAAAGTACATTATCTTGCAAATTTACTAGTAAGCTCATCCATTACTAAAGCGAAAAGATACGGACTTGAGGCTAACCCTTGATGAAGACGTACTGTAACCGGAAACTCCTTAGTCCCCCCCCCCCCCCAATAGTCCGCACACTAATCACAACCCTTTCATACATATCCTTTATGATATCTATGTAACCTCTTATGACACCCTTCTTCTTCAAAACACTCCAAATAAGCTCTCTCGGCACTCTATCGTAGGCTTTTTCCAAATCTATGAAGGCCATAAAGAGGTTTTATTTTCTATCCCTGTCCCTCTCAACTAACTGTTGTAGTAAAAATATATCTTCCATTGTTGACCTCTCTGGCATGAAACCAAATTGATTCTCTGATACTTTAGTAACTTTTCGCAAACGCCCTTCTAATAATCTCTCCCATAATTTCATAGTATGCCCCGTAACTTTTATACCTCTATAGTTTGTACAACTTTGGATATCCTCTTTATTTTTATACAAGGGTATGAGGGTACTCCTCCACTCCTCTAACATCCTCTTAGACTTCCAAATCTTGTTGAACAAATTAGTCAACCAAGTTAAGCCTACACCTCCTAGTGCCTTCCACACTTCAATAGGAATTCCATCGGGCCCTAGAGCCTTGCCTTTCTTCATCTTCCTTAACACAACATCTACTTCCTCTATGAAGAATCTCCTAAAATAAGTCACTTTAGGAGATATAAACTTAAAAATGAGTAAATTAGTTAGAATTTTGGGGTGGTACTTTTAGTGGAGAAGTTTAGGGAGTATAGATTGTGTTGTTATGGCATATGCAAAGAATACTAATAGATGCCCGGTAAGAAGATTAGAAGGGATGCATGTAAATGATGCCAAAAGAGGGAGAGGGAGACCTAAGAGAACCATAGAATGTCGTATCGGATATCGGTAAAATATCGGTCGGCCTAAGAGACGAAATATCGGAGATATATCGGAGATATTGTGTAAAAAAATATCGGTCGTCGAAAACTAGTTTTTACCATATATTTTCACAATCTAAAAAGACAATATTTTTTTTAAAAATAATTTTTTTTTCAAAAAAGACCGCCGATATATCGCCGATATTGGCGATATTTGGAAATTTTCAAAATTCCGATACTTATTGGTGTATCGGTTTGTGTCCGATACCGATATATCGGCGAGCTGGCATTCCATGAAGAGAACTTGGATGGAGTTAATAAATAAAGATATGGCTTTGCTATCTCTTACTAAAGAGTTGGCACATAAGATCCATGTCAGTGACCTCAATTTTTTTGGAAAAAGGTGCTACTTGATTTTGATTATGATTTATGATTAAAACTTATGGTATCTTTAATTTGATGCGGATGTAGAGTCAAAACTTTATGTGCCACATTTTGAACCAGAGGAGACTAGTGTTGTCCATGCCCTAGATAGATATGAGAGGGAAGGCTGTAGGATTTATGTTTTGCGTTTTGCAAATATATTTTGATGCAGATTGTTAGGAATTATTCGAGGGCCAAGAAGTCTAGGTCTAGGCCTAATTTTATCAGTGCCATGCTAACTCATGACGAGCCTGGCATGATACAATTATTTTGGCCTGAATTATTCCTTAGATTCTTTAGTTCTGATTAGTTGATTAGGTAGTATTTTATTTGTAGTTTTTTGCAAGATTGGCACTAGGACATCAAAATGAACTCCTAAGATATTTGAAGTCTAAAATAAGGTAACCTATTCAAATAGGGCTCTTAAGGAAATGCCAGGCTCCTCATGGGCCTAGTGGGGCTTTGGTCGAACTGAGCATGGACTTTTGCCGTATTGGCTTGTGGCCTTCTGAATGGCACCTGACATCCTGCTTCATTATTATAGTCCAAGTTTTTTATAGGGTGGCATTGTTCTGTTGAAGATGTTGTTTACTAAAAGTACATATAGCATTATAGTTGTGGCCGCAGTCAGTGATTAAAAGAGCCTTTCTTTCTTATAATGGTGCTCTATAAAATGGAATAAATGCCTCTTATATTATACTTGTTTGTAATCACATTTTTATTTATATATACTTTTTGCTTTATTTATGCCTTCTCTATTAACCTTGAGCCCTTTGTTTTTTACAACTATTATTATACAATTAATTACAAATAAGTTCTGTTTGTGCATTATGCCTTTTTGACATGTGCCTTCCTGGTTGATGATGTCTGCTATCTTGAGCTGTTTAGAAAACGTAGCATGATGTCTACTTGATGTTTGTGATTAAGCATTTGTTAGCATCACTCTCTCAACTTTAATCTTTAAAGTTGAACAAATAACAAATAACTTTTTTATGTTTTATCATCTGCAGATGTTTTACCTGCACATTTTGGTCATGAAATGATCAACTATTTGCCTCGGGATGACGTTGGTGGGCCCCGCATTGTGAAAGATACGAAGTCAATTGGAGCATCATATGACCGGTATCTCCAGAGTAGTGGGGTATAGTTTTATTTCTACTACCAATTTTCTATTGTGAAATTTGTGTTGTAGTTGTTACATTTCCTCTGTTATTTGCAGCAAATTCCGTCTTTTGGAGCTGGAGAAGCTAGTAATTTTCGGCCTGGAATAGGTAGAAATGCTGGTGGAGTGCCGGGATTTCCTGGTGGTGATAATGTTGGAGCATCTGCTCCTGGCCCTCTGGGCCCTGATTCTGTGCCAAATGGTCGGAGCATGGGTTTTAGCGGTCCACTTCCCTCGGATCAAATGGTTAAGCCAGGCCGTGAGATGCCTCCTCTCCCTCCAGATGCTTCAAATACCTTATATGTTGAGGGGCTTCCACCTGACAGCACCCGTAGGGAGGTTGCTCGTATCCTATATTATTATCTACATTCGTTATGCTAAATTTACTAATTTGCCTAGCGATACTCTTCCTATATGACCCCTTTCTAATTTGTTTGAATGCTCATGTACTGTTTTGTCATTAGTTATTCTATGGGTGGGTTAGTGTTTTTGAAATAGTCCGTGGATTTTTTTTCAAGGAAATTACTTTGTAGTATATTGGGAATTTGGGAAAGTAGGGTTTAGAAAGAAGTTTTTTCCTTGACCCAGAACCTACCCTATAAAATTAACAAATTTGGGTTGGCATATGACTTTCCTTTTGTCAATTTTATTTCCTTTACCATATGATCAGACATATTTCGACCTTTTGTGGGATACAGAGAAGTTAGATTGGTGAATAAAGATTCTAAACATGTAAGCGCCTCATTCAAGCTCTGAGTTTTGATTAGGTTCTAGTATATTACTCTTTCTTGCTTTTAACTTTTTGCATCTCATTTGCCTAATCATTAAATAGTGAATGATTCCAAGGGTTCTCTTTTAATATTTCGCAGCATGGGGGGGATCCTCTTATACTCTGTTTTGTTGACTTCACAAGTGCTGCATGTGCAGCAACTGCTTTGGATACCTTGCAAGGTAAATTGCTAGTTTAAATATTTTGGTTGAATCATGACTTGTAATGCAATGATTTGAAATCTGCAAAATTTTCAGACTGTGTTCAATCAGAATCAAATTTTTAGTCTGACTGCTCGGACAATAAAAATTTGGCGAAGGGAAAATGTGAGTGAATTAAAGCAGACTCGTAATATGTGTGATAAGAAAAAAGAAACATAAAGTGTGCTCATGATGGGGAGGCTGAACCATGGGAATGCTGGAAAAACATGTTCGCTCAGACAGGAGCTAAGTGACAAAGTACAGGTACGGTAATAATATGGCAAGGATAGGTGTGCGAAACAAAATGGCAGAAAATGGAAAATATGGGAAAATAACATGAAAAATACAAGGTAATAATAAAAATAAAATACTAATTACAGGAAATAAGTATAATATTAAAATCCTTAGTTAAAACATTTAACACAAACCATTAGAACGGACTTTCAAGTCATTTTTTGTTTTTTTGTTTAAAAGTAGAAAGTAGAATAAAGTGAAACGTGGATAGCATAAAAATACTTGGTTCAATGTTCAGTTATGGAGTTTTGCTTCACTGGACTTGAGTTCGAGTCTCAGTTTTTTACTTTACCTTCTAGTCATTAGTCCCACATCGTTTGGGGGAGAATGTTGTTGGAGTCAAATCGTCTCCTATAAGAAGGGAACATGGCCAGAGTTTCTGCAAAGAAAAGAAACATGTATTGCGCATTTTGAACACGTAGTATGTGTATAAAACGCATTTTTTTAAAAAATGCGTCTAACTGAAAGAACGCATTTTTTGCATCGTTTCTATGGCTGCCTATCGAAAGCGTGAAGTACGGCGTACTTCGTCACATGGGACTGGAGAAAGAAGTCAGAGATATGAAAAAGAAGATCGTGGGTTGTCTGCCCTTGAAACTTGAAATTCTTGTAGCGGTTACAAATGCTACTTAAAATACCGATATGACTCAATTCTCTCTCTTAAATAGACCCCAGTGGTGTTTGATTAAGAGGGGCAGATGAGAGAGGAACAAGAAGAAGAATAAGAGCAACATGGAGGATGAGAAGCAACAGATGCAAGCGGGAACATTATGAAAATGATAGAACGAAGGGAGTCAGAAGAAGAGAGGTAGATCTGGTAGAGGCTGGACTGTTTTTACCTTTAAAGGGAGACAAGATAGAGGCTTAACGTTGTCATTTCTGTTAACTATGACAAATTCACTTTAAGCCTCAACATGTGAGTACATGCTGAGTCTTTTTTAACATGATAATAAACCCTAATAGAGTCTCAAGGACCAAAAGATTTTTTATATAATTTTGTGAAAATGAAGACAACTTGAATCTATTAGGCAATTCAAGGTATTATTGGTTATTTTGCAGTTGAATCTTAATTTCTTGTCTATACAGATTTTTTCTTGATTTTCCTTAAGGAATTCCGTATCGGATTTCGGTAAAATATCGGTCGACCTAAGAGACAAAATTTCGGAGATATTTTGGAGATATATCGGAGATATTTGTAAAAAAATATCGGTAGTTGAAAACTAATTTTTATCATATATTTTCACAATTTAACTTCTAAAATGAGTTATACTAATTTAGACAAAGCATAGATTTTAAAATATGCATATTAGGATGGGAAACAATTGGAAAGTTATTTTTTTTTCCCAAATTTTTTTTGAAAACGTTATTTTTTGGCCGATATTGTAAAATTTTTTAAAAAACGATATTTGGTGGTTACGATGTATCGGGTGGGGCCTGAAATCGATATATCGGCGAACCGATATGGAATTCCTTGAGTTCAGTTTGCAAGTTACTAGTTTCTTTCATCAATTTGCTTAATCACGTGAAACCGCCTCGTTTCCATTTAGTTATTGAAGGCAGACTGAGACTCATCTTGTTTTTGTACCTTGCAACAGGTTATAGGATGGATGATCAGGACCCTGATTCTCACTATTTGAGGCTGCAGTTTGCTCGATTTCCGGGACCCAGATCGGGTCCTCGTGGCAGGCGATAATCCTGCATTAGGTAAAAATGTCTGCTAGATGAAACCTCATCCTGTAAGATTATATGTTTGGAAGTTAGGATCATAACCAAGTAGCTCAGTTATTTCTGTGCAATTGTCCAACCGAGCATGGAAAACCAAAGATGGATTTTGGCAATGGCTCGGTAAGCAATTGATTTGACACCATGTGCTGTTTTAAGTCCAAATCAGGTTCTCTATTGTACTATTAACTCAGATCACTAAATATCCTGCATGTTGAAGCATAATTTTTTAGTAGGTTTTTGCTGTTCCATACTCGTAACAAAGCAATTATAAAACATTTTCATTTTCAGTCCAAGCCTTGCTTGTCATGCTGTTACTGTTCTTTTTAATGCTTGGGGTAAAAAAATGTCGTGTTTTACTTGGAGGAAACCTTTGGATTAGACACCTAAAAAGCCTTTTTTAACTTTATGCTGTAGGATTGCACGAATTCTTGCGAAATCAAGTCTAAGAAAAATAGAGACCATTGTTACATTTTTTTTGTTTTGTTTTTAGAAAAAATAGATTTGGATTTAAATGTTAACTTTTGTTGGCAATTTATTCTAAAAACGTATTATTTGTATCATGTCTTTGCTTGTTTTTGGTTTTACACTTCTCACACTATATTTGTGAAAATTTTCATGAGAAATCCTCTCCTTTTTTCAACCGTAGAGTGAAATGGTCGTGTGTTTTGTCAGAAGGGCTTTAATTTTGAGGAAGAAATTCTGCACTTCTTCCCATGGGAACCTTGATCATGTCTTACGGTAGTTTTTGAACAAAATGTCAAATGCCATTTACCTTCAATGAATCTAACTACTAAACCGGTGGCATGAGTGGATTTTTTTTTCTTTCTGATATATCATGAGTGGGTTCTACTATTTATGTGGCTGCGAGTTGGTTGCATTATCATTTTCCTACATACTCCCTCTGTCCAAAATTATTATGTTAATTATCATAATTATTATTATGTTAATAATAATAATTATGGACGGAGGGAGCATATAACTTGGGTTGAAATATTCTTATCCTATCAGAACGAGTAAACCGTTGTTTGGTATATAAATGAATGGAATAAGAAATGCCTCCGGAGATAGCCCATCCACTTCGATGTTCCAATTCATTTGGAAAAACCTTATGTTAATAATGATTCTGGAGGGAGCATGTAGGAAAATGAATGAATGGAATAAGAAAAGCCTCCGGAGATATCCCATCCGCTTCGATCTTCCATGGAAAAACGTTATATTAATAATAATTATTGACGGAGGGAGTATATAACTTGGGTTTAAATATTCTTATCCTATCAAAATGAGTAAGCCCTTGTTGGTATATAAATGAATGGAATAAGAAAATCCTCCGGAGATATTCCATTCACTTCTATCTTCCCAGGCTGGAGGGACTCCCAAGGGTTGAGGCTGTGCTATTGGGATGGCCCGGACGCGATTCTTGAAGCGGAATCTTGAGTTTGAACCCACCCTCAGTCGGGCACCCATCCTGGTTGCTGGGTGGCAGTGCATAAGGGGACTGGCGGCAGCCTCTGCTCGGACATGGACACCCACCCCTTCTTATCATCTACTATCAACTAAAAAAAATGACAAGGCATAAATAATTATGAGGAAAAAGCTACTCCGAGCTCGAGATCGCCATCAGCAAAGGCGGTGGATAACGGTTGCCCGCTCGCCGCAAGTACCGCACGGCAGGCCGGGCCGGTGAGTCTGCCTTGCACGGCCCACAACAGACTCACGTGGCTGGAGAAACTATTCATTGTGGACGCCGCATTGAGTCGGGCGTGCGCTCACTACATAAGTCTATCTCGATGGCGCACACAGAAAGCGTGAGCGCACGCGATCGTGGTCTTGCCAGGCCCACATAACTTTTCGACTCGAATCTTGGTCCATTTTTTCCGTTCCACCTCCAAACCCACACAAACAAAGCGTTCCCTTCATATTTGCCGGAGATGTCGGAAAAGACGGACGAGCGCACCTCCGACGCCGTCGCAGCCGCACCTCCGCCGCACAAGCGCCTCCGCCTTAATAAACCACCGCGCCTCCCACCACTGCCCATCGGCGCCGACGGACCCCTCGCCGCCGTTGACGAGTCGTCCGCCCTCAACCTCAGTCGCTGCCATGTCTGCGGGGTCGATCCCTCGCCGCTGCCCCTCGAAACCTTAGACAGCCTCTGGCGCCTCCTCCTCCTCTGCCCCCGCTGCGTCGTATCCTTCCACTCCTCCGCCCTCTGCTCCTACTGCTTCCACTCCCTCTCCGCCGATTCCGTCAAAGATGGAACTGAGAATGTCGGAGATGATGACGATTTTGCGTGCGTTACGTGCGGCAGGACGGTTCACGGTCGCTGCCTCGCCGTGCGACCGCCTTCGCGGGACGCGTTCGTCTGCGTAGATTGCTGGGTACCGCCAGCATTTTCCAACATGACTTCGCGTGACTGGAGGGTTTCGGTGTTTGGGGACGGGTCCAGCTCATTAGAGAAGGTGGTGAGGAGCGTGAGTGCCAGTGCTAAGAAAGCAGAAATGGCGGCCGCAAAAGCGAGGAATCTTGCGGACAGGAAGTCGTTAATGGCTAAACGTGCTGCGGAACTGGCGCAGAGTGCATTGGATTGTGCGGCGGCCCGCGTTGGGAGGGCGAAGGCAAGAGGCAGAGGTGGCTGGGGTTCAATTTTGGGGAATGGTAGTGTTTTGGAGGATAAGGAGGTGGCTCTCCACCTGCACCGGGTAATCAATTGCTCGCCAAGGTTTTACAGTAGGCGACAACGTGGGTCTTCGGATTCTAAGGTATTGGTTCCCCCTGAAATTGAGAAGCAGGATAGCCTAAACTCCAGATTGGGGAGTTCTTTAGATTCCAGTGCTTCTGAGCATGGTTGTGCTGATGAATCTGATTACTGTGCATCACAAAATGACGGACATGATGAGACAGGTCGATATGGGAAGACTTATAGAAGGAAAAATTTTCTTGCAAAACTTGTGGATAGTCCTAATGTAATGCCAGTTATGGAGGGACTAACATATATGAGGAGAAAATATAAACAAGAACAGTACTTACTTGATCTATTTCTCAACAGTAAATGAGAGCTTTGGTTTCTATTCATGGGGAAAGGGGTCGGCAAAAGAGATTTTCGTCGTTGTGGATCACTCAGATAAATACAGTAACTCAGGGGGATGAGGTATCCTAGAGTTATAGTCGTAGCAGTAAATATATATGTGACTGCGGATTTATCATCTAGGAGAGAAAATTTTGCTGTGGAATTAGCTTCAAATTTCTCTGTTGTGGATGAACTGACATCAAATTTCTCTGTATTCGTGCTTCTTTGCCTCCGGTATGTGACTAAACATGTAGGAAGGATATGAAGCAGCTTCAAATGTGACATTTAGGCGGGACATTATCAATATGGAAGCAGCCTCAAATTTGTTTGTTGTGGAGGAACTGACATCAGGGAGCTGCGTTTATGCTCCTCTGCTTCGGATACCTGATAAAACATGTAGCATTGATGTTGAAGCAGCTTCTTATGTAACATCTATGAGGGAAATTTTTGTGCAGAAGCAGCTTCAAATTTATCAGTTTGGGAAGAGCAGACATCTGAGAGCTTTGTTTCTGCTGCTTCGCTTCCCATAACTGGCAAACATGTGGAATCAGCTTCAAATTTATCTGTTATGTGAGAACTGACTTATGGGATCTGTGTTACTGGTCCTCTGCTTCCCATATGTGACCAGACATCTAGCAATAGCTCTAAGAGTGCTTCAGATAATTAATAAGAAACTATAGTTCATTAGCGATTACATAAGGAAGTGGGCTCTCTGGATTGCAATCATGAATTTCAACGAAACTACGTGGGATTTTAAATGACTATTTTGCTTATTTAAGTCTTTGGGATCTATCTTTGTACAGTATGGAACGCCAAGGTGTAAAAATTCTGCTTGGTTGCTAGGATGGTCAACATAGTTTATTTGTGTTGTGTGGCTTCTACCGTAAATTGACATGGGATCGACTTTAACTATCTTAATTTTGTTCCGAGTTTTATGTCTTAATGTTGGCTCACTCAAGCATATTGAAGCATGTGTTATGGGCCTAAGATACTCCTTTAAATCTCAGTTGCCGTTGCTGAATAGGCTCTCATTTTTTTTAAAGGAAAGTAGAGTCAAGATCAGCATGAATCGGAAAATAGAAATCTTACACATGCTCACGGCCTGGCTTCCTAGCAGGAACTTAGGTGCAGGGCTCATATGTTAGTATGAGCCAGCGAGTATCTGAGGCCCATGCCTAAGTGCCACAAGCGTGGTAGACCACACCTCTCATTAAAACAATGTGCATGCAATTCTGCCTTTGGTTAAATGCTTACTGGTAGTAGTATGCTTATTATGTTATTGACTTTTGCTTATGGCATGTGGCTTACTGGCTTAGGACGCCCATTGTATTCAGGAGGTTGATGCCCTAACTGTTAGGACTTAGGAGTGGAAATTGCCTAGTTTAAACTTTAAACTAGAGTAAGCTTAGAGTAGCAGAGGAAGGCAGATTCTCTACCCTTCTCTTTTCATTAAGCTATTAATTATTATTTTCAAGAAAAATGGCAATGTTTTAATGTGAAAACTGTGTAGCAGTTGATAAATAGTATGCTTTTCATTTGGTGGCGATGACAAGAAGCTGTAGCAAGGCTATTGCTGTTGTCTTTCTGGCGATTGCATGCCACCTAAGTGTCCATTGTGTCTTAAGAGGCACGTTCGGTACCCTTTGATAGTGTCTTTATGAACTTAACATACTTGCAATTAGCATTTCAAGAAAGAGAAGCACATAATCTTCACCATTTTGTAACTTTCAGCAGTTTCTCTAGTTCCATCTTAACCGACAAGGGCTAAAATAGGACCTTATTTTTAAGACCAATTAATGTGTGAGGAGTGACATTTTACTTAATTAAATTTCTGTTTTCATGGTTTATAATTGTTTCAATGATTTTTTGTTTCATATTGCCTCCTATTCGTTGATCTGTGGTGTTGTGGCATGGGCTTCAAATTGTTTCACACAATGTGTGAAGTCGTGATCGAAAAATTTTGGAAAGAAAAGAGTAGACAAGGAGTGAGAATCTCACTACTGCGAGGGCAGTTAGCAATAATCTTTCTGGGACTTCCGGAAATCTGTTTCATGTAGCTTGGCAAGGAAGTAAGTGACTCTTACGGTCTTACCCCAGTGTTCAAATAAAATTTTCACTGCCTTGCATAACAAACATAGATGATTAGATATATAAGTGTTTGCTTTTTGAAATGGTGCATCTGCGGTTGAATTATGGTACATTCCACTTCCTTTACAATATTTTTGCTGTGGATTCCCACCCACAAGGTGTGCTTGTTTATACTTACACTTAACATTAATAAACCGCTACTCCCATGCAATTTGTGAGTTAATTTCTTATACTTACACTTAACATTAATAAACCGCTACTCCCATGCAATTTGTGAGTTAATTTCTTAATTTGGCTAGAAAAGCAATTAGTATTTTCCAATTTGATCATGTCCACTATCTTTCAGTTCATCTTTCTATTATTTGCTTGAGGAAATGAATAGGTATGGACCTTAAACAATACTGTTAGCTTTTTTGTGCTGATCTCTTTCAGTGAAATTTGCCATGTGGCAATAAGTTGTATTAACCGACTCTAAAATGGTGGTGGCTTTACATAATTAAATGTGAAGATGACATCGAAGATGACCTTTTGAAGCCAGAAATCGATAAAATAATAGTCACATCAAATTTGTCACTGTTTGGTTGTATGGATGATTTTATTAGTCTGGATAGGCTTAACCTATTTCCGGTGCAAGTTTATATTGCATGATTAAAATCAATAGAAAATTATAAGCTCGCACCCTGGCCTTCAATAATCTTTCTGATATTTAACATTGATGGCCATGGCTGAGCACATTCTATTGGCTATCATACCATCTCTTGATATGTAGCTCCACTTATGCTCTATGGAAATTAACCAAAATCATTATTAATGATTTTCCTGAATGTTCATGTTCACAAAACCTTGTGATTATCCTTATCTTTTGCTACCCTAAACCCTTAAATAAATAAAGATACAGAGTTAATGTTGTCTTTTTTTTGTGTGTGTTTTTCTGTATCAATTGGAAACGGTAAGCTAAAATATGTACAATTTGAAGTGTCACTGGTGCCCATGAGCTTTATGATGATTTTGAATAAGGTGAAAAAGAAATTGTCTTATGTTCAGGCATTAAATAGTAATATTTTTTACAAATTTGAAGTCCTGCTGTTGGTGCGAGCTTTTATATTATGTGTGGTACTGTGATTGACTGTTGTTTATAAGAAAAAATTGGGGATAATATTTTTTTTAATTGGGTGATAATTCACAGTATGCAGATTTATATATGGGCTAGGGTTATATTTAACTAAGATTAAGGTATCTGTTTAATTCTGTGCCGTAGGCAAAGTTTTTCTTGGAAAAAAAATATCCATAAGATTATGGTATCTATTCTTTCAAATTGTGTTTTACATTCAAATGATTAGCTGACATCTGACCATCCATATGCTTCGAGAGTATCCAGTGTTGATCCATTTTCAATTATAGATGGTTGAGTTGGTTTAATAGCTCTATAAGTCTTAGATTGTTGAAATTAGTTTAAATG
The DNA here is from genome assembly GCA_039654745.1 of Houttuynia cordata. NCBI lineage: Eukaryota > Viridiplantae > Streptophyta > Magnoliopsida > Piperales > Saururaceae > Houttuynia > Houttuynia cordata. The sequence goes on from CM077503.1 coordinate 58,661,877, forward strand.
ATACTCCCTCCATCCGGAATTATTACAACAATATGGATTTTCAGGATGTACTAAAATTAGTTCATTTTGGAAATCCTTCTGGTGATAATAATTCCGGATGGAGGGAGTTTGAAGTTAGGTTGGGGCTTTGTCCATCTCAAAGGATGGTTGTGGATAAGGAGATTTCTGACCTTTTGATTGTTTCAGCAATGAATCCTCTGAGGGTGTTTGGCCAGGCTTTGTCATGGCATGCACTGGCATTACAACAAAGGCAAAGCAATATCACAAGGTACAGATGAAATGAAACTTTCTCATGTCCTTTTATATTAGCTGTCACTCTGTTGTTCAAATTGCTTCATAACTTTCATCACCTAACTGCATAGTGCCTAACAAGATACATATCTGCATTCTTTTTCTCTGTCACAAAGTCAGCAAATTATACGTCTGTTGTTCGGTGATTTGGGCAGTCAGAGAACATTTGCCCAACTAATCGCTCCAATTTTCAGAAACAACTTCTTTTTTAAGCATAATGCATAAGCAATGCTGTTACTTGATTCTCATCTCGATGCGCATTATGATGGTTCAAGATACATGTGAAGTTCCAAAGGTAAGGAAATGCTGTCAGAGACTTTGATTTTTATGTGCATTATGATGATTTAACATATAATGATTTTGTCTCTTTCATTCATGTTTGTGGTGAAACTAATGTCTTTGCTAATTTCTTAGAGCTATTCAATTTTGGTTTGAAGGTTTCATTCTTTCTTTGAGTGTTCATTGTTGTCTTATGTAACCAAGGAAAACTGAAGGCACAAATCTAATCTTGATTTGACATTTGCTTTTCTTACCAAAATCATGTGCTTGGGTGTCTCATATGTACACTAACTGTGGGGTCAATTCTGAATTTATGTTCAATATCACGAGCAAAGAGTAGAAGCAATATAGGCAACATCAGAAAGATCACACTAAAACAAATTTTTATCGTGAAGACATCAGACTGTAATTTTTTTATAGGCATGAGGATGCTGAGACAAGGGTTGTGCACTATGAGCAACATGCATAAATGAAAATTTTCTTGATAAAATATATAACCTCTGGGATCATGTAATATCTTTTTCTTTTTTCTTTCCATGTTTATAGTTCAATTTGTTTTTTCTGAAGGAAACAAAATTTGTCTTTTTCAACATGAAGAAATTTTAGTTTATTTCAAAAAGGACGGACAATTAATGTGGGACAGAGGGAGTAAATATGAATCTGACCCACTGTTTCTATTGCATTTGCATCACCATCATCTTGACATACTACAGAATTGGATGTTGTTTTACATGCTTTACTGCACAACTATTGGTTTTTTGCTTGAAGTTACACTTCTCTTTCTTCTCGGTAGAAGCCTCAGCAACTTTAGCAGCAACATTTATCACAGATTCAATATCTTTTCTTCATTGAAGCAACCATCTTCTTTGTAAAAGCCACTTCCTTTGCAACAGCAGTGCTGTCAGATTTACTATTTGCTTGCTAATCTGTTGACACAGCAACAGCAGTGCTGTCAGTGAAAGTCATTGGTAATGATTTTCCTAAAATGGTTAGCTGACATCCGAAAGTCCATATTGTGTGGGAGTATTAGTGTATATCCATTTTCAATAGATAGTTGAGTTGAGCTAAAAGAGGGAGGGGGAGGCCTAAGAGAACTTGGATGGAGTTAATAAAAAAGGATTTGACTTTACTATCTCTTACAAAGGAGGTAGCCCAAAACAGGCCTGAATGGAGGAGTAAGATCTATGTCGCCGACCCAAATAATTGGGAAAAGGCGCTCCTTGATTATGATTATGATTTGAGTTGAGCTAATAATTATGCACGTAAAGTTTAAAAGAAAAATAATCGAGAGAAAATTATGTCCTGTATTTAAGGGATGCTTCCTTACAATTTAACTCAAACTTGTCTGTAGACCGCAGCGTTGTCAAATGTCCCACACTTCAATTATAGAGCATTGAAAGTCCGTTTAAAATATCTAAGCACTAATATCTTAAATGCTCGTAATTTGTGCATTGAAATTGCTAATGCTTAAAAAATGCTAATGCGTAACTTTGACTAATGAAAAAGTTACTAAGAACGGCCAGATTGACTTTAATGTTTTCTAATGGAATCACGAATAATTATTATTTGAGTTCCAAACTGCAAGTTATGTGCATGGTAGGTTTCTTTTTGCTACTCATTGTTCCTGATGGTCTAGCAGTAGGATTAAGAGACTGGCAGCTTGTTTATGTGTATGTTGTGAAGCTCGCACGAATTTGATTTGGACACCTGAAAGGCATTTTTGATAATGTTGGTTCATATGCAAGGTACAAGTTGGCTTATGTCTGGACATTGTTGTTACTCAATGCCATTAGTTAGCTCGAATTAGGAAGAATTTTGCTTTTATAGATTTTTTTTGTTTTTTTGGCCTTCTGATGTGCAGTATGGGACATTGGCAATCAAATTTGGCAGGCGAATTTTGCTGTCTTCGTTATATTTTCTGTCCTGCTTTTATTATGAGCATTTTCGAAATAGCTGCAGTTCAGGTTTTCCATTCTTCTTTTAATGTGGAAGCCAAGAAACCAGGTATGAATGTTATTCATGTGATTGTTTGCAAGTTTTTTGCAGTGTTAGTGGTGAGAGTGACTATGCTTGGAAGAGTCTTAGGACTGAAAAAGCACTGCACGTATTTTAGCTTCGTTGTTATGCTCTTTTTTTTAGAAGTCATGTACTCGGGGATCTTTTACAACGATGTAGGTGCAATTAGTTCTGTGCATATATCAGGGGCTAGGAGGATTTGATCTAGATTTAACATATGCATTAGAAATCAGATGATTATACAGGCAGAAAACTAAAACTTTGGCCATCCAAACTTGTTCTTTTGTAGTCATGCCTCATGAGAAGTGGGCTTGCTTGCAAATCCCTGACGTTGATGTATGAAAATGAGCTGCAACAAATAGAAACATTAGAATTGTGGTGGCGGTGGATATATATAATCGTACTGGTTCTGTTTTGGCGGTGGCAATGGAGGTGGTGACTTGCAACTGTGTGGTGGCTGGGGTGAAAGCTTGTGGTTGTGGTCGTGGAGACATGTTTATGGAGATTGGTGGTGATCGGGCTTTGTGCATCTGGAAAGGTGGTGAATGTGAAAATTTGTGACTTTTGGTAGTTTCAGAAATGGGTGTTGTGAAGGGGTTGTAGTGCTGACGAGAATTTGTCATGGTTTGCATTGGCAGGCATAGCAATGTCACAAGGTACAAATTAAATCAATCTCCAGATGCGGTAGGGGAATAAACCATTTCATTGTGATGATTGTTCCTCTGCCACTGCTATTACTATTACAAAAGGGTGGACTAAAAGCATGTCTACTGCTCCTGCCTTCTGTAGGTCTGAAAAATTGAATAGTTCCTTACAAGATATATAGTTGCACTAAAGATGCCGTAATGCGAAAAAAGGAAAAAAAAAAGAAGGCATTTCAACGTTTTCTATACAACTTCAGAATGCATTTCCACCGAAGGGCAGCGGAATCTAAAGTCTTAGTGTTTTGTCTGCGTCGGTCATCAGGCAGTGACCACCTTTTGTTTATAAGTTTTGCATATTTACCCATGAAGCTTCTTTGTTTTTGTGCTATGTACATAAGAAGCTTTGTTCTTTCACAACAAAAGAAAAAAGAGGAAATAACTCTGATTTGCAGTGACATTGCTTATAGAAGAGCTGAAACGATTTGCAGCGACCTTGCTTAAAGAAAATTCCTAAAAGCAGCAGATATGAGGAAGGGTTTAATGCTAGTCGTTATGCGATGAAATTGATTGATGAATTGGAGATCACAACTATAAAACACATTGGAGAACAGCCATAATATACATCCAAAGTTGGCCGAACTGAGTAGCTTGGCTGGAGCTCAAAATTTGAACTGCCAGCTCGATCTCGGGTTGAACCTTTTGGTTCGAACTCGGCTGAGATCGAAAACACAAAGTTCTCACCCTAACTCAGACTCAAACCTCTTACTCCCTCCGGAATTAGTAGTAACAGTTCATTTTAGAAAATCGGGTACTATTATTACTTCATGACGGACGGAGTATATAAGAAACTTGATTTAGGCTCATTATGGGCTCAAATCATAATCATAATCAAGTAGCACTTTTTTTCAACTATTTCAGGTTGGCGACATGGATCTTACTCCTCCATTGAGCTACTTTTTTTTTTTGTAAGAGATAGTATAGTTAAATTCTTTTTTATTAATTCCATTTAAGTTCTCTTAGGTCTATATTTCCTTTTTTTAGCATTATTTACATACATCACAGTTTATGTATTAGAACTTGACAGGTAGAGCAAGGCTCGAACATAGGATCCTTCCCTTAACAAGGAAGAGGCCTTCCTACCACACCAATCTGTAATCCGCTCATGACTCTGATCGATTACCTACACATTGGGAGAGATGGTTGCGGGCGGAAGGACCTTGGATAGAGGTTGTCCGTGGCCGATAAAAATTGTCCGCCTCAGGTTTGGCTGTGTTCATGTCCGTCGACACGGACAAAAACAGTTTCCTTTAGAAAAACTAAAATGTCCTTTTCTCTTATAGCTTAAAATATTTGGGAAGATAAACATCTCTTCAAACAATAGCAGCTCAGATGCTATTGTGTGTTCCCAACGATTAATATTTTATATTTTTAATGCATTGGAGCTGCTATTGTTTGTCCCCCCAACAACTAATAATTTATATAGTGGATGGAATTGGGGATTGGTTGGGCTGGATTTAGCGAACTCCCACACTCTGACCTCGACTCCTTACCGACCTCTCCGTCGCTTCCGCCTCCCTCCTCCTCCTCGCCGCCTTTGCTCCCGGTCCTCGGACAGCAACCATGTCCGTGTCTGTTTTTACAGACAGTTTAAATGGCTACAGACACTTAGCGGACACGGCTGTCCGTGACCGTCCCTACTTGCTCCTCGTCCAACTCCATTATGATGAGTGGATGTATGGTGCAATTGGGAATATGGCCAACTTACGTCCAAAGAAGATAGAGCTCATAAAGTTTCAAAAGAATGAGTTTGGGATGGTTTTTTTATGGTTCAAAAAAGAAATGCTCCCTCCGTTCCAAAATATTGCCTGGAGTAGGCCAGGATCATCCTCTTGGGGTCGGGTGTTCGGGACCGGAGGTTGAAGGCGTGGCTATTAATATTGTCTCCCCTATAGCTTGGGAGCTTCACACAATTCTTCTCCTCAAATGCGTCTGATCTGGGCTTGGCGAATTGCCTCGCCATTCTCCCCACTTGAGATGATCCCAAACAAAATCCTTGAGCAAAAAGTTCCAATCTTTTTGGATGGAGAAGATCGAATCACGACGAAATGTATGTATCATGACGACCGGAACTTGGCAACTGAACATGAGGACGACGCCCATCTGGAGGAAGATCCAGAAGGTGTCCCTGGTGTTGAACTCCTTGAAGCTCTCGGTGCAGTCACCACCTTGAGGAGGAAAGCCCTACCCATGGTGGCGTCGACGATGCTCTCCTCGAGGTAGCAAGTCTTGTCGGCGAAGACGATTGGGGGGAACTCCTCAATGGTCTTGAGCACGGATTCCTGCTCTTTTTGATCATGGTATTCACACAATTGTAAGGCCTTCTTGGTCTTCCAGCTGTCGATGCTCCACTTGCGGGCGGGCTTGTCTGTGACAACAATGGTCTTGGTGGGCTTGGCGGCATGGACGGTAGAGATGGGCCTTTTGGGCCTGGTGGGGAGGAGGTGGAGGGATGGTTGGTGGCGTATGGAAGGGAAGAAGGGTGGGATGGGAGGTGGGTCTTGGTGGAGGCAATTCCGGGAGAGATCATAGACTTTGATTTGGCGGAGAACGGGAGTTTTTTTTTATGTAGGAATTGGTTTGAGGTAATTAGGTGATTAACTAATTAGTTGAGTTGGCAAGGACATATGGGTAAATTCACTAGAAAATCAGGTGGTTAAGTCAGTTGGCAGGCCAGTTTACTTCCAACGATCGGATTTCTCGCCTAAAGAATGAATTTGAAATTCAAACGCAAATTCTGGAAGTGGAAGTTTATAAATAGCTTATGTGATATCGACTGGAGATGGTTGGAGAATTGGGTGCAAAATGTTGTTGAAAAAAAGAGCTGGATTGCTCTGCTATGTTTTTTTAGCTAATTCTAGTTGTGATCATTCCATAGATTTGGTTTGACCTTTCTTCCCTTTCTCATTTTCAATTTATTTTTGTTGATTTAGTATAGTTGATTGATGAAATAAAAAGAAAACAGAGGAATTTGTAATTGTTTACTGTAATTGTTGTCGAAACTCAAAATCAATACAAATTACGATTTGTCAAAATTCTGCTGTTACTATTCTTCTCTAAGTTTGTGTTAACAGCTTGTTCGATTGCTTCAATTCTATCTTTGTGAGTTTCCATCTGTGTCATTTATCGTCGGGACTAATCGTCAAAGCAGTGGCTGATGGCCTTGCCGTCTCCCTCGAAGAGAGAGCAGGAGCAGAGGAGGGGACGGGGACGGGAAGAGAAGGTCAAGTGACTTTTTGTGGGCTATAAGATTTAATAAAAATAATTATTTTTTTAAAATATACACAATATTTTGGAACAGAGGAATCCAATACATCCTGGACCCTGGAATTGCCTGAAGAACATTTGTGTAAATTAGATCGTGAGAAAGCTCCAAAACAAAAACAAGCATTTGAGCCCCCCCCCCAAATCTCTCTGCCAGTACCAAGTCAAAGTTGTCCTACTCCGGCACAGTGGCCACCAAAACAGAGAAACCAAGAGTGATCTTCCTTCTGTTCAAACAAAAAAAAGAGTGATCTTTCTTCTGTCAAAGAACAAACAACAAAAAAAGTACTACTGTAAACTAAACAGAAAGAGAGAAAGAGACGTGATAATGCATGCATGTGGATGTGATGTGGTCTGTTTTTGTCGCTTGGACGTGTCCTCTGCCTTTCCTCCGCGTCGCCGCCATGTTTTCATTGCTCCCGCTTCTATGTTCCCACGCGGATACAAACCCCCTGGTTTCCTCACCTAACAAATGAGAAACGCTTTTCTTTCCTTGTCTTCATTCTTTCTTTTCTGTTTTTTTGCTGGCGTTTCTCCTTCACAGTACTTGGTTCTTAAGCAGTCAAAAGAGTGATCAAGTGGATACACAACAAAAAAGCATACAGCCAAACATCTATCTCTCTCTCTCTCTCTCTGTTCCCTTAAGTTTGTGACTTTATGCTATGAGTATATAGAATATACACAAACTTAGATGGGCTGATCACTTGTGGAATTGCTTACCAAAAAACAAAAAAAATAGATAATTTTATTGAATTATATAAATGCAGGAATTCTGCAGCAAAATGGGCACCAAAAGTCTGACTAGCTTGCCTAATCCGTAGAAAAGGTTGAGAGTGTCTACAAAAGACAAGGGATTGCACATTGCACTTAAACAAGTATGTAATTATTAGTAGGGCACGTAGCGTACATTAAAATCATGTAAAAAAGTAGGTCAGATTCAATTGCCATTATTTTTTCCTTGATGACGCAAACTTGGCTTTAGGATACGAAAGAATTATACATATATGGTCATTAATACCATCAAAATGAAGATAACAAGATCGCTTCTTCCCTGAACACATTGAAGCTTTTGATTGTATGTTGTATATAAGCTGCATGTTCATGAAATATGTTGTATCATACGCACAGATTCATGTAAATGTTCTCCAACAAACTGCACATATTACTAGTAATCAGGTAGTAAAATTAGGTTGATAATTAATTAAGCAACATCTAGAAACTGTTTTATAAGTCATGTTGTTATTTACATTTCTTAAATTTGCCAACATATTTTGTGGAACATTCCACTTTTGGTGGTGTGTCATTGTACCTCGGGTTCTCTTCTTATCATCTTTAGACTTTGCCATAAAGAAGACATCAACTTGCAAAAAAGTAGTTTGAATTTACACATTGGGGCCAGTACATTTCAAGATGCCCTATTGATATAAGTATTCATCTAATATACTAGAAATATGCTTCACCGTGGTCAATATAAGTTATGACAAACCAAAACCCAAAGAGTCCCTCTCTCCAAAGAGCTGTCAGCCACTTGTTCTGCATAAGTATTCATTTTCCATCTTGATTCCTGAAGCCATTAATTGATGCAAGTCTCATTCACCTTTTATGGTTAAAAAGGAAATTTACAAAAGTTTGATGAGTAAAACAGTTTATTAGGACCTATCCTAACACTCCCTTCATCCGGAATTAGTTCATTCTAAAAACAGGAATTAGTCCATTCTGAAATCCTTATGGTGATAATAATTCTGGACGGAGGGAGTACTAAATTTCAACTTAATTGCCATGTTCAACTTGGCAGAATTACTTGGTTTATTTCCAAAACTAAAGCTTTATATATTTCTTTCCTTTTTTTCAGCAAAGCTAGATCCGTGCATCTCCAGAAATGGCTACATCAGTTAAGACCAAAAAGTCAGTGCACCTGGCAATTTATATATTCAACTTGATGGGGATTGGGGCGAATGGTGGATGTGGAACTGGAAAGAATCTGCTGTCCCTTTCCATCTGCATGAATCGATTACCTCCTACAGAAAAGTTGAATCAGCTTTTCCTTTCTTCTATTTTTTTTGGAATCAGCTAGCTTTTCCTTTCTCTCAATGCAAACATAGACTTCAAATTCCAATATTGGTTAAATATCCCCTTTCTTCACAGAAATTTCATTGACCCATTAGAAGATTTGAACTAAAATATTAGATGTTAATTAATCTAGATAAAGTGGAGCCACTTTCAATGACATTTCAGCACCTACCATTTTCTACAGGAATCAATGCTCATGCTTCAAGGGAGATTAATTGTTTTATGATGGGCAGCATTCAATTGACTGCAACGTGCGCTACCTTAGTTTTTTTTAACATGACTGAGGATTTAAATACATATATATCTACATCTTTGTCTGTTGACAAATGTAGGGAGATAGGCAATTTGAACTTTAAAGGGTGTCCGGCCAAGAGCACACGTGCATCATGCGATAAACAACGCAAAAGGAAATTGATTTCATTCTCAAACTTTATATTTCATGATTTCATAAAGGAAATTACAAAAGATAAGTGGCCTCTCATTTTTTAATGTGGGATCAGCAGCTATCCTCTTATTGCATCTTGTCCTTCTTAATTAACGTGGCCATATTGGATGTAAATGTTACTCCATCCTGCAATGGTAAGCAATTGGAAATAAACATCAATACTGAAGCTGGGCAAATTCATCCATTGGTTTACTTTTGTCTAATGAGGTCTAGTTACGTAGACAACAAAATTTAGAAATATGCTTGCCTTCTTGATTTCCTAGCTTGCTCAGTAGTGATGAGGAGGAGGAGGTGAAGCATAAGTGTAAACATGGTGGGGCGGGGGTGGTGACTTGTATACCGGTGGTGGTGGAGGAGGAGACTTGTATATGTAGGGTGGCAACACCTTGTGAGGCGGAGGCGGGTACTTGTGGGGTGGTGGTGGTGACTTGTATACCGGTGGTGGTGGAGGAGGAGACTTGTATATGTAGGGTGGCAACACCTTGTGAGGCGGAGGCGGGTACTTGTGGGGTGGTGGTGGTGACTTGTAGACGGGAGTTGGCGGTGGAGGAGATTTGTATTTGTAGACTGGAGTTGGAGGTGGAGGAGACTTGTATTTGTAAACTGGAGTTGGAGGTGGTGGATACTTGTGAACTGGAGGTGGTGGAGGAGGAGACTTGTACTTATAAACTGGAGTCGGTGGGGGAGGAGACTTGTAGTGTTTGTGGTGGTGTGGTGGTGGGTATTTGTGCACCGGAGGCGGGGGTGGCGGGGACTTGTAAACAGGAGGTGGAGGTGGTGGTGACTTGTATTTGTGAGGTGGGTGCACCTTGTGTGGTGGGGGTGGATACTTGTGAACTGGAGGTGGTGGAGGTGGAGACTTGTATTTATACACTGGAGTTGGTGGGGGAGGAGACTTGTATTTGTAGGGGTGGTGAGGTGGTGGATACTTGTGCACAGGAGGTGGGGGCGGTGGGGACTTGTAAATGGGGGGTGGAGGCGGTGGGGATTTGTAAACCGGCGGTGGAGGCGGCGGGGACTTGTACTTGTAAGGTGGGTGCACCTTGTGGGGTGGTGGTGGATACTTGTGAACTGGAGGCGGTGGCGGTGGGGACTTGTATTTGTAAACCGGAGTTGGTGGGGGAGGAGACTTGTATTTGTAGGGGTGGTGGGGTGGAGGATACTTGTGCACCGGAGGCGGTGGCGGTGGGGATTTGTAAACGGGAGTCGGAGGCGGCGGGGACTTGTAAACAGGAGATGGAGGTGGTGGTGACTTGTAATGGTAAGGTGGCAACACCTTGTGTGGTGGTGGAGGAGATGGAGATGGAGGAGGAGGTGATTTATAGTAGTATGGAGGAGGTGGAGATGAGTAGTGGTAGTTTGCACTAGCTTCTGAGGCCAATGCAAGTGAAATTACTACCACCAAGACAATGGCAGTGAAGGGGCTCACCCCCCTATCTTCTCTCCTTCCCATCTTCTCTACTAAAAGAGGGTCTCTTCCCTTGTGTTCTTAGCAACATCTGCCTTCACCTATATATAGCTATTAGTTTACCTCAATAGCTACCTAACATGGTAAAAGCATAAAGATCCTCAATAGGGCAAGAAAGAGGAGACAGCTGCCAAAAGTATATAATAACTGTGGTGAATTTGACTTGGGTTTTTGTTATATAACTGTGCACAAGCCGCCAATGGATGCAAGCTATGCACATAATATATACAATGAGGTAGCAGTGTGTGTGATGCAATAATTCAGAGGACCATTGTTTGTGTTTACATTTTGATAGCCTAGAACAGGGATGCAATCTCAGTCTTTGATAGCTTTCTTTATGAGGCGGCTTGACTTTTCAGATCTTTTCATATTTCCTTTCTGCATGGCTCGCTTTCTTGTAGCATGCATTACTGTGGGTGATCTAGAACTGTAACATTCAAGTCGAAATTTATTCAATTATTATGCCAGTCCCTTCAATGTGGTCCTTGTCCTGAGGAGAATGGGCAAATAGAGTGAAGGAACATGTTTTCCTGCGTAGTACATATCAGCGGGTGGCCATGATAGGACCATACTATGTTGGCTATGTGCCATATTTTGGCATTTATGTACCACACTTGGATCCGATATACCATGGTCATGGATCGGAGCTTGTCCAGGCTTGACGTTCCTAAGTAAAAGTGGTTGCTATCACATAGTAAAAACCGGTAGTTTCCTGAAAGATCAAATTTCTAACATTAATTCTCACGACTAGTATCATTCCATGAATATGCTAGTCGAAGTTAACATGAATTACTCTCCAATTTAAACAACATGGATAATAAGTGTAACAGTAATTCCCTTGCTTCCTTGCCAAAGGGGAAGACCCAAAGTAAGTTCTAGAACTCAACCAAATGTAGAAAAATGTTTATTTTTGTGAAATTATGGACATCTCTAGCTTTTGTTAATAGTTTTCAATGAACAGTTTCCTCAAGGGTATGTATAATCATCTGACATGACAACAGTTGAACTTTGGGAATTCGGGTGTTATCTAACTAGATGGACATAGTCTCTTTGGATCCAATCGGGGCTTGATTGGCGGTGAGTTTTCTATACTAGGAGATGAATTGTCAACTTTGTCCTCAAATTAACAATTGATAAACTTTTTAAATGGGTTTTCAAATGGAAAGTTTAACGGTTCATTTGGATTTCGACTTTAGACTTCATAGCTAACATATTGTGAACAGAGAAAGCATGAATCCTGCAAGCCTAATTTTTCTCATTTGACCATGCAGTAAAATCCTAAAGTACGATTATAACTTGATCCATATGTACATCATGTATCATGGATAATTTTTTCCTCCATTCTTCAGACAAGAATTTTATCTTATCTACTTCATGAAAAAAGAAAGATGAATAAACTCGAGAAAATTTCCTATGGCTTCCATCTATTGTGTTGCAAATGGTATTGATATTTTTAAGGTTCAAATTACAAGTCTAAAAGAAACTTGACAACAAAAACCCATAATCAGAACTTGGAAGTATGTCTGTACAGTTGTCTCGGTTACATAGCACAGATTGACAAATTAATTAGATGTTATGAGTAAGCGAGAAATTGTTATTAATTTTTAATACAGTTTTTTAATTAGTCTCTTAGTGTCAAATAATTAAGAATTCGTATTTCAAGTGCATTATTGGATTGGTCATGGCCTCTTCATCTTGCTGGATCACCGCCATCAGTAATGTGCAAGATCATGACACTGGTAGGCTTAAGTGTTCTAAACACATCTCTGCAAGTGATTATCATAGTTCACACTGAGATGTAGAAAAAGGGGCATATTATTAAACCCTCTGCATATATAATATTGTACCTTCCCACTTTGAACGATGTAAGTCTATTTAGACCATTGACATGGATCTTAATCCAGCTGTCTGGACTCCAAATGTGCCTATAGTTATTTAAACAACTTTTGCTCCAGTTAACCAGAAAGGGAGAAGAAATGGTGACTGCACTCGTCACATTTCTACGATGGAATGCCCTCTATTGATCTTAAAGACTGCTTGACGTAAATCGTCAACTTAATTAGTTATTTGTCATGGTCATAATTAATTAATCCCATGTTCCAAGGCTTTTGTTGATATTACTAGACGTACATTATGATTATGCACATCGAGTAGATATGAATGGATTGGGTCAATGATTTTCTTTTTCCAAGAAATTGAGTTTTTCCAATAGGGGTAGGATGCGGAGTTATGCAAGTGAAAAGGACATTTCAGTAATGTAAAAATGTGCTAACAATGACCAGTATAGGTTATATGATTTTACGCTAGTGATTTTCTTTCCAACCAATTTCATTCTTCACCAAGAAAAAGAAGGAAGGTTCAAATGTAGGAATGCCTTCATTTTTACTTGAGAGATAAAATCAACAGAAAATGTCAACTGAAGCTGTGACATTATATAAATCCTCTCATTTATTTTTACTTTATCGTTTTGCCCTCCACATTATTTTGCCAATGTTGGACCGTCTGGAGGTTTCTTTGATGTTTTTGCAAGGCGGCCATCTTTGAAGATCTAACCATAAAGAAAAAAAACAGTTCCAAGACCAATGTCTCTGAAGTAGGGATGTGTCTTATCCTTTGCATAGAATATATACATAAGGATTGATTTATTAGTAGGAAAATCGATTCCAGCAGTGAATAGTTTACGCAATAGGGCCCAAAATGTGCTCTGAGTATTAACACATTCAAGAAAATGTTCTCCAAAAAACTGCACATATTACTAGTAATCAGGTAGTAAAATTAGGTTGATAATTAATTAAGCAACATCCGGAAACTGTTTTATAAGTCATGTTGTTATTTTTGTTTCTTAAATTTGCCAACCAATTTGTGGAACATTCAACATTTGGTGGTATGTCATTGTACCTCGGGTTATCATTTTATCATCTTTAGACTTTGCCATAAAGACATCACTTTCAAAAATGTAGTTCGAGTTTACACACATTTTTGGGGCCAGTACATGTAGCATCTCTAGTTTTCAAGATTTTTTGTTTCATGTTCTGTTTTTTTTATAGTAGAAGCTTGTGGGGTCCACGTTGTTGTGTGTGGGACCACTTTAGGGGTGTTGATGAGCACCAGCTGGTGGGCACTTGAGAGGCAGCTGGAGTCAGGTTGGACTTATCTTTTGGAGTTGTTAATCTTGTTGGGAAAGGCCCCCTTAAAACTAGGATTGCCGTTGGTAATTAATGTTGGGTTTTTTGTTTGGGTAGATGGGCCCAAATTATTTCAGTGGTGTAAGCCCACTAATAGAATTTCTATCTTAGGCCCATATTGATTATTTGATTGAAATATGATTTGAGGGAATTTTATTTTGTTTAATTTTGTCATTTGTTAAGTTTGGAGGAAAAAATGAAAAAAATCTCTATGTACGGAAATTTCTTTACTCCCACATAGGAAACACTTTGTATATCTTATTAGTGTAGAGACTCTCCCAAACAAAGGTGTACACGCACACGTGCGCACGTGGCGTGGGCGAATGAGCGCTTTAGTGGTGCACTTAGCAGTTCGCATCTAGAGCTTTGGATTTTTTATCAACTGGCTAATTATTTTTTGGGCTTAGGGGCCGTTGATTATGTTCAAATGGAGAGATGGATAATTGGGGGAACAATGGACTGTTAAACCCTTTTATTTCTCTTTATTAAAGGGTGTCCGTTCATCTCTCTTTGTGAAAGGGTGCCCGTTCATTTCCTTTAGTGAAAAGAATTTGTTGGATTCTAGTTTATATAAATGGCTATTTTAAACAAAAAATGAGACATATAGAATTCCGTTCGTTCTGTAAATCTCCTTATTCTTTTTTGAAAGGCAACAATATCCTTCATCTCTGAGTTCGGGTCAGAGTTGTTTGAGTGCACCGCTCGTCGACCTATCCATTGTATCTTGGGGACAAAGTACTGGAGGAAGCCTATGCACAAATAGGGCGGCAATATTTGTTTTGAAGTCGGCAGTCCCAAATCATTGAGCCTCAGACGATTTTGATCTACAATTTCATGTTCAATTGCAATATAATTCAACACAGTCGGGTAAAGTACAATCCCTCCCGATTACATATATTTTCAACAGTTCGAAACAAATATTCTTGAGTGTTATTTGTATTGTTATCATGGGTGTTGATAAGTCTCTGAAGCCTAATAAGTTTGATAGGAAAGATTTTAAGCGTTAGCAGAACAAGATGAGGTTCTGGTTGACTACGCTTAAGATATTTTATGTTATTACTGATCCTGACTATGCTGTGAATCCTAATGAGTACGAATCTGGTAGATCTGCTAGTTCTAAATTCCAACAAGATAATGATTTGTGTTATGGACATATTTTAAGTGCTTTGAGTAATGAACGGTATGATCTACATTATAATACTATTTCTACCAAATCACTGTGGGAAGCACTTGAAAAGATATTCGAGAAAGAACATGTGGGAGAAGAGAAATATGTGGTTGGTGAATATTTCGACTTTAAAATAGTTGAGGACAAATATGTCTAGGACCAAGTTGTCAAAGTACAGAACCTTGTGTCGAAAATTATGGGGAAATGTATTCCCATAGATGAGAGACTACAGGTTCCAGCCATGATTGATAAACTTCCCCCATCATGGAGTGACTTTTAGGTAACCTTAAAGCATAAGCGAGAGGCTATGACTATGGATGATCTGATTGTTGCTATCCAAATTGAAGAGAAACATAAAGAGAAACATAAAGGTATTGTAATCTCTTCTAATGAAGCAAGCGCAAATGCCAATGTTGTTGAGGGGTGGCGACCAAAATGGTTTGGTAAGAAGAAGAATAAGAAGAGGAACAACAACAAAAATAACAACAACAACAACTACAACAACAACAACCATCTCAAGCCTAATGCTCAGATCCAAAAGGATCAAAAGAAAAATGGTTGCTATGTGTGTGGTGTAGTTGGATACTATGTAAAGCAATGTCGAGAACTCAAGGATAAGGAGAATGGGCTCCAAAATAGAAATGGTGCAAGCTCTTCTCAAGCTAACATGATGATATTTGAGATTGGCTTTGCTGGGACTGATGATAGGTTAGTAGTTACTCTTTCTGAAATTAATATGGCGTGTCAACCTACAAATTGGTAGGTAGACACAAGGGCTACTGTCCATATTTGTACTAATGTTTCAACATTTTCTTTCTATCAGAAAGTAAGAGGAAGAACTGTTACTATGGGCAATTCCTCGGTGGCACAAGTCTATGGAGAAGGAAGAGTGGATATTCACTTCACTTCGGGGAACACATTGTCTCTTCATAATGTGCAACATGTGCCAGATGTTAGGAAGAACCTTGTTAGTGGTATGCTTTTAAGTCAAGAGGGTTTTAAATTAGTGTTTGAGTGTAATAAAGTTGTAATTTCCAAATATGGTATTTTTATTAGAAAAAGTTATGTATGTGATGAGTCATTTAAACTTAATGTTTTGGCTTGTAATAACTCTAAGTTTAATTGTATGGATCATGTATTGTTGAATGTTGAATCTCATGATTTATGACATTGTCGACTTGGGCACGTGAATTTACAAAGTATTAAAAGGATGATGAATCTTGATTTGATTCCTAAATCAGATTAAAACTCTTGGTAAATGTGAAATTTATGTTTAAGCTAAACAACATAGGAAACCATATAAAACTAGTCATCATGCTTCATCTCTTTTAGAACTTGTTCATAGTGATGTATGCCAACTGAATGGTCATATGACAAGAGGAGGAAGATATATAAGAACGAGGTGGAAAATCAAACTGATAAGCGGATCAAGAGAGTAAGATCTGATCATGGTGGAGAATATTGTTCTTTTGATTTTAGCAAATTTTTCAAAAATCAAGGAATTATTCATGAAACTACAACGCCTTATATACCTCAATCTAATGGAGTGACAGAAAGAAAGAATAGAACTTTGATTGATATGATTAATTTTATGCTCTCTAGTTCTGGTTTACCCAAGAACTTGTGGGGAGAAATTTTACTTTTTGCTTGTGTGATCTTAAATAAAGTGCCTTATAAAAGTAGTAAGAAATCTTCTTTTGAGCTAATGACGGAAAGAAAATCAAGTTTAAATTTCATCAAAGTATGTAGATGTCTTGCTAAGGTAAAAATTCCAAATGTGAAGGTTTATAAACTAGGTTCTAAAACTTTTGATGGTGTAAAAGTCCTAGAATAGAAAAGAACTTTGGAGATGATTTCTATACATACTTAGTAGGAGATGATCCTTTGACTTATCAAGATGCTATGACTTCTAGTGATGCTTCTCTTTGGAAGGAGGCTATACAAAGTGAGATGGATTCCATACTTGCTCATGGGATGTGGGTCTTACATGATCTACCTCCAGGGTCTAAATTAATTGGATGCAAGTGGACTTTATAGAAGAAACTGAATCCTGAAGGATCCATTGAAAAGTATAAAGCAAAACTAGTTGTCAATGGGTATAGTAAAAAAGATGGTCTAGATTACTTTGACACATATTCCTGTTGACGGAACTTCCTATGATGGATAAGCCAATTCCTACCATTTTGATTCATTGTGACAATACAGCAACCATTGCTAAAGTTCACAACAAGAATCATAATGGGAAATCCTCAAGGCATATAGAACTCAAGTATAAAATCTTGCGCAAGTTGAACTCTTCAGAAGTCATTACCTTGAGTTATGTGAGATCAGTAAATAACTTGGCTGATCATCTCACCAAGGCATTGTCAAGAGGACGAATCCTAAATTCATCAAGGGGAATGGGGTTAAAGGCCCATCAGGAGCCATAGTTGGCAGCAACCCAATCTATCTACATAGTGATCCTACAATGAAGATTCAATTGGAAAACAAGCTAATGATTGGCTAGAGGAGTACTCATATAATTCACCCCTTCCCATATTGATGAAGAGTACTCAACTGTCTAGGTCAGGGTGACGAATGTCTTAATGAAATAAAGGCCTGTATGGCAGAGTATTGGCCAGACAGTGTACCCTTATATGAGTGTACTATAAGGCCGCAGTTAATGTGGACTCTTGAGCTGGTTCACTTGAAGATGCACTCATGAATATGAGATACCAGCGCATAGCCGTAATGCGGTACCCTGTGAAAACTTCAGAGACAAGTTCATACCAGCGCATTGGCCATAATTCTTTCCTAATCCTATTTCAATCATGCGGGGAATGTTGGGTTTTTAGTTTGGGTAGATGAACCCAAATTAATTTAGTGGTGTAAGCCCACTAATAGAATTTCTATCTTAGGCCCACATTGATTATTTGATTGGAATAAGATTGAAGGAAATTTTATTTTGTTTAATTTTGTCTTTTGCTAAGTTTGGAGGGAAAAATGGAAAAAATCTTTATGTAAGGAGATTTCTTTACTCCCACATAGGAAACACACATGGGTGTGAAATGGTATGTATATATGAGGAAAGTTTCTTCCTCTTTGTATATTTTATTGGTGTGGAGACTCTCCCCAAACAAAGATGTACACATTTGTGGATGCACCTTCAGTGCACACACGCAGACGCGCATGCGTGGCATGGGCGAATGGGCACATTGTGGCATTTTAGTGGTGCACTTAGCAATTCACATTTAGAGCCTTTGATTTTTTATCAAATGACTAATTATTTTTTTGAGCTTAGGATCCGTTGATTATGATCAAATGGTGAGATGGGTAATTGGGCAAACAATGGACTGCTAAACCAGTTTATTTCCCTTTGTGAAAGGGTGCCCGTTCGCTTCCTTTGGTGAAAGGAGTCTGTTGGATTCTGGTTTATATAAATGACTGCCTTGAACAAAAAATAAGACAGACAGAATTGCGTTCGTTCTATAAATCTCATTCTTCTTCTATTGAAGGCAACAATATTCTTCATCTCTGAGTTCGGGTCAGACTTGTTTGAGTGCACCGCTCATCGACTGGTCCGTTGTATCTTGGGGACAGATTGCCGGAGGAAGCCTGTGCACAAAGAGGGCTGCAATATCTATTTCGAAGTAAGCAATGCCAAATCACTATGCCTAAGATGATTTTGATATGTAATTTTAGGTTCAATTGCAATATAATTCAACATAGTCGGGTAAAGTACAATCCCTCCCCATTATATATATTTTCAACAGTTAAGAGTGAGGCTCTCTATTTTTTTTCCTTTTCATCACGTCTTTCTCAACTCTTGAAATCTCTCTCTGCTGCTTGTCCATGGCAGCGCTCGGAGGAGGATCAAGCTGAGGGCGCGAGGCTGAAGCTAGGGGACTGGTTTATCTCTTCCAGGTAGGATGCTTTTCAACAATGTTCATCTCCCTTTGAAGAACTGCAGTTTGTGATTACCCACCCTATGAAAGTTGCAGTCAGTTGGTTGGGCTCAGCCCACCTTTTTTTAACTTAGTGTGATTGAAAGACTTGATCTTTAAGGCCCTATACTCATATGTGTGTCTCCATAATCTCTGTTTTGTTTATTCACATTTAGAAAATGTGATACACATTGATTATTTTGACGGTAGAGGATCTTACCATGACAAAGTAATTCTTGTGTGGATGCTTTATATACTCTTAAAACAAAACAAAACAAAAGACTTTGTTTTCTGTCTTGCTACAAGCTCCTTTGGAAGAGAAGTTTACCATTCAATATGTATTGATGTAGTCCAAAATATTGATTTAAGTATATGGTTTATGTCTGCAAATTCTCAATTCTCTATCAATTTATAATGGGAATTGTTTGAACCCTTCTGTTTATTGAGGTGTCCTCAAGATCTGTTACATGTGCTTATTTCCATTGAAATCTAATGTGCGGTCCTTTTGTGCCCTTAATATCTCTATATAAATTCTATTGCATTTTGTGGAGTGTTGGAAATCAGCCTTTAGCTGATCTCCAAGCGCAACTGTGTGCAACTATAACTATTATTATAAATATTTCACATTGAAATATTTGTTCCCAAGTTATTTGTATAAATGTTTGACTCGTCTTGTTTCAACTGATTGTGGTTATGACACCTTCCACGTGAGAAATCATGCTTTACCTTGGATAGTTGTTGTAGAAAAATCACAGTACTGATACTCTTGTCTTGATTTGTTATTCAATCTTGAAATTTTGACTTTTCTGGCTTCATGTTTTCTTTGATACATATTTATCAGTGATTTGTTGTCTCTACAATACTGTTACTAAACCTAGCAATTATTATCTCTTTTAGCCTTATTTCTGGGTGTTTGCTCATTAATAGCACATGTTCACTTATCGTCCAATATTCAAGCCTTCTAGTATATTACTTTCAAGGATGATTTGCTAATGTTTGCACCTAATTGTTAGAAACAGAGAGTTTTGTTGCAGAAAATAGTTGTTTATATGTTTGAAAAGACGACCCATCAACCAGTGCTTGTAAATTTTTGATTTGTCTATCTATCTACCTTTTTAATGGTTTATATGGAACCAAACTCTGTTTAGCATATCAATCTCTAAGCTCTTACAAATATCTCTAAAAGTTTAAATATAGGTTTAAATCATTATTTTGTTCTCTAGCCTTTTCTGGGTTTAATCTCATTTCTTTGTTATATTAATTGACTTCGAAATGTTTGCAATACTGGTCCTAGTATGGACAAGGTTTAAGGTAAGATATTTTATTGAAGAGTCCAATGATCATTTTAGAGTCTCTTCCTTCTTATTGATATTGTATAAGAGAATTAGTTATGCTCACTATTTTAGCCATGACCGCACTTAGACCCTTTGTGGTCTCTGAAGTATCAGGCTTCAGTCCCTAGCCCTTTTGAGGCACCCTGCTGATCGTTTAAAATTAAAACCCTTGCAAGTGCACAAGGCAATTGTACTACGGTGAGTATTAAAGGGGTTGTCGAACCTCACGGACGGATTAATCTTTTACCAAATTCAAGAGAAGAAAGTTGCAGTTTGATTTAATCTAAGAAAGTAATGAACTTTTAACTAAACTAAGTGAAAATTAATTAATGTGGAGAAGACCAAGGCTTCGAATCCACCACAATAAACTAGTGTATCGTTTCTCTTTCTCTTTTGAATAAAGATTTCTAATTGGCTAGCATATTCCTCTCGGACATATACTTGTCAACTCAAAATATAGTGCTCTCCTCTCGGATGTAACACATAAAACAATTAAAATATTGAATTGTGATCTATCTCTCTCTCGAGTATAAACCAATGAAATTTTATTTATATATAGCACCTCAGTCTATTCACGTTCCTCTCGGATACGCAAGTATTCTTCGGATTGAAACTCACAAGAATTCACTCTTGTCTCTCTCGAGTACAAAGAACAAACCTTTAATGAATTAACGATGATTACACAATAAAATCCATACACCAACTAGAGTAAAAACATAAGATGAGAGAAAAGAAACTACACAACCAGATTATTGGGCTTCATCTACGCCTTGGAAAGGTGTTTAGCCTCGCATCGGAAGAGAAATCACCATCGTGTTCTTCATCTCCTTCTCTCCTTTGCTCTAGCCTCCAATTTAGCTTTCAAGTCTATTCTCTGGTCTACTTTCTAATCTGCCTTCTAATGCCCAAAACGTTCCCTCATAAGGCCTATTTATAAAAGTGAAGAGAAACCACAAAGTCCTATTCAAAATCCGAGTCGAAATAGGTCTTATTTCAGTTTTCTGCATACGGCAATTGATCACTCCGTATTGCCAATCGTTCGCCTACCGATCGATCGTAATTCTTTCGTTATTTTCCTCCGATCGATCGCTTTGCCGATCGACGCCATATAATACCGATCGATCGTAGTTACTGTCTTACGTGATTGAAAAATTTCAGTAGATACGATCGATCGTTTTGAGGTCCGATCGATCGTTTCCTTTAATACACTGCTTTTGCGGCTGTGGCGATCGATCGCATTGATAGCCGATCGATCGTGGTTACTGTTCATGAATTTCAAATGGCTATAACTTTCTGTCTCGAACTCCAAATTGTACGTGGTTGGTGGCGTTGGAAAGCTGACTTCTTGAAATTTAACATGAGACTTAAATCAGTTCAATCCGACATTTTCATACAAAGTTATAATAATTTAACCATTTAAGTTACTTTTCACCTCATTTCTGTATATTACTCTTGTTTCCTACAAAAACCGAAAACTATATTAAAGTAGTAGTTATTCTAATCAAACACCAGCATAAACATAAGTTTAGGAGATAATAAAATGCATATTTTATGTGTAGATCACCTGCATGCATACTTAGGTGTTTGGGCACCATGGAAGGTCCATTAACCTCCGGCAATTGTGTTCATGAGCACAATGTCACCCATGTCCTTAGATCCATGGCGGATCCTAGTGGATCTCTAAGGGCAATGGGATTTGCTGTTCAGTTGAGAACTTACTCCTTTGAGCAGGGATTTATTCATTCCTAACACTTGATCTACTTATTTCATGTGAAGGAGTCCGATTATCTTAGCCTTGTAGTCAATTTCTTCTTGGCGCTAGAGTTGATTTTCTTCAATATTTTGATTTATATTTTTAGCAAATATCCATCTTGTTGGTAGATTCATGACATTATGATCGATGCTTAGGTCACTGGTATATCAGCTTGGGACATTTGTGATTCTCTTACTTCATGATATGAATATTGTGGTTTTTCATGCTACTAAGTATTTTACTCATGCATCCTTTGATGCAAATCCTATGGCAAATTCAGAGTAGAGGGTAGCAGGTTAGCTCAGAGTGGAGCAGAGTAGCTTTTTAGCAGTTAGTTACTTATCTTTCTATTTCTGAAGAATTGTTGTAATAAGACTCTCGTGACCCAATAACTATTTATGTTATTTATTTACAAATAACTTATCTTGGTTAGTTGCTATCACATTCTTTTTCATTATTTGTCCTGATGAATAGCAGTGTGATTGATGGTTTAAAAGTGATGCCTCAAGTTTTCAACAGAAATATATATATCTGCTGTTTGGAAATTTGGGGCGTTACAAGTTGGTATCAAAGCAACATGATTTTGCTATCTACAAATGAATTACAAAGTGAATGGCATAAATATCGCATTGCATGACTTTTAGTGGGGTTGGGTAGAGTTAGTGAATTCTAACTAATCCTCTTTTATTGACTAGCTATAACACAGGAAATCACTCAAACTATCATTAATGAAGGTGCTAGCTTTGTAAAATCGCCCACCTTAAAGGGGTTTAAGAGGGTAGCTAAGAGATGAATTAGTGAAGTGCATAAGCTATTTAAAGGTCTCAAGGTTCCCATGGTTGAGAAGATGTCTTTTAATGGGAATCTGCTGAAAGGAACAATTTTCAGGAGGGGCAGAAGATCTCATGGGTAGGGCTGTTCGTGGACAGCCGTGTCCATGGGGCCGTCTGTGTCCGAGGTGTCCGCGGCCGTGTCTGCGCTGAGAAGGAGCTGTCCGAGGACCACGGCCACGGCCAAGGGTCCTCGGACAGCCGTCTGTCTGAGGACCGAGGAGGGCGGCCGGGCAGAGGGGGAGGAGAGGAGAGGAGAGGAGAAAGGAGGCTGCGGGGGCGGAGGTGTAGGAAGGAGGAGAGAGGAGGGCCGCGGGGGTGGAGGCGGAGGAAGGAGGAGAGAGGGTGGCGGCCGGCGGGGGTGGAGGAGATAGGAGAGCGGGGCGGAGAAACCTTGGCCTCGCCACCGAGCGGCTTCAGCAACTCAAGACGAGGTCGTCTGCCTCTGTCTCTGGCGATGGTCTTGAGGAGGAAGATGAGCTGGAGATCTGCTACTAGGAGCCGCCGGAGAGCTATCTGGGCAAGTTCAAGAGGAACTGGGCTCTCGACTTTGGGTTCATGCTGACTATGCTATGCTTTCATGGTGGCTAGCTCTGTTGTGCTTCTTTGTAGGTAAGTTGGATTTAAATAGAAAAGAAAGATCATAGATCAATAGATTTTGATAGGCAAATTTGTTTCCTTTTTTTTTCTTTCTTTTGCCTTCTTGATTGGAGAGATGAGCAATCTAGAACTAATAGGAAAGATCTGTTCTTTGATTGAAAAATGTGTTGCTTAATCAAATGGCTATTGATATTGGTAATCTGATTTGCTGGTTCAGAGGTCAGCTTTAGGATTAAGGATATGAACTTTGAAGATATGTACTATTCCTTTCTTTGAATCCTTCTCTTCGTCCATCGCCATTATACTGCAATTTATCAAGAAATAGTCTTGAGTTCTAGATACTATATGTGACTATGATTTGCTAGAAAAATGTGAATCAGTTGGGGACCTAAATCATCTCACCTCGGCTACCATGAGTGGCGTTACATGCTGCCTCCGCTTCCCTGTCCAACTCAATTCTGACCTGCGAAAGCTTGCAGTCAACATCATCTCCTTCCCTCACCTCTATTTCTTCATGGTGGGTTGTGCTCCTCTCACCTCCCGTGGCTCCAGCAGTACCGTGCTCTCACCGTCCCTTAGCTCACTCAACAAATGTGCAATTCGAAGAACATGACGTGTGAGGCCGATCCTTGCCATGGTCGATACCTCACTACCTCTGCCATGTTCAGGGGCAAAATGAGTACGAAGGAGGTTGATGAGCAGATGATCAATAGCCGGCGGGGGTGGAGGAGGAGGTAGGAGGAGAGAGAGCGGCGGCCGACAGGGGTGGAGGAGGAAGGAGAAAAAAAGCTGATGCTTTTGTCCGTGTCCATGTCTGTGTCCATTAGATATCCAGGCACGGACACAGACAAAAGTATAACGAACAGCATTTTAACGGACAGGGCCATGGACAGCCCTTGTCCGAAGTCCGTCCGGTCCGAGAACAGCCCTACTCATGGGAAGCTTTTAAGGAAGACTTCAACTCAAAATATTACCCTTCTCGTGTCCAGCAAAAGTAGGAAAAAGAGTTTCTTGACCTAGAGCAGGGCTTGATGATGGTATTGTAATATGAGACAAAATTTGTATAACTATAGGGGTTTGCTTCTTATGCTTGTCCTACATAACTGAAGAGGGCGCAAAAGTTCATGAATGTCCTAAAGGATGAACTTCAGGTGGCCTACCACAGTGGTTGTGGAATTAGCATCCATTATGGAGGAAGACTATAATCGGACTCAAGAAAAGGGGAAGGGCATGACTAAGGGTCAAGGCAGCAATCCCAGGAACAAACAATAAAAGATCTAGTGGTGATAACAGTAATGACAATTGCCCGATTAAGCAACAAAAACAACAATGCAGTTGTGGAAGGTACTCTTTTAATTCATGATAGAATTGGTACAACCTTATTTGATCCAGGTACTTCATGTTCCTATATCTCGTCTACATTTGCCTTGAGTGTCGAAAAACCTGTCTAGCCTTGGGTATGAGTTAGTGATTGTCACTCCTATTGGAAATTCTATTTTAGCACAAAAATATTTGGAGAAGGCCCCTATTGTGGTTGGGGATAAGGTTTTGTTGGATGATCTTGTATTGCTTGATATGATTGATTTTGATGTAATTTTGGGTGTGAATTGGTTGTAATAATGTTGGGCTAATGTTGATTATTATAAGAAGAGATTGGCATTAGCTCCTATACTGACATTACCCTCAGGCACAGGTGGGTTTGTCATCTACAGTGATGCCTCTAATAGAGGGCTAGGTTGTGTTCTTATGTAACACGGGCAGGATATTGCTTATGCTTCAACGCAACTAAAGAACCATGAATAAAATTACCCTACACATGACCTAGAGTTAGTAGTTGTTATTTTTACCCTCAAGATTTGGAGACACTACCTATATGGTGAGACTTTTGAGGTGTATATTGACTATAAAAGATTGAAGTATATCTTCTCCTAGTTGGATCTTAATATGCACCAAAGATGGTGGTTGGTGTATCTCAAAGACTACGACTTTTCTATCCACTATCATCCTGGTAAAGTAAATGAAGTGGCAGATGCTCTAAGAAGGAAAACTGAAGTTGTAGTGACCCAGTTGATGGTTAAAGAGTGGAGGTTAGTGCAAAAGATGGAGTGTTACTTAAATTTGCCTTCAGATCAAAACAAGTATTTTCTAGGCAACCTCACCACTCAGTCTACAGTTATTAAGAAGGTTATTGAAGTACAAAAGTCAAATGTTCAAATCCAAAAACTGTTAGAGAAGCAAAATTTCAGCAAGATGCAGATGAGGGCATTCGCTTTAAGGGGAGGCAGGTGGTTCCCAAAGTTATTGAGTTGAGACATGAAATATTACAAGAGACACATCATTCTCAATACACTATTTATTTAGGAGGTACTAAGCTATATCATGACCTTAAGCATAGCTTTTGGTTGAATGGCATGAAGAAAGATATTGGCAAGTTTGTGTCCAAGTGTTTAACTTGTCAAAAACTCACATGTTTGCTACAACTTTTGAAGATTCCACAATGGAAGTGGGAGCAAAACACTATGGATGTTATAGTAGCTTTGCCTAAAACACAAAAATAGCATGATGAAATATGGGTTATTGTGGATGGATTGACCAAGACAACACATTTTCTCCCTATTAAATAGAAGCAAAACCCCGAGAGTTTAGCATAATTGTCCAAAGAAGTGGTGAGACTACATGGAACACCACTGCCTGTTATTTTGGACAAAGATAGTAGGTTTACTTCTCACACCTGGACTAGCATACAAGAGGCTTTGGGAATAAAACTAAATTTTGGTACAACATTCCATCCACAAAGTGATAGTCAGTCGGAATGGACTATTCAAACCTTGGAGGATATCCTAAGAGCATGTGTCATAAACTGGATGGGACATTGGGATGACCACTTACCTTTGATTGAGTTTGCCTATAACAAACAACAACTATTCTAGCATAGACATGACACCTTTTGAGGGACTCTATGGGTGGCCATATAGGTCATCCACATGTTGGGATGACGTAGGTGAAAGGAAGTTCCTTAAATCTGAGCTAGTGCAACAATGTGCCAATAAAGTGAAGCAAATTAAGTATAGGCTTTTGACTACTCAGAGTTGACAAAAGAGTTATGTGGATTGAAGACATTGAGACCTGGAGTTTCAAGTAGGGGACCATGTCTTCTTGAAGCTTTCTCCAACCAAAGGAGTCATCTAATTTGGTAAAAAGGGAAAGTTGAGCCCTAGATTTGTTGGTCCCTTTGAGATACTAGAGAGAATTGGACTTTTTGCATATTGCTTGGCATTACCTCCTCAACTTGCGGATCTATGTAGAACTTTCCACTTCTCTATGTTGAGGAAATATATCCTTGATCCATCCCATGTGCTCGATTACACAACAAAAAAACTAAAGGCCGACCTCATATTTGAAGTGAAGCCAATGAAATTATTAGACAAAAAGGGTAAGTGGTGCGAAAGAAAGTGATTCCCTTAGTGAAAGTACTGTGGCAGGGCCAATCTTCGTTATAAATAACTTGGGAGACAGAAGTTGATATGAGACGGTCATATCCCAAGTTGTTTACTGATTAGCTTGTTTATTTCGAGGACGAAATGCCTATCTAAGGGGGGAGGATGTAACATCTCTAATTTTCATGGTAATTTTTTTTTTATGTTTTGATTTTTTATACTAGAAGCTTGTGGGGTCAATGTTGTTGTGTGTGGGATCACTTTAGTGGTGTTGATGATCACCAGCCGTTGGGCACTTGAGAGGCAGCAAGAGTCGGGTTGGACTTAGTCATTTGGAGTAGTTAGTCTTGTTGGGAGAGACCCTTAAAATTAGGAATGCCGCTAGCAGATAAGAGTCAGGTGCTCTATCTTTTTTCCTTTTTAGCAAGTCCTCCTCAACTCTTGAAATCTCTCTCTACTAGTTGGCCATGGCAACGCTTGGAGGAGGATCAATTTGAGTGTGTGAGGCTGAAGCGAGATGACTGGTTCATCTCTTCCAAGTTGAATGCTTTTACCTAATGTTCATCTCCATGAAGAACTGCAGTTTGTGATTACCCACCTTCTAAAAGTTGTAGTCGATTGTTTGAGCTCAGCCCACCCTTTTTTATTATCTTATTGTGATTGAAAGACTTGATCTTTAAGACCCTATACTCATGTGCTTGTCTCAGTAATCTTTGTTTTGTTTACTCAGGTTTAGAAAATGTGCTACACATTGATTATTTTGACGGTAGAGGATCTTGCCATGACAACCTAATTTTTGTATGGACACTTTATATACTCGTGAAATAAAACAAAACAAAAGACTTTGTTTCCTGTCTTGTTACAAACTCGTGTGGAATAGATGTTTACTGTTCTCTATTTATTTCTACAATCCAAAAGATTGATTGATTGATTTAAGTATATGGTCTATGTCTGTAAATTCTCAATTCTTTATCTATTTATAATGGGAATTGACTTAACCGTTCTGTTTATTGAGCTATCCTCAAGATCTGTTACATAGTGCTTATTTTCATCGAAATCTAATGTTTAGTCCTTTTGTGCCTTTGATGTCTCCATATAAATTCAATTTCATTTTGTGGAGTGTTGGAAATCAACCTTGCAGCCGATCTCCAAGCGTGACTGTGTGTTACTGTAACCATTATTCTAAATATTTCACATTAAAATATTTGTTCCCAAGTTATTTGTATAAATGCCTGACTCGTCTTGTTTTAGCTGATTATGGTTATGACACATTCTACGTGAGAAATTATGCTTTAACTTACATAGTTATTGTAGAAAAATCACAATACTCATACTTTTGTCTTGATTTTGATATTCAATCTTGAAATTTTGACTTTTCTGGCTTCATGTTTTTTCTAATTCATATCTACCACTAATTAGTTGTCTCTACAGTACTGTTATTGAATCTTGCAATTGATTGTCTCTTTTAGCCTTATTTTTTTGTGTATACTCATTAATAGCACATGTTTCTTTAATGTCCAATATTCATGCCTTATGGTATTTTGCTTATAAAAATGATCAGCTAGTGTTTCCACCTAATTGTTAGAAACATAGAGTTTTGTTACAGAAAATAGAGGTTGTTTATTTGTTTTGGAAAGATGACCCATCAACCAGTACTTGTAAATTTCAGTTTTGTCTATCCATCTACCTTTTAATGGTTTAAATGGAACCAAGCTCTGTTTAACATGTCAATCACTTTCTAAAATCGTACAAATATCTCTAAGAGTTTAAATACATGTTTTAGGATCTCTGCATAATTATTGACACGTTGAAAGTTCATTATTTTGCTCTCTAACTTTTTCAGGGTTTAATCCCATTTTCTTTATATTATTTGACTTAGAAATGTATGCAATGCTGGTCCTAGTATGGACAAAGTTTAAGGTAAGACTTTTTATTAAAGAGTCTCGTGATCATTTGGAGTCTCTTCTCTCTGATTGCTATTGTATGAGTCATGTATGCTCACTATTTTAGCCATGGCTGCACTTAGACTCTTTGTGGTCTCCACTGTATATAAGATCGCTCTCATCTGGCTTATACGAGGTCAATTCAAGTTGTAGCTGTTGATCTTGATACGACGGTTACAAGGGTGAGTGATGGTTTACACTCACATATCCACTTATTTAATATCCACCATTGGATCAGAATCCAACGACCCAAAAGACTGTTCTCATCCCCCTTATATGAGAAAGATCTCATGTGGGACAATACATTTCAAGATGCCCTATTTATATAAGTATTCATCTAATATACTAGTAATAATTTGCTTCACCGTGGTCAATACAAGTTCTGGCAAACTAAATCCCAAAGAGTCTCTCTCTCCAAAGAGCTGTCAGCTACTCGTTCTGCATAAGTATACAATTTCCATCTTGATTCCTGAAGCTATTAATTGATGCAAGTCTCATTCACCGTTTATGGTTAAAAAAGGAAATTTACAAAAATTTCATGAGTAAAACAATTAATTAGGACCTATCCTAATACTCCCTCCATCCGGAATTAGTTCATTCTAAAATCCTTATGGTGATAATAATTCTGGATGGAGGGAGTACTAAACTTCAACTTAATTAATTGTGCTTTTCAACTTGGCAGAATTACTTGGTTTAAAGACTAAAGCGTTATATATTTCTTTCTTTTTTTCCAGCAAAGCTATAGCCAGGCATCTCCTGAAATGGCTACATCAGTTAGACCGAAAAGTCAGTGCACATAATTTTGGCTGCTTCTATTTTTTTTTAGTGGGGACCATTATAGCTAAAAATCCTGGCAAATTATATATTCGACTTGATGGGGATTGGGGCAAATGCTGGATGTGGAAACTGGAAAGAATCCGGTGTCCCTTTCCATCTGCATGAATCGATCACCTCCTAGAGAAAAGTTGAGTCAGCTTTACCTTTCTCACAATGCAAACATAGACTCCAAATTCCCATATTGATTAAATATCCCTTTTCTTCACAGAAATTTCATTGACCCATGAGATTTTTGGACTAAAATATTAGATGTTAATTAATCTAGATAAAGTGGAGCCCCTTTCAATGACATTTCAGCACCTACCATTTTCTACAGGAATCAATCCCCATGCTTCAAGGGAGATTAATTGTTTTATGATGGGCAGCATTCAATTGACTGCAACGTGCGCTACCTTAGTTTTTTTAACAAGATTGAGGATTTAGATACATATTTATCTACATCTTTGTCTGTTGACAAATGTAGGGAAATAGGTAATTTGAACTCTAAAGGGTGTCCGGCCAAGGGCACACGTGCATCATGCGATAAACAACGCAAAAAGAAATTGATTTCATTCTCAAACTTTATATTTCATGATTTCAGAAAGGATATTACAAAAGATAAATGGCCTCTCATTTCCAAATGTGGGATCAGCAGCTATCCTCTTATTGCATCTTG
Organism: Houttuynia cordata; assembly: GCA_039654745.1. Lineage (NCBI taxonomy): Eukaryota > Viridiplantae > Streptophyta > Magnoliopsida > Piperales > Saururaceae > Houttuynia > Houttuynia cordata. The sequence continues at coordinate 58,692,076 of CM077503.1, forward strand.
TCCTTCTTAATTAACGTGGCAATATTGGATGTAAATGTCACTCCATCCTGCAATGGTAAGCAATTAGAAACAAAACATCAATGCTGAAGGTGGGCAAATTCATCCATTGTTTTACTTTTGTCTACTGAGGTCTAGTTACATAGACAACAAAATTGAGAAATATGCTTACCTTCTTGATTTCCTAGCTTGCTCAGTAGTGATGAGGAGGAGGAGGTGAAGCATAAGTGTAAACATGGTGGGGCGGGGGGTGGTGACTTGTATACCGGTGGTGGTGGAGGAGGAGACTTGTATATGTAGGGTGGCAACACCTTGTGAGGCGGAGGCGGGTACTTGTGGGGTGGTGGTGGTGACTTGTAGATGGGAGTTGGCGGTGGAGGAGATTTGTATTTGTAGACTGGAGTTGGTGGCGGAGGAGACTTGTATTTGTAAACTGGAGTTGGAGGTGGTGGAGGAGGAGATTTGTACTTATAAACTGGAGTTGGTGGGGGAGGATACTTGTAGTGTTTGTGGTGGTGTGGGGGCGGGTATTTGTGCACCGGAGGCGGGGGTGGTGGGGACTTGTAAACAGGAGGTGGAGGTGGTGGTGACTTGTATTTGTGAGGTGGGTGCACCTTGTGTGGTGGGGGTGGATACTTGTGAACTGGAGGTGGTGGAGGTGGAGACTTGTATTTATACACTGGAGTTGGTGGGGGAGGAGACTTGTATTTGTAGGGGTGGTGAGGTGGTGGATACTTGTGCACCGGAGGTGGGGGCGGTGGGGACTTGTAAACAGGAGGTGGAGGTGGTGGTGACGTGTACTTGTAAGGTGGGTGCACCTCGTGGGGTGGTGGTGGATACTTGTGAACTGGAGGCGGTGGCGGTGGGGACTTGTATACGGGAGACAGAGGTGGTGGGGACTTGTATTTATAAACCGGAGTTGGTGGAGGAGGAGACTTGTATTTGTAGGGGTGGTGGGGTGGAGGATACTTGTGCACCGGAGGTGGTGGAGGTGGGGATTTATAAACGGGAGTGGGAGGCGGCGGGGACTTGTAAACAGGAGATGGAGGTGGTGGTGATTTGTAATGGTAAGGTGGCAACACCTTGTGTGGTGGTGGAGGAGATGGAGATGGAGGAGGAGGTGATTTATAGTAGTATGGAGGAGGTGGAGATGAGTAGTGGTAGTTTGCACTAGCTTCTGAGGCCAATGCAAGTGAAATCACTACCACCAAGACAATGGCAGTGAAGGGGCTCACCCCCCTATCTTCTCTCCTTCCCATCTTCTCTACTAAAAGAGGGTCTCTTCCCTTGTGTTCTTAGCAACATCTGCCTTCACCTATATATAGCTATTAGTTTACCTCAATAGCTACCGAACATGGTAAAAGCATAAAGATGCTCAATAGGCAAGCAAAAGGAGACAGCTGCCAAAAGTATATAATAACTGTGGTGAATTTGACTTGGGTTTTTGTTATATAACTGTGCACAAGCCGCCAATGGATGCAAGCTAAGCATATAGCATATACAATGAGGTAGCAGTGTCTGTGATGCAATAATTCAGAGGACCATTGTTTGTGTTTACATTTTGATAGTCTAGAACAGGGATGCAATCTCAGCCTTTGATAGCTTTCTTTATGCGGCGGCTTGACTTTTCATATCTTTTCAGATTTCCTTTCTGCATGGCTCGCTTTCTTGTAGCATGCATTAGTGTGGGTGATCTAGACCTGTAACATTCAAGTTCAAATTTATTCAATTATTATGCCAGTCCCTGTTCAATTGGTCCTTGCCCTCATGTCCTGAGAGATTGGGCGAATAGAGTGAAGGAACATGTTTTCCTGCGTAGTACATAGCCGCGGGTGACCATGATAGGACCATTCTATGTTGGCTATGTACCATATTTAGGCATTTATGTACCACACTTGGATCCGATATACCATGGTCATGGATCGGAGCTTGTCCAGGCTTGACGTTCCTAAGTAAAAGTGGTTGCTATCACATAGTAAAAAGCGGAAGTTTCCTGAAAGATCAAACTTCTTGCATTAATTCTCACGACTAGTATCATTCCATGAATATGTTAGTCGAAGTTACCAAGAATTACTCTCCAATTTAAACAACTTGGATAATAAGTGTAACAGTAATTCCCTTGCTACCTTGCCAAAGGGGAAGACATCTCTAGCTTTTGTTAATAGTTTTCGATGAACAGTTTCCTCAAGGACATGTACAATCAATCATCTGACATGACAAAAATTGAAGTTTGGGAATTCGGGTGTTATCATCTTGCTAGATGGACGTAGTCTCTTTGGATCTAATCAGGGCTTGATTGGCGGCGAGTTTTCTATATTAGGAGATGAATTGTCAACTTTGTCCTCAAATTAACAATTGATAAACTTTTTAAATGGGTTTTCGAATGGCAAATTTAATGGTATATCTGGATTTCGACTTTCGACTTTATAGCTAAATATATTTTGAACAGAGAAAGCTTCAATCCTGCAAGCCTAATTTTTCTCAGTTGATCATGC